>VXAV01002923.1:34583-101397 GCA_013399715.1 Alectura lathami
CGGGCCACGCTGCGCGCCCCTTCCGCCGCCGAGGGGCCAGCGGGGGCTGCGCAGGTCTCTCCCGGAGCTCCCGTGCCCCTGGAGCCGTCTCACCCCGGTCGGGTCCCCAGAAACCCGTCGTGCCCTCGGAGCTGGGAGCTGGTTCAGTCCCTCCAGGTCAGGGAGGCGCCGGGGCTGCGCCGGGCTTCGCCACCTACCTGGGGCGTCCCTGAAGGGGCCGAGGGGGCCGACTCGGAGGCTTTGGTCCCCGCCGACGACTCTGTGGAGCCCTGGGAGTCTTCGCTCCTGGCCTGCTCTGGGGACAGGCCGTCATTGCTGCTGTCCTCCTCAAAGGCGAACGCATCGGATGGCTTGGAGAAATTCACCTGCGTACCTGCTAGGTAGGAGGGGCGATGGTCAGGGACAGGCCCGGCTGCCCCTGCCTGGAGCAGGAGTGTCCGCGGGCCCCTCGCTCCTGGCTGCCAGGCTCTGCTGCCCTGCCCGGAGCAGGGAGGGCTTGCCATCAGGAGCGAGCTCGTCTGCAGTGGGCCTGTCCCGGGTGGGAGGGATGAGGTGAGCAGAAGGCAGCATGGGGAGTGCTCAGGTCATCCAGAAAGCACAGTGTGCCCTGCGGACTGGGCCGGAGGTCCAGTTCTGTTTCCCATGTGTGTCCACCTTTTTCAGATCTGGGTATGGGCGAAGGACATGGTGCTCAAAGTGTTCAAACGCCTCATCCCATCTCAAGCCATGGACCGAGGGCATCACCACTGCTTCGACCAAGTACTGCGGCCCACGCCCCTATGTCTGAATGAACAAAGCTGGTGGAGACCATGTTTCTTAGGAAACAGAGAAAAGATGCCTCAGAGGAGCTTGGCCTGTCAGAGGCAGGAGGAATTCTCAGAGACCACAGGCACGTTGGGCAGCATGGGAACAGCTCTGCTATCCTGTCCTGCCATTGAACTGAAATAGGGAGAGGGGCATTAGCGTCTTCCTCCCCACTCAGCCAAGTATTTTGATTGCACTTATGGAACCTCAGCAGAAGAACCGAAGCTAAAATCTGGCTGGAGGGTGACGCACTCTTTCCTGGCAGAGAAGCCAATATGAACCAGGCTGCAGCTGGACAGAGGCTTCCAGGTCCTGTGTCTGTCCACAAGCTTCACTCACATGAAATGCTTCACATTGCTGCCATTAATTCCTGACTGCCACATGGCCTGCCCCAGACATTGCTTCTCCCCTCTGCAAAGCTCCCAGCATGCTATCTCCTAGTCAGATGGGCAGGAGCTCTTGACCCCAGGCTTTTACTGATAAATGAAGTGCTGAAAAAGAAAAGCTCTCATGTGAGCCTTGGGATGGCTGCAGGTGGGGGTAGAGGAAAGAGCAGCTATGTCCATGCTCGTAATCTCCTCGTGCTCACATCTGGCATTTGTCAGGCAGCTTGGCACACTGATAGTGAGGTGACAAATAGGGAAATAGGAAGGGCCTGGGGACAAGCGTCCACCTGTCTATGCTGCTGGTCTAGCAGTGTGTACCTTCTCACTGACACGCACCCTCCTGCTCTGACCCCAGCCCCTATCTGAGAGATAAATGTTATCTCTGCTTGCCCTGGCTTGCAGTGCCAGGGTGGGTGAGGGAGCAGGGAGCCCTGGCTGCCCACCCCAGGACAGTTCCTGAAGCCGACAGCAGCTAGGCCTGTGTGGAGGGTGCGATGCCTGCTGTGGGACTGTGTTGTAAAGAGATGCTGAACAGCCAGCAGTTGCTGGCATCCCGAGACAACATGGCTCTGCATCCCGTGTGCCTGTGTCTGTCCCCATTCTGAGCTCAGTAAGCGTCAGCAGCACCAGACTCCTCTGGGAGCCTGGTGTTCACGAGGAGCTGCTCTGTCTGCTTGGCAGAGAAATGCGAACAGGCCAACAGCACACATGCCATGGCAGCTCTGGGGCAGGCAGGCAAAGGGATATGAGAGCAATAGTGTCCTGGGGAGAGCATCTCTCCTACCTACTCTCCAGGGCCTGGCATTCCTCGTGTGTGTTTGTAAATGGGGCCTGTCCTTTCTCCTCTAAAGCTGCCATCAGGAACTGCAGGGCTGTACATTCTCCCCCCTACACCGTGTGGAAGCTGCTCCCCATGTCTGCAGACAAGTGTGTGCATCCTCCTCTCCTGGGAATAATCACTCCAAGCAAGGGAGACTTGTGGATCTCTAAGACTTCCACTGGGCTGGCATTCGATAGGCATGCGAGGAGAAAGCGTACCAAAGCACAGAGCCCAAGGGACCTTCAGGACACAGCAGCAGCCCGGAGCATGACAGGAATGTGCTGCATCCTGCTGCTTGATACTGGGGGCTTGCGCGGAGTGGGGCTTGCTTCCCTTATCTGTCGCTCTCGCCCAGCCTGGGGCTGACCGTGTTGTTTCATGATCCCATGTCTCTGCTGTAATCTCAGGCAGAATGGTGTTTGCTTGGGGCTGTTTCTAATGCACTGGGTATTGTCCTCTGAAACATATTGGACAAAGTGATGACAAGGACCTGGTAAAAAAGGGTTCTTATATCACTGCTCAGCTATGTAGGGCCCTGGCAGCCTCCTGTCACTGGGACATTAGGGCTTTTGGTTGAGGTCTGGCACTTGCTGCTCACCCTGCCGGAGGTGATTAGAGGAACACATCAGCTGAACTTTCCACTGTATAAACAGTTGAGATTCCAAGGTTAAAGTAAAATGATTTTAAACCCTGTCATCTTTCTGGTATTGCAAAAACAAAAGGCTTAACGTTCAGAAGTGCCAGTGCTCATCTCTGCTCCTTGTTCAACCTTCCGCCCCAAAGCACGAGCACAGCAAAGTGCCTCTGACTTTGAAAACCAGCTTGAGGGTCCTTCAGCTTAAGACTTTCTTCTACAGAAACCTGAAGGCTAAGATAGTGTCCCTGCTGCAGCTGCACCCCCTCCTTCTCATGGCACCCAAATAGCTTCATGCCTGACCTAACATTCTGCGTATTTCACCCCAAATGGGATAAAACTGGCTTAGAGGACATGTTTTTCCCAAGCATGTGATAGATAGAAGGGTATTATGAAAGGGAGAAATTTCAAAATCAACCAAATCATTTTAAGCCAGACTTTTGTTTTTAACAATTTTGTCCTGTAAATCTCTGTTTACCGCAAGCTCCTGACAAGGCAGATGGAGAGAAACACTGAAAAACTTCAAGCATGCTTTGCCTTCAAGCCTCAGCTCCAGTGGATAAAGTCATGTTCAAACTGCCTTGATTGTTTATAGAAGGGGGATTTTTTAAATTTATTTTTTTTTCCACTCTCCTCTCCTTCGATAAGTGGCTGAGGAGGTTTTACTTGACTCTCCCTAAAAATTCCTCTTCAGACAGAGTCCTGGAACATTTCACCTTCAAAGGCAAGAGCTGTGAAATGCTGAAAATGGAGTGGCTCAAGAACCAGACTGAAGAAACCGCTGTGTGTACTCCATGTGCACTTTGCAGTGGGAAAACGAAGAGCAGGAACAATTACAGGACAGAAAAGAGAAGTATCTAAGCCTGCAATATTTCATGCTGTATCTGCTGGTTTCTGAGATGAAACCAAAATCAAAGTGCTTCCTGTTTCAGTTCCCATTTTCTGCATTGCTCCTGTAGTTCAAAGACCCCTCCTGTCCCAGAGCTCTACCACTGTCCCCAGCTTGCTCTGAGCCCAGAATAGACACTAAGCATGGGATTATGCCAATGGAAATAATCTCATGAATTTAGGAATCAGGAGCAACAGAACAAGAAGTTCTTGGGGGCAAAACAGCTCTCAGTGCCCCACTTGAGACCTGAGGTCCGATTTGGACATGCAGACATGAGCCCAGGCTTCAAAAATATGGGCTGCTGGGCTGGCACTGAAGGACCCTGCTGGCTTTCCTGCTCCTTTTTCTGCTTTCTGATCTCCCTGTTCTGGAGTGATGAACTCTGAGTCACCACTTTCCTTTATGTCAGCTCTTGCACTGGCCTTCTGACAGCAGCATGGGGGAAATAACTGCAGGGGATTCTGCCTCCCTCCTCCAGCTTGGAGGTGGGTGATGGAGGAATGCTCAGTTTAGGTGTAAACTGAGCACTGGGAAATGTTTGGTAGGAGCATAGCCTGGTCTGGGATGCAGTCTGCTCCTTATATTCCCCAGCAGTCTAGCACCACAGGGATGCTTTCCCTTTCCCTCTGCTCTGTTGGATCTTGCCACTAACATCAGTGGAAAAATAGAATGTCAGCATATTCTCCAAACTGGGGCTATTTCACCCCTGCTTATTGGGATGTAAAAGGGCACAAGCAGGAGAATCCAGGCTGGCCTAATGCCCACACATATGCACCCAAGCCCTCATCTACATGAGGGAAGAAGGAATGTCCTTTCTCCAGCAGTATCGTTTACGTGCTGAAAGCCTTGGGCAGGAAAGGGGAATAAGAAAGGAGATATTCTCTCTGGGAAGACATGGCTGAAAAATGATTTATTTTTCTATGGTGGATGCTCTAAGGTGAAAACTCTATTTTCATAGACCTGGGTAAGGTTGCACAGGCTTTTCTGGGCTGGGCTGTTTACTGTGAAAATAAGGAAATTTAAATAATGTGCAGCTGCAGCTCCTAACTCCAGGTCAGTCCCTTCCTGCAGTCGCTGCTGTACGCCCTCATAACCTCACCAGCCCCTGCCCCGTGCCATGCACACAACACAAAATGCACGTTCACTTCCACTACCTTTTATGGCCTCTTTCACAGCTGAGTCGACAGGAATAATATTCTTCTCCACCAGCTCCAAAGGACCCGGCCTGAGAGCAATCTTTTCATTGAGATCATCTGCCAGTCGGGCTCTTTTCAGCTTCATTTGAGTAGACTGAATGGACCCCTCTGCAGCTGAGTCTAAAAGGCCAAACGGAAGGCATCAGTTCAGGACCTGGGGCATCTGTAAGCACACTGCTTGCTGAGAACATGCTTCCCCTCAGCACAGCCTTTCTGGACTGTGGCCAAGACCCAAGCACTGCTCAGTTCCCAGCAGGAGCTCCTCTGAGGATGGAGGCAAGATGGGGCTCTGCGACATGGGTCTTCCTCTGGGCCCGAGGTCAAGCTTCTCCATGCCCAAGTAAAAGCCTCTGTTTTCTAACCTGGGCTTGCAAACCCTACCTGCAGCTGAAGCATCCTCCCCAAGGCCTGGGAAAGATCTGCAATGGAAACGTCATTAACATGACAGTCAAAGTGAACTCTGACTCCTGCCTGCCAGAAGCCTATTGGCTCTTGTGGTCCAATGCAGATGCATCCATACTTCTGGGGAGCAGCTTGAGAAGAGAACCATGAACAGCATTTGACAGCTGGAGTAAGTGACTTATGCTGGAAGATAAGAAGCTGAGTCTTCAGGAGTGGAACATTTAGAGGCAGTATGAGGACAGCATTCCAAGCCTTCAGGGGAAAAAACAAGCTGGTGGAGAGGAGCATAACAAAGGCAGCTAGATCTGGAAGCTACCACTAGACCAACCCCAGCTGAGAAGCTCCTTCTTACTGAGTGGTGACAGAAGAGTGGCCAATTACCACAGCAAGTGGTAATTTCCCCCCAAAAGATGCTCTGACTCCTCTGGTAGCACCAGCTTGAGTAGTGGGGCTAAACCAGACTGTGCACCCCCTTGGGGGTCTGAAGTAAGGAGGGCTGCATCTAAGCTGTGCTGCCTTTGAAGACTGGGCACTCTTATGGAAGAGACACTGTAGGCAACACAAGCTTGATACCAGGGAAGAATGTTCTGCAAGAGCCGATCTAAGGTCACATTTGGGCTCAGCCTAGATTGGACAGGGAATCCACATGAGCACCTTGAGGTGATCAATACCAGAAGGTGTGCCTGGAAGACATTTAGATGATGATGGCAGCTGTCTCAGCTGCCCCATTTCAAGCTCCACTATGTCCTGTTGTGAATCAAGTGGATATGTAAGTTCATGATAATCTGGGGCACACCTCCATGTGTGAGCAGAGGCCCCAGCCCAGAAGTGCTTGTGGGGCAGCATAGACAGGTGCTCAATGCACAGCCAGGCAGGCTCTGCACCACTCCTCCTCCAGCTGTGTCTCACGGGCCCTGTCAATGCCTGGTGACTGCGGCTACCTCCACATCTCTTCTACAGCACCTGGCCCCAATTCCAGTCTGTATTTTCTTCAGTTATTTAACCTACGGAAAATAAACACTTCCACCTGTTAATTGGCAATGATGCTGGCTCATTTTAGGGATGGCGAGATAACGAAAGAGCAAGGCAGTGGCATTAATCCATCACAGACTCCTGGCTTAGACCTCCTGCATGCCAGAGGAAAAAGAAATATGGACTTCATCCATACTGAGAGCATTTACAGTTGCCAGAGTGTAATCTGCTTCTCCCAGGGGACTGACAGGACTCAAGGAGGGAGACTGCACATCCTCCCTGTCTCTAAGGAGCTTGTTATCTCTGGAGATAACAAGGGACACTGCAGAGATCTGCTGTCTGTGATGGGATGCAGCAGAGCACTGCCAGCTCCCTGGATGGGAGGGGACACCAGGCTGGGAGAGGGGAAGATGCTGTGGCTTACCGACTGATGGCAGAGCTCACCCTTTTCATATGGCTATGCTTGGGACATTGATTCCATCAGCAAGGACTGAATAATCATAAGAATTATGGCAAAAGAAAAAAAAAAAAAAAAGTCCAGCTTTGGTATTACACCACCTGCTACAAAGCTTTCATCACAAATGCCCAAAGTATGCACTTAATGAGGATCAGACCTCTGCACCTCTGTCTAACAGAGTACTCTTCCATAGCTGTTCTCTACCCCAGCGTCTTCTGGACCATCTCATGCTGATCCCTGCCAGAAATGGAGGAAAGATTAGATGGCCTTGGGTCATCTCCTGTCAGGAGAAAAGCGTGTGTCCTGCCTCCTGAAGACTGGATCTGAACTGAATACCGTACAACGTATCCCCTTTGTCTGTGGCTCTCATGAGTAGCTGGGGCAAAATAAATCATGACGAGTCCTGAAAGGAACATAGGTGGGGCAGGAGAGACATGAGTCACAGGGCAGGAGACAGAAGAAGTAGGTGGGAGAATCTCAGGCATTCTTACCTTGTAAAATGTGCATATTGACCAGGTCTGATCGCTCAGGCCTGCTTCTGATCTTGTGCTTGAGATAATCTTCAGTCTGCAGAACACAAATGCAGAGAGTATTACCTGACTAGAGCAGCAATAAGGAAGAGAAAGTAGATGCCCCTGTGCCATCCCATGGGTTGTTTTGAATTTACTACAGTCTAGGCTGGGTTGAGTGAACTCTTGAGTAGCATTTTTTTTCCACCTGCATACTGGCTGATTCTTGGGCGGAAGTTTCTTCAGAAAGGGAACAGCATGCATGGAGCTGCCCAGTGTTCACTGTCCTCACAACTAAGCTGTGCCCTTTCCAGTTTCCCTTGGGCTTCTGATTCCTCAAGTGTTACAAGAACTCACGGGAAGGATGAGACCTGTTTACTGGGAGGGGTAGATCTAATTCAGCATATCATGTTGCCTTTGAGGTCTGAACTAAGGCTGCTCCACAGTGTAACGTTAGCTTTTGTGGGAAGCCTGGCTTTTGTGGTGAGATATAAGGCTGAGCAAGTAATGAAGATACCCAGACACTCTTCCCAGGTCAGCCACAAGACTTAGCCATCCTGTGGTCCTGCCGCTCCTGCACTCTGCAGTTCCTCACTCCATCTACCCCATCTGTGGTGTGGGTTTGGGAAAATCTACCTAGCAGATCACTGCATCTGAGCTTGTACCAACTTCCTCATGGTTTTAGGAACAGAAAGGCACGAAGAGGTGCAATAACACCAATAGACCAAGGACGTCAGTACTGGTGGCAGCTGACCTCAATATTACAAGCTTATCTCCTGGTGAAGAAGAGCTAGAGAATAACTTACATTATTAGCTGTTTGCTAAGTTGAGATGCTAGAAGAAACAGGATAAAAAATGTACATAGTTCAAAGAGGTTAAACTCTCCAGGATAAATATTAAATAGCATAGGAAGTTAGGGAAAACTGGAAAATCCACAGTACAAAACGTACAGGATCATAAGAAAAAGAGCATTTCTGTAGTCAAGAGAAGGCAAAGCAAAGTGCTGTCTGTGTTCCATAGAAAGGAAAAATAATTGTGGACACAGCTGAGATGGTTACAGGATTTAAAGCCTTTTTAAATGCCATCTTCACTAAAAAGATAAATGGCTGGTTATCAATCACATGAATTAGGCAGAAACCCTCAGCAACAAGAGAATGGAAACTCCAGTTATCAGTTTGGAGAACAGGTTGGAGAATACTGAGCTAGTTAAATGTTCCCAAACAGTTTGAGATACACAAGGCTAGAGTAACAGCAACTCTGGTTTCTCCAGGAAACTGGCCAGAGGGAGCATAGATGGAGAGAAGAAACCTGGAAATTATAATTCCAGTCAGAGAAATATTGGAACAAATAATCCAACAATCTATATAAATGGATTTTGAAGATAGCAAGGAGGTGAATAAGAGTCAGGATAGATTCTTCAAAAAGAAACAACATCACAGCAACCTAATTTCCATTTATGGAGAGATGACAAATTTCTGTTACAGGAATAAACAAAGAATGTAATGTAGCTTGACTGTAAGCATGTTTTGACATTATCTCACACAGTTTTCTCATATGCAAGCGAGAGAAATTGGGTCTGGATAAGACTAACATAAAAAAGGAGCGTAACTGTGGGTCACCAAAGGAATTAGGAACAGTTCACGTTCTAAACAGAAGAATGTATCAAATCATGCTCTGCAGCAATTTTTCCTATTATTCAATATTTTCATTAGTGCCTTGAATGACAGAAGACATACTCCATATCTCTGAGTCATTCAAGACTAACAGATTACAATAGAAGATGGTTTGGAATAATTGAAGAAATGACCTGAAATACATTGGATACAGTTCAGGAAGGACAATTGGAAAGGACTACACTCAGGTCACTGTTAGCCACAGCTAATGCAGCTGATGAAGCACTGGAAGGAACAAATACTTAATCCAGCAGAGAGGCTTCTGCAGTGGTCACTGGACAGTGGCCTTAGATACAAAATATATACATATATATATAAAAGACTCTGGAGAATCCAGTGATCAGCAGCTGAACCACATCCCTAGAGCAGCAGGCAACTTTCTAGGAAATACCATGAGGAATGTCAGATGGACACAAGGAAGAGCAAGGCCCTGTGCTGGGCCCTGCATCTGAGAGAACCTGTGGGAGGGGTCTGTAGGGCAGCAACAGAAATCATTAATGAGCCAGAAATGGGAGAGGCTGAAGGGAAAGGAGATTGCTCAGTCCAGAGATGAGCCTGCTGCAGGGAAAGGGATGAAAAACACTTTTAAAAAGTACCACATGAAAAATATAAATGGCTCTGCTTGTCCATGCTTGTAGGAGGATAAATAATGGGCTTAAACTGCAACAGAAAAACTGGAATGGAGAAAGGCTTGGTAACAGCACAGGTTAGGGAACCCACAGGTTAGTGTGTTGCTCAGTGGTAGATGGGATGGCCATTGGCTGTCGCACATCTGTCAGGAGTGGCCTAGTTGGAGCTCTTCTGCTCTGGGGAAGAGGCACAATTGCTGCCCCCTGCAGCCCTTCCCTGCCACGCTTGCTGGGTTGCTGGGAGTAAGTGCTAGAGCCCAGCTGAGCCAGACAGCCTCGGGAAGGCCAGCCTGCTCTCTGTCCTCCAACCCAGCAATCTAGTATAGGACATTGACTTCAAAGTCTGCTGCGCTGGCCTGATGCCAGCCTCCTACATAGCCAGTGACATGTTTAAACAAATAATAGACGTTTTATTTACTGAACTCTTTGCAATTTTTACTCAGCTTGTTTTTCACCAAAGCAATCCCTTGCTTGGACCATCTGCAGGCTTTCCTGGTTTATGTGCCAGGCCAGAGCTAGCTCGTGCCTGCATTTGAGTGCAGTTACATTCACCTACTGCACTTCTTACTAACTGTCAGATCAGGTCCTCACTTGAGCGAAGTTTGAGTTACTGTCCTACAGATGTGGCACCATCACGTTGGCTCCAGCATTTTCACTGCGCTAGGCTGACTTTCTGCTTTGATTACAATTCCATTTGACCTTTGCTGCTTATAAGCTGTATTTTTGTCATTGGGGTGCAAACAGTGGAGAAAGATCTCAGATGTGTTCTTTTTATTTTAGCATCAGCTGAAGCAGAAGAGCTTTCAAAACCAAAACATGAAAGCCGTTATTGTTATCTGCTTTCTGTTTGCAGAACATCAATTTGGAGGAATATCAGTTAAACAACAAATGCCATTGAGTAATTATCTGGAAACAGCCGCTGCTCCTTTCCTGTCTAGGGCTATAAGCAGGGCATCCTTGCAGAGGAATATATTTTTGTTATAGACTGTGCTCATTAGTGGGTTCATTAGCATGCTCTAAAAATGCATGCAGTTTGGGATAGACTAGACCATCCTTCCCTTTCCCCCAGGCAACCAGCCAGTGAAAGCCTTTGAAGAGCAAGACAAAGAGACACAAATGTATACTGAAACTGTAAAACGTATGACAATTCAGGGATACTTTGGATTGCTTGAAATTTTCTAAGCATGCTAATTTTTCAGAGTCAAATTGTGTTTCTTATGCTAGCCATTTATTACTGCTGGAGTCTTAGGGCAAGTGATTTGGAGTGTGTTTAGGTTCAGAAGAGCACTTCTCCATATTTCACAGACATTCTTTCTCTAAAAGGTCCTTTTCCATGTGACTGCAAGCAAGTTTTGCAGAGTAATGGAAGAAATTTTCGTATTCAAGCAAAACCTGCGTGACTGATTGTTCCCTTTGCCATGCCGTGTGTGGACATCCCTCCAGCTTGGTCAGGGCTGGATTGTGGGTGCTAGAAAGGGTTTGGAAGACCAGTGTGATTAACCAAAAAGTGACCATGTCTCAGAGTTCAATGTGTTCTGGAAATGGCTACTTATCTTATCTCTTCCTTCAGCAACATTCGGGGAAGCCTGAGTGCAGATAGATAATGGGGCCAGCGGGAGCCTGGCCCATTTAGCCCTTGGGACACTGTCGCAATGGGCCAGCAGTGCTGCTGAGCTAAAAGCCAAGCTCTCCTCTGATGACAAGTCGGAGTCCCATGGGGATTTGGTCCAGCTGACATCTGCACTCTTCCTGCACACTGCTAAATTCTTAGCCTCCCATCTGTCCTGTTTGCTGCTGTCCCTTCTCTAAGCTCTAACTTGTGAAAGAGCAGAGAGTGGAGAGCAGTCAGCACAGCGTGGAGGTGGCTGTGGACATGGCCCAGGGAGGAAAATAGAGGCTTCAGGTTGTTGGAGGTTTACTAGAAGGCTGAGCCCTGCCACAGACTTTTGTAAAACCCAGGGGCTGTTTTTAAACCCCCAAGCTCAGGGGACAGACGTCCCCTCTGCCCTTTAAGCCTCCAGTGCTTGGAGAAGGGTGCTTCTGGACACATGAACCCTGGCTTGGCATCAGCATGTCTGGAAGCTACAGGGCGTGGGTGGAGGGTGCCAGCTGAGGGCAGGGCAGTGGGAGGTGCTTTCAAACCCCGCAACTCATGCAAAGCGAGCCCACATGTTCCCTCTTTGGGATGGCTGTTGGAGTTACCTTGGCTCGCTCCAGACTTTTTCGTTGTTCATGGAATGCGGATGGGCTTTTCAGTGCTGCAACAGGAAAGAGAGAGGAGCAATCAGCACAGGAGTGGAAGCAAGCAGCCACCAGGGTATTCAGCAACAGCATTTTAATAAGTGCTATAAAAATAGCAACACAAACTAGCTGCTCTCTTTATTGCACTAACTAAAAATAACTCAGGAAAGCTCTGGGAAATCCTGTGCTCTCAGCCAGGCCATAGCAAGAGAGCAGGGGGGACAGAGAACACAGGGAGCGCAGGAGGGACAAGGGCAGGGAAATGGTGCAGGCTTTGGGATGTGATACTCAATGGGACTTGTTGCAGACCTGGAGCTCTTCCTGCAGGTTGTGGCATTGGGAGGCACCACAGCCCCAAAAGCAATAGGCTGAGGGGACCTCACCTGCCAGTAGCACCTGTATGTGAATGAGGCTTGAGGAGAGCAGGAAAACTGAGAAGACCTGCCTGGCCTGTTCGGCCATGTGGCAAGGGTATTTCAGCCAGGACCATGGGGCTGTTGTCCTCTGTTCCTCTTCCATCACTGACTACCCCTCTATCTCCTTTAGGCTCCTTCTCACTCCTGTCCTCTGTCCAGAAGTGTCTGTGTGACATGGCACTTCCCTGGGAGCTGCCCAGCCAGGACCAGGCAGCAGGCCATGTTCTTAGCATCTCCAGACACCAAGGAGGATTAACCCAGAGGAGGTCCCAAAGGAAGTCCAACGACCCCTGGGTCTTGGACCAGTGGACACCAGTCCCATGGAGCAGTCTATGCTGGAGTCATGGAGGACTTTGCATATTTCCTTTTTTACTTTGGTTTTGTAGAAACTGAAGACAAATTTGTGTGGTGAAGGAGTTACTATTTCTCAGTCCCTGCAGAAATTCTTTTCTGTCTGTGTAAGCAAGCAAAATTAACTGTTCCCATTGGGACAGGGAAGGGGAAGGTGTCCTGACCCACAAAAACAGCCTGCTACAACTCTTTGTTTAGCAACATTTAATTCCCTTTCCATCTTCTGAGTAGGATCCAATGAGGACAGAAATTATTTTCACACAGGACATCATGTCCTGCCTCAGTCTAGAGAATGATGACGAGAATGAGGGAAGCTGGAAAATGATTGGCGGCCTGAACTGGCTTTTGGTAGGCAACACCCCTAACCTCCAGGGAATCACAGGGAAAGACAGAGGGCACATTCCTGCTTCTAATGTTTGGAAAGCAGACATACAGACAAGCCAGCATTACTGTGCCATGCTCCAGTGAGCAGCCATGAGCATTTGTGACAGCTAGTTTAACCAGAAGCAAAATAAAATGGTGCATATGAGAAAATGAAGTTAGCAAGAGAGATGACGTGTACAGCCCTGTTCACTCTGAAGTCCTGACGCTGGGAGCTTGCTATGGGCATTGACCAGTCAAACGCCATGCTATTCATGAGGAAAATGTTGTGGAATTTAGTCATTTACCAAGATTTTTTGAGGAATTATGTGGATGCTGCAGCTTGTATTAGTCTGCAAAACAAATAAAGACATTGCTAGCACTGGTTATTCAGACACCTTGTCAGGGGGTGGCAACATGAAATGGCTGAAGGTCCAGAGGCAACAGGGCAGAGCTGCTGTGCTTGGTGTTGATAGCCTTAGGACTATTGCCTCTAGGGCCTGAGTTAGAGGATGAGGTGGTGGCTGCATAGAGCAGGAGGGTCCTTACTTCAAGCACAGCTATTTCTGCATCCCATCACAGTGGGGAGAACTTTGACTTGAGGAATCCTTGATGCTGCAAGATGCCTCCCCCTCCTTTTGGAGGCCTGGTTGGGGTTTGGGGCAGGCTCCTGTGCAGGGCTACAGGAAGGGTTAATCCTTGCTTGTTCCTGCAACCTACCTTCTCACAGGAATTCTCCTGAATTAAAAAGCTTTTGCCTGGTCTGTTCCAATTTCACTAAGAATAAAACTGCATGTGTTCAGTAACACAGTATTGCGTGTTTGGGAACTTGCCACTCAGTCAGCCTGAAGAACAGGGCAAGGCTCTGCTCTCATCTGCACTCCTGTGGATCAGGAGTGTGGCCTTGTCTCAATAAATGTGGAACTTTCCTTGCTTTCAGATGCACACCCATACACAGTCACAGGGCTGAAGGGACCCAGAGGCTGCCCTTGCTTGGCGGTCAGTGCCTGTCTTTATTTGTAGCACCTTTTTCAGCAGTGTTGATTGTTTTGCCAGCCAGTTCAATTTACAGCCTGAAAACATCTGACAATCAACCTGAAGTACTATGCTACTGCCTTTTGCTCGTGAGCATTCTCCTTTAGGCACTTTCCTGCTTTCCCCAGTGATGAGACTATCTGGTTTCACATTTCTTAGACAATCATCCAAGGGAACCTGAACAGAACTAAGATATGGGATGGCATTAATCTTGCCCAGTCAAACCAGATGAAAAATGGGCTTTGATTAGGTAAGGACACCCATCTCACTGCAGTTTGGTCAGGTACCACTGATACTTCTCCATGAGCTATTCTCTTGGGTACCAAAACACAGAACTGCTGCAGAGTTTCACTCTCACTGTGCTTATGTGTTCAGCCATGCTGCTGAACAGTTCAGCAAGTTCTGTGTATAGCCATCCATAATGGTTTCTGCAAGCCCTCAAGGCTTTTATCCAATGCTATTCTGTTACTCTGACCATTCATCTCTTTTTCTATATAAAATGAATCATTTAGAAAAACACAGTTTCTCAGTCTTGGGATTATACCAGCTGAAAATATGGTAAATGGGTTGAAAATAATTCTTGTACAAAATCTGATGTGCAACGTGGAATCAAGTGCATGCTCCCAGCTTGGTACCAAACCTGACTGAACATGGAGACCAGCAATGCCCCTCTGTTGTCTTTCCAGAAGAGCTATTGTCAACAACAGTGGCTTACAGCTAGCTGTATTCATTTCTTGCCCACCTGCAACATGTGTGAGCTGATATCCCATCCTGGTGCACCTCCTACAGCCCATCTCACCTGCTGGTCTTCAGAGCCGACAGGCCATGGGTAGACAAGATTAAACAAAGGCTTATTTTTTCATAAGATTGACTGCACATGCCCAAACCATGGGGAAGCAGGCTGGGACTCCCACTTATTAAATGATAACATCTGTCACTTCCTCCTGAGGTTAAATTCAGCAGTTAGATTCTGCATGTTTGCTTTTATAATGGCAAAAGTGCCTCTTCTTTTATTACTTCTAGTGGTTGAACTTTGCTCATGCTTCCCAAAATGGCCTCCTTGGACAGAAACCAGACTGCAAAATGTCATCCTAGAAGTTGGGAGTGTGAAGAAGCTGTCCCATGTGCTCTGCCCTGCAGGGCAGCATCGGGTACTGCTCAGTTGGCACTGCAGCTGCATGCATGTGCCATGCGGTATCCTGTGTGCTGTATGAGTGTGGCCACTTTTACAGAGTGAATTTAGCAGTTCCAGAGACGTTGGACATACTTCTGGCCACTGACTGTACTGCTAGGGCTTGAAATTTTTTTCACAAATGTCACCATATTTTGCTCAAATCTCCAACTCCTAGAGTCCCATAATTAAAATGCTTGGCCTTTGGTGGCAAGCAGCATAAAATCTGAATGCTTAAAGAAATAAACAGAAGAAAAATGAGAAGAACTTGAACTTGTAATTCTGAAAACCTCGACAGACATGATTTTTATTATTCTGCTCGTTTTCTTAATGCTTGATGTTGGCAATACTGTACTGAGAAGGCATCTGCTGACAGCTCCCTTGACACAATCCTTTAGGAAGGCAGCTGCATGAGAAAGGGGCAGCAGAGGGACAAGCAGGGTGCAGCAGGCAGTGCTAGAGCCATGCTCTTAGTGAGTTGCTGTTCTGCTGGTTAGACAAAAGCTGCATCACAGTCTTCAAGGTTAGCCAGAAGAGACAAACATGGCACAGCCTTTGCAAAGTTGTGATCTTAGCAGAGACCCCTAAGGGTTCTGTGATGCAAGGGTTCTGGAAAGCCACCAGGATTGTCCTCTGCCTTGCTTCCAGATAATCATGGATTCATGCACCATGAATTCAAGCTCCACGCCTGAGCTAGGTCAGAGTGGAGGTATCCATCAAGCCAGGCTGAGCTCCCAGCATCTTTTCTCCAGTGGTGCTACAGGTTTCATGATGGTTTCTACAGGTGCTACAGGTTTCTGCTTGTACAGAAGGGGATCATTTTCATTCACTTACATGCTGAATGATTACAAGGCCCTGGAATGCCCCTCCTCTACTTTCTCCCTGTTCTGTGGGTCTGAATCTGCCACAGAGGTTCCTGAATACTGCAGGAGGATGGGAGATGCTCTGCCTTTGCCTACACAAAGAGCTTTGCTCTGCTACAGTGACCTCTGGGGCAGGGTGCTATGCAGCTCAGTTTTCAGATGGTGTAAGCTAAGCAGTCATCCCAACTTCAGTCTGAACTGCAGTGTTGTAGCTTACACAACAAATGCTGGGCACTGTTGTCCAGCACCAGGGAGCCTAATAGTGCTACAGCAGGAAGCAAAGCCCAGCTCAGCAGCAATCTGCTCAGAGCACAGAGGGTCTTGAGCAGGCAGCTGGGGCCACAAGCGTCCCAGCAGTGCCCAGGAGGAACACAGCCCCTCTGATCCACAAGTGGGTTAAAAAAAGCAGAAAAAGATACTCACGTGGCATGATGCCTTGGTCTGCCAGCTGCTCACGGGTCCTTCTCTGCTGAAGCCGTAGCTGCAAAACTGTGAGAGAGAGAGTGTCAGGAAAAGATGCAGTTTTTCTGAGGCACTAATTCATCTATCAGGGATGGTATGCCAGGGGTCTGTGTGGCACTGAGACCTGGCACTGATCCCTTCTGCTGCTGGACCAGACTTAGTGCAGCCAAAAAGGACTGCCAGGGAGGAGCTGCACAGTCTGCACCAAGCACTTTGCACACATGAGCAGAGCAGGACTGGTTCTGGTGCAAGCAGTGCATTGGTGCCTGGGGCAGACTATGATCTCTGCTTGATGCATGCAGTAGCACCCTCAGGCAGCCATGTCCTCAGCTCAAAGAGCTGCTCAGACAGAGTTTGTGTGGGTAGAGGGTGCTGGTGGGGAGGAAGGCTGGATCTGAAAGTCCATCACTAGCTCCTGCAGGGGATATTGATAACCTGTATTTTGAGTGGGTGAAGGACCCATTATGAGTCATGCAAGTGAGGTGATTTCAGAAGGTTTTGAAATGAATGGAGCTCCTGTGGTAAGTTGTTCATAAAGGTCTTTTATGCTTTATTGTTTATCTGGTAGCCCCCATGGTACCATTTCTATGGCTTCATTGTCACTGGTATCTGCTTCCCAGATAGAGCTGATAGTAAACAGGAAAGCAAGCTGAGTCCTGCACAGCAGTGCAGTGGTGCTCACCAGAAAGGAACCATGCAGAATATGATTTTGACATTATGAAATACATATCAGCCACATCTGGGTGTCCTTGCGCACTCTAAGATTTGTGATATGTGTGTAGTTTTTTGGATGCTTTTTAGATTTGCTCAGGTATAAGGGCAAGGAACAAAAAATGAAGAACTCTCCAAATGGCTAAGAGATAGCTGAGAGAAACCAAGCATCCCGATGATGTGTGACTATGTGCTGGCAGGCTATACGCCTAAAATGGGGCAAAAGAGAAGTTAGGGCTGGAGTCTCCTCAGGTGCACAGCAATAGAGGAAGGAGCAACGGTGACAAGTTGCAACAGGAGGAATTCGGTTTGGTTATTAGGAAGAAAAAATCACCATGAGATGGGTGCAGGCTTAGGACAGCGGCCCAGAGAGGATGTGGGATGGCCATTGCTGAGTGGTTCAGCGGTTACATGGAGATGGCCCTGAGCAACCTGACATGTGTATTGAAGCTGGCCTTGCTTTGAATGGGAGGTTGGAGTAAAGATTTCCATGGGTTCCTTCTGAACTAGGTTTGCACACAGTTCTGTATTTTGGTGTGCGTACCTTTGACTGAGCTCTTGAGATTTGGTATGGAAGCCAGAGCAGCTCCCTAACTCTTCCACAAGCCTTTAAATGTCTGCCTAAAGCAGTTCATAAGCTTAGAAGTGGTAGATGTCATCTCTGCCCTTTGTGATCCAGGAACACCATGAGTGTGACAGAAATTTTTAAGGCATGCTAAGAGCAGAAAGGATGAAGCTGAGAGTAAGAAGAAAAGCACCTGTAACTAATGTTACACTACAGCTGCCACCGACAGGAACACAATGGGAGCCTTAAGCCAGCAGGAGATTTTGGCCTACAGAAGGTTTTTAAGTCTATAGGTGCTGCACATTCTTCGGTATTACAATAAGCCACGTCTCCAGGACTCCTGGGTGGCTAATGGCTGCTGACTGCCCTTGGGTTGAGCCCTTGCTAACAGGAGCTTTGACCCAAGTGTATGATAGGGCCAAGGCCTGTACCCTTCTTGCATGGCCTAAATACCTCTTCTGATTCCTCTAAAACCAGGCGGTTCTCTCCTGCCCCAGCACTGTGGGATGAGTAGAGCTTTCCATCTCCATCACCCACCCTCCTGAGGGCATGGCAGCACCTTTCCAGCCCTGCAGGACTCCACTCTGGATGCAGGTATGTTTACTGTGTGGAGGGGATGTAGAAAAGGTGGCGAGGAGAGATCGGTGCCATCTGTGTATGAACCCACTGCTCCAAGCATCTGTGATCTCCAGAATGGCTTCCTGTTGGAAACAACGCGTGGGCAGATGGGAATGGACCACTGATCAGGGTGACTAAGTGGCTTAGCAACATGGCCTCAGCTGCAGGGCATTGATAAGGCAGCAAATGAAGAAGAGACTCCCTGAAGCATTGCTCTGTATTTACAGCATGCAAACACAGCCCAGCACACTGCAGCTTGCCTTGTGCAAGTCTACAGACCTTTGTGTGGCCCAGGGCTGCAATACTTACATCACTGAATGCTTAGAGAGCCCTTCCTGTACTTCGATTTAGTAACAGTCTACATCTTTGTTTTTGCAAAATTGTTGTCAAAAAGATTGACACGTGAGTGCCAATGACTTCTACAAGGTAAAACAGAAAACTCCCATGTTTTCCTGATAGAAACTCAGTACAGCTTGCAACAAGGGCACATATCTTTCAGCAGTCGCAATATAACTGCATGCATATCTCCCGCTTACTGGCACAGCACCAGACAGAACCCTAAGCTGCCCTGAGAGACCTGGTATTGGAAGGGGAAGAAAGGAAGAACAGCTTTTTGGTCCTAATGAGTAACCTGCAGAGCTCTGCCAACAGCTAGTAGCTACAATGTGGCTTCCCTGGGACATGGTGTGGAGCTGAATAACTCCCCTTCCAGAGGAGCTCCCAAAGCACAAGGCTCCCTGAAATGCCATTGCACATGACTTTTCCTTGTCCTCTATACAAGCCACGTCTTACCTTCAAAGCAAATGCTTAGTGAAGGCCTCACAAGAGACAATCTCCTGCCAAATCTCCAGCACTTTTTAGGACACCAAAGGACACCAAAGACAGATTCTTGCTGTGAGGGAGAAATGTAGCCTTTGTTACCAGTTAAAGCCTGCATGAGTACAGTTCCCTTATGCCAGAGTGAAGCTGGTGGTTAGAAGTCGCTGACCAACCTTGCTGCCAGGGAAGCCAGTACCCCTCCACTGCCCCATGGTGCCACTCCTAGCCATTGCTGGTTGTGTGTATGGACACTGGTGTAGATCCCTGCACTATAGGTATCTACATCCAACCCAGTTATTGGCATTCCCTTTGCAGGAGTCAGAAATTTAATAACCAAATTAGGCAGTTGATTCAATCGGAATTGCCAGTCTTTCCTCCTAGACTATGGAGGTAATTTATGGCAATGAACTCATGGTAGATACCTTACATTGGGGAGGGTAGACCCCACTTTTTCTGTGTAGGGCCTTCACTGTTGCCAGTCACAATACTGAAAAACCATGCATAGCTTTGCACTTTCCCAAGGAAGAGATGTATCTTCATTGAACAGGTGAGCAGAGAGAGAATGTCCAAGAATGAAGAAGCTTTGTAGCTCACCCAAGAATGGTTCTCTGCTGTCCTAGGTGCTGGCGTAGTGTCCCAAGTGTTTGGGGCATCTGTGTTAAACCGGGGCAATTCACTCACAACATCCCATTGACAAATTAGAGTCAGAGATAGCAAAGACTTCGAGTCACATACAACACCCTACCAAGGACACAGCAATGTTCCCCATCTAGCTTCCCCATCCCAGCTGAGAATGGCAGATTACATCCCTTCATGGCTCCCATGTGTGCCAAATTATTTGCATTTTTTCACTCTCAGACTTGCAACATAGCCAGGCCAAGTGATGCACAACATCCACATGGGCAAGGGAGGTGCTGTTATGGATCAGGTGACCATGCATTCAAATCTCACTTTGCTCCCAGATGCTTCTTTTAATTATTTTACAGCCCTTCCCAGCAGATAAGTCATCATTCACCAGCCTCAGGGGGCAGCCAAATATTAGCCAGGCCCATTTAGAGACAAAAGGAGATGTTATAAATTCCCTTGAAGCATAGCTTGGAGGGTGGTGGTGGTTCTCACTGTGGTGATGGTGAGATTCAGCTTGTGCTTGATTTGGCCTTCCCTAGACATTTGGTTCATCTTGGGCAGTGCTGAGCTTACAGAATTGCTGGCCCATTCTTAAACCACAGGTAAGGGAGGAAAAGTTCATCCAGCCTTGTCTACGAAGGGCTAGCTGACAGAAGATGTGAGGACAGGCATGTGCAAATGCTGGCCATTTCTAGGAGCAGGACAAGTTCAATGACTGAAGCAGTCATTTCAGCCACTGAATGTTCATCCAGATCTGGGCCTCCTCATGCACTCCCAAATATCATCTCCAAACTCTGTTGCAAACTGCCTGAAGAAACATAGCCAAGGACAGTGCCAGACAAGTTAATAACAGATCATCTCTGCAGGAAGAGGTAAAGCAGCCACTATTTCCAGCAACCTTTGAGTCAGTCCTTGCAGCTTGCATTTTCAGTCTTGCACACACTTCCCTCACAACAAACAATGCCTAAAAACCAGGCTGGAGGAGCCCCGGGCACCACCCAAACAACCTCCCCTTAGCTGCTCCTTGAAGGGGACTTGGCATTCACTGAAGCTGTGTCTGACCCCAGCTACATTCCCATCCTCTTCCTTTGCTACGTGTCTGCAGGGATGAGCTGTGAGTGCTGCCTGTGACTCACTTTGAGGATGCTGTCACCCTCCACATAAGGGATTGATTTTTTCCCTGAGTATTCTTATTTTTCAAGATTGCTTTGAGCAACCCTGCTCACTCCTGTGGAACCCCATGTAGAAAGTGCCATCCTACGTGATGCAAGGCAACTCAGAGCTATACCAGCGCTTATGCTTATGATATTTTTCTGTTAGATATATTCGTCTCTTCTATACTAGACCAAAGTCTCATTTAGTGACAGAGCTTCCAGAAGCATCCTCTGCAGAGGGCCTGTACCACTGGTGCTGAGAAGCCCTCCAGTCATAGCTGGCTCTGGTGGCCCTGCTCCCAGCACTGCCTGTGACTCGCAAGAACGTGTCATCCTCCTCCCTAGGAGCTGACCTCAGAGCTTTAGGAAGCAAAAAGGACAGCTTGGGTCTTGCTTGACCTGGTGATGCACTGGTGATGCACTGGAAAAGACATGTTCAAATCATCCCCCACTCCAAGAGCAAGCAGACCTGGCCTTGTGCTTCAGTCTGCAGAGGCAGCTGATCTCTGTGGCCAGAGCCTGCAGCTGCTTGGGCCTTTCTGCCCTTAGCTGACTGACTCCTGCATGCCTTGGCATGAGATTCATCTAACTGCATACCTCTGAAGGTTAGTGTATCTCCCTGACCTAGCTGCTGCCTTTATAAAAGAAGTGGGTGTTTTACAGGGACAGGAACTGTGCCCAGGACTGACTCAGAGTGGGGCACATTGAGCCCAGAGCTCAGCAGCCAGCCAGGATGGAATGAGCCAGGGACCTCATCACCTGCATCAGAGCATGCCCCATGCTGTGGCATCGCTGAAGCACTCAAAGCACCCTGCTGTCTTTGGGTGCTGGCTGTAGCAGCACAGCAGGCTGTGCAGCACTGAGGTACTTACTCCAGCCTCTTTTAGCTTCAGTGGAGGTTAAGTGTTTCCCTATAGATCCGTGTGTCCAACAGAGGGCTGCAAAGTGCAGTCTGGGAGGTAGTAATGTGAAGCACTGCATGTTGCTGGCTTGGCTTTGTTGTGTTTTCTCCTAAGTGCACTGAAGAGTGCAGAGCTGTACTCATATGTGCAATGCTTTAATCTAAAAAAGTTGTTTCCTAAAGGTAGGAGGACAGCACAGTATTTTGTGGCCTAATCTCCTATACTGAGCATGGAGGTGGTGGGTTGTGTCCTGCCTGATCACCTCTGCCTGCGTGCAGGAAGCTTAACTGACCATAAATTGACTGGCTACAAAGATGGTCAGAGGGCTGGAGCACCTCCCCTATGGAGGCAGGCTGAGAGAATTGGGGTTGTTCAGCCTGGAGGAGAGAAGGTTCCAAGGGAACCTGACAGCGGCCTTCCAGTACCTGAAGGGGGCCTACAGGAGAGCTGGGAAGGACTCTTTAGAAGGGCATGGGGCGACAGGACAAGGGGTAATGGCCACAAACTGGAAGAGGGGAGATTTAGGCTAGATATTAGAAAGAAAATCTTTACTGTAAGGGTGGTGAGACACTGACACAGGTTGCCCAGAGAGGCAGTGGGTGCCCCCTCCCTGGCAGTGTTCAAGGCCAGGCTGGATGGGGCTCTGAGCAACCTGGTCTGGTGGGAGATGTCCCTGCCCCTGGCAGGGGGTTGGAGCTAGGTGATCTTTAAGGTCCCTTCCAACCCAAACCATTCTATGATTCTATGATTCTCACTGCTTCAGTGGGGGAATTGCCTTCTCACCGGGCTGAGGACTCATGCAGAGAAAGCTGTGGCTGGCCCTTGTCTTGTGCTGGTGATGGTTTGCCAAGAAGGAAGCTGGATCAGAGCCCTCTGGAGGCCCCTTCCTACCAACACTTCTGTAGCTGCCAGAGCATGTTCCCCAGAAACCCTGAGGCTTTACAAGTCTTCCTCGGTGTTCAGATCAGCCTCACGGCTGCCTAGGTGGGGCTGCAGGTCCCTCCTGATCTCTGAGCATCTGTGCCTATCTCTGACAGGTCCTTTGTGAACAGGAGTGACTGAGGTGGAGTCTCCACTGCTTCAGCTCTTTCCAGCTTCCTTTTGTGGTTACAGATGAGATCCCAGTAAGTGTCATTTTCCTGCCTGGTCTGCACCAGCACCTTAGCTCTGGTTGGGAGTCCCAGATCAGGCTGCCCGGGGCCCACCCATGCTGACCTTTAGCACTTCCAGGGATGGGGCACCCACAGCTTCTCTGGGCAGTTTGTGCCAGGGCCTCATTGCCCTCTGAGTAAAGAATTTCCTCCTAATATCTAATTTAAATCTCCCCTCTTTTAGTTTAAAACCATTCCACCTTGTGCTATCACTGCCAGACCATGATCCTGTGAAATAAGTTGCTGCTGCTACCAGAACCGACAGCTGGGCAGTTGCCTGCTGCTTCCTTCCTCACCTCGGGCCCCTGGGCTGGGCAGCAAAGGGGACCAGCAGAAGCACCACACTATGCCAGTTCAACCCATCTGCATGACCATGATGTGTGTGCCAGCACCTGACGCTGGCAGTGACACCGATAAAAGCAGGAGCAAGGTTGCTGTCCCCTCTGCCGACGACCCCAGCAACTCAATCCTGCCCTCCATGGCCCAGAGCTGGGGTTCAGGAACATGAGTGCAGTGGCGTGGTGTGCAGGATGAGGACTGCTCTGCTGAGGCACCAGGGAGGTGGCAGTGGGTTGGGAATGGGATGATTGGGAGGAGGGACTCCTGTCTTCAGCAGCAGCAGCAGCTTTGCTGCATGTCAAACAAACATGAAGCATGTATTTGTCCGTGGCTGTGGTGAGTATCAGAGGACCACGGTGACTTGCTCTGGTGGGCAGAAAATGGCCCCATTTTGGATGCAGCCTCCCTTGAAAGGCAGGAGCACTGACCACTGCCTGCTCTGACAGTCTTTACTGGTGGTGCATGCCAGTGGGTGAGCAGCTGCCCAGTAGGAGATGCACAGGGGTCCTTCAGCTCCTTCAGGATCCCTGCCAGGCAGCAGCAGGGCGGGCTTGGTGGCAGGGTGCAGCTGTGTCACTTATGGCCTTCTCAGGGCTGGGGCTGATTTTCGCTGCTGCATCAGGAGCAGGAACCTGTTCTCAAAGCAGGACTTCCAAAACGGATTGGGCAGCTCAGAGCAGGCAGTGCTCCCTCCTGACCAAGCAACAGGCTGACACCAGATATGCTGGCTGTACTCAGACGTGGAGTCACCAGCCCCCTTAGCTGGGTAACCAGCCAGCCAGCATCTGGGGTGTCAGCGGCAGCAGGGTAAAGCAGTGGTCCAGCTGAGCACCTTAGGGTTTTTTGCAAAAACACCTTGGCCAGGCTCTGCCCTGAGTTCCTCCATGGATCTTGGGTTCTCTGCTCTGCTGGTAGCCAGGCCTCCCTGAATATGTTTAGCACCACACCTCTGGGCCCACGTTATCCTCTGTGACACACAACCTGTATGGGACCCATGTGAGCAGAGATGAAGCTCGACCAGGCACAGCCCTGGTTAAGATGCAGGTCAGCAGCTGTGGTCAGTCCCCTCCTGCCAGGCGCTGCTTTGCAGCAGGGCCATGACAGCTTTGCCTCTATGTGTGAGCACTTTGGGAGTGGATGTGTTTCAGCTTCTTTGGGGCAGATGTGCTACAGGTTTCTGTGTTACCTGGGAGGCCAAACATCACCACACTGAAAATGTCAGCTACATTGGTGAGAACAGCATCTCTAAACCCATACCCAGGCCCACAAGTTCCTTGCAAGAATCTTAGGACCACATCTGGGTGACAGGAAGCACAGATCCACCACTAAACTGGTATCACCAAACAGGCACATGTGACCGCTAAGGAACAACCAGCTGTGAGGGCTGTGTTCAGCACAACACGCAGCCCCACCCTCTCCCTGTTCCTGAGAACATGCTGTCACCAGTCATCCTTGGAGCAATCCCTTCAGCCTCCCCACGAACAGCCTGCACATCCTCCTCAAGCACAGGGAGGCATGATTAGGGCTTTGCTGTAACGCGTGCCTAACTGACAGGGAAACACACATCTGACAGCAAAACACCAAAGTAGAAGGTACTGGAAAAATAAAGCAAAGCCCAAACTGATCTACATCAAGTCAGTATTTTACAAAATTCTCATCAGTTACAGACAGCCTGTGGTCTGAACACAGCCACTGGCTGTGACCTGTACAAGTTCCTGATTGGAATGGAAACATATATACACACATTTCCTTTGAAAATGAAAGTGACTGTTTCTCCACCATTTCCAGGTGGAGAAACAGACCAATCTAACACCCTACCAAGACTGCTCTCTTCTGCCTTTGGTAACCTGCTGATTTCAGTCCAAATCACTCTCCCCACCAGAGGTAGACAGAATAATTTCATCTCCCATCTTTACCAACTTACTTCATGCCCTCTGTGTAAGCTCTGATCCTTTCCTCCGTAGGGCCAGGCCTGTCTTCTCTGAACATTCACACCTCTGTCCACCGTTAAGCCTGGATATTACCTCATGCCAAGCCATGCGGAGCCATATTTATGGCATTTAACTTCCACTTTTCACCAATTATGTGGCCTGCCAGTGTTGTTATACAAATGCTGGCCTTGTAAACTCTCTTTCTGTATCGCTGGACAGAAAGGTCAGAGTTAGGTCTGCATTTCCAGCTTTGTTTGCTCTGTCTGATGACAACAATTCTCTGCTGCTGGAGTACAATTGGTTTGTATTCAAAGCAGGAGATCACTTCACATAAGTGACTGTCTCTGGGAAGAGTTAAATATGTTTCTGGAACAGCCCTTGGATGTTCTAGTTGATTTAGTGCAATCCCATTGATAATTGGAGCACATGGGATACCATGGCAGGCTTGAAGAATCATAATTCCTGCAAAATTTGTCAGGATGACCTCAGATCAGTATATTTATCTTTGGCAAAATAGACAAAATAAACATGCACACAAATCCTTGAGGAAGAGGAGGGGAAACCTGAAGGCCTGCAACATGTTGGTGATCTGATCTAACTCCTCTGGAGCAGCTCCTGGTGCCCTGCCCTGGGGCAGCTACATCTCTCTGCACTGCACAGCTATGCTGGTCCTTCACAGTGGGCCACTAGAAAGAGAAGAGTAGGAGGAAGCACTGTGGGACTGGAGGAGGATTATGGGGCACTGTGGGCACTGTGTGAAAAAGCCACCATCTCCCCTAAACTGGTCTTTCCTTGACAAACTCTTCCTTGCTACTCTTGCTGCCAAATGGAAGCAGGAGGCCCTCAAACCACTCCAGGAAGGTCACCCACATGCCACCACCACCTTCTGGCTGTCACCTCCTTGCCCCACTGTCTGACTGCTGTGTGCCACAGAGATTAAAGAGATTCTGGGATGAGGAAACAACAAGTATGTCATCTATTTCTAGCACTCCTTAGCACACAAATAGCCCTTTCTGCTGCTCGGTGTGTGCAGAACATGGAGAAACATCAAAAGTTCAGTTATTAAGATTTACCTCAGCCCTTACCAACATTGGCCTGGAATCCTTCAAAAGGGATTCAGACCTCATGAGTCACAGAGCACATCTAATCCTTCCCAAACCTGGGGAGCAATCAGAGCCTCGCACCTGCCTGCGCAAAACCATTTCTAAAGCAGTAGCACATCACGAAGCTCTGCACTTTGGTGGCCTGGTCCCCCTGGCCGGTCCCATGCGTGCTGTGCATGCTGCACAGTGCTCTGCGCAAACCGCTGCTGTCCAGTAGCGGTACAGAAGCGAGCCATGCAGGGAGGTGAGGGCTGCAGGGCAATGGGTCCTTCAAGACATTCAGACCTGCCAAGTGGATGGAGGGAGACAGTAAATCAGAGCCCTGCCCTTCCTGCCATCACTGCTGGGGCTTTACAGCTACCAAGTCTGCACATGAAGCAGGGACAAAAAATGTACCTTAGAGACTTGTCACGTAAGAGAGATTTCACCACTTCAATAATTTTATGCTACCTTTTCTTCTCTGTTCGCCATGTTACTAAAATCCAGCACACACAGAAGGCAGCGTTACTGACTTATCTGTACTCCTCAGCATCCCGCTTTCCTCCCATCCCACAGCTGTGATGACCAGGGCTGTGCTGTGCCATGTTCCTCACTACCTGCAGCAGCCACAGCAGCGGGGAGGGCAAAGTGCAGACACATACTGGGGATTTTGGCAAGCCCGACTCAAACATAACAAACGGGCAGAGCGATCTTGTCAAATGGGAATTGCCTGCTGTCTTTCAGCAGGCAATAGTGAGGGATGGCAGTTGTGGGAATCGTTCATAAACAAAAGAATGCCCCACAAATTGACTGCCCCAGAAATGCTGAAAGGCACGAGAATTTATGGATGAGATGACCCGCAAAGTTTACTTTTACTGAAGAATCAGTTTAAAAATATGTTTAGAGATCCCACTGTTGGTTCCATAATAAAGCCAGCTTACAAATAAACCAGACATGAGCCTTAAAAACAATACTGGTTCATTTGAAAAGAATGCAGGGACATATAACACAGCCCATCCTCCTCTCTTCAGAAAGGTGGCAGTATTGCTTTGTAGTTGCTAGAAGAATTGTTACTGAGTGATTTTTTTTTTTTTTTTCAAATGAACAGCAATCTACCATAATATACCAACAAAATCTAAGGAATGACTTAATCTAATGAAATGTAAGATCAGAACGATATGGAAACCACACCAAAGCCCTGGACCCAAGCTTTGTATAATTCAGTCAGACTAGGACACTCGTGTTTGCACACACACTCTTGGGTTTTCAGCCAACTGCCAACTTTGTATTTGCTGAGAAAACAAAGTTTAAGTTGACCACCCAGCTATCTAAGAGATCCTGATAACACCACTCATGTCTACCATCAGTATCATAAATCTCTGATCTCATTATCTACAACGCACAAGGAGGCAAAAACACACACGGCGTGGGTGACATGCCAGACTGGATGCGTGTTCCAACGTGACTACCCCGTCCGCTTTTACAGCGTCCCGCATGGCACACACAGCTGTTTGCCTGAACATCCTCACAGATAACATGCACAGGGAGGACTACACCCCAGGAAGGTTGGAGAAAGCTTGTCCAGAACAGTTTTAGACATTACCATTAATATATCAGTATGTTACGTTCATTAACAAAAGTTACAAGGAAAGATACCCGCTCAGAAACACAGCATACTTACTATAAATATAGCCAGCGAATAAAGGCATGAATATCCAGCAGAGGGTCTGATTTAGGAGGGACCGTCCCATAGTTCACCTTCACTCACCTTCACTCACGCTGAGCGTCCTCTGAGAAGCCCCTTACCGGTGCTTCCCCTAACTTACGAGGCTGAGACATGTTTTACTCGCAAGCCTTCCGAGAGCGGCAATCAATTGTGTGGCTCTGGTTTTATTTCTCTGATGATGTCACTTTAAATACTTTTCATGTTCCATTTGTTATTTTTACTTCTAAAAATGACGCATTTCTTCAAATTCATTTTTCTCCAATTAGTCACAACTTAATGGAACAAAGTCAGCTGCCTGCATGTCAGAGTGAGTGCCGGGCCCGTCCCCACTGCCGCTCTCGCAGGGAGACCCATGAGAGCACCTGGGATGTACAGACAGTGCTAGGTATGCTGTTTTTCACAGATGCCCTTCTGGCTTCCTGCCCAAAGCTTTTAACATAGGGCCAGAGCAGGGGACCCGGGAAATGCAGTTTTGCCAAAATAAACCACAGATATAAATTGAAGACAATGAAAAATCAGAAAAAAAAAAAAAAAAAGCAACTGAGAGAAAGGAAGATGAGTTTCTCCACTTGTGGAATAGCCTCAATAAGAGCAAAGCTGTGACAGCTCTACGACCCCCTGAATATTTTGCTCATGCTGCTTCCAAACATTTAATGCAAAACAGTCTGTGGCTACGGCTTGCCGGAGAGAGAAGTTTTAAGAGAAGTCTGGAGGTTTCCCCTACCTGATCTGAACTTGCTCCGAATCAGCAAGGAGTGCTCAGACCCCAGGAGTGTCATGGTGTCTCGGGGACCGGATCCAGACGCCCCTCACTTAAACCATTAACTTGCTCCAAAGAGAAAAGCTGCCCACGGCTAGTGCTCAGGATTCTTCCAGCTCTCGTGGACCCTCTGGGTGCTTTTACAGCTGGCTGGCAAGAAGCAGCAAGTGACTTTGAAAGATTTGGTCCCATCCAGCACTGACCCTCCACAGAAACCAACTGCTCCCCCTGTGCTGTGTTGAACTAATTAACTTTTCGCTAGCGGGAGCCTCCTCCCGCGCGCAGTTTACTACCGGCAGCTGGGTGTCCTGGCTGATGTCATCGTCTAGCGGGGAGCAGCGACTATCGGAAAGGGTCTTAGCAAAGACAGAAGTTTGATATCTGATACTAATTACTACCGGCCGGTACGCAGCCAATCAGGGCTCTCCCCGTCTCAGGGACTTTCGGAGCGGCTTGAAAATATCAACAGAGGGAGGGCTTAACTCTTTGTAGTGTGGTGTGGGACGGGGCTCAGACCTCTAACCAGGCACCTCGTGGGCTGTGGGTTCCCCTAAGCCAAAGGAAGGGCTGAAGGCAGGGCATGTGGCCAGGGCGAGGGTCAGCCAGGCGTGGGTCCATGGATGGCAGTGTCCTTTCCATCAGAGAGGAGTTGGAGGACACGTCCACCCAGTAATAGAGGTGTCAGTGTGCTCTGCTGCCCCTCGTCCATCTCCTTTAGGTGCTTGAGCACAGGACTGGCTGCAACACACACTGCACAGGTCCTCTGGGGACCCTGAAAGTGTTTCAGCTGCAGCACGTTCCTGCAGCACAGGCATGGCCAGAGCTGTGCTCTGCAGCCACCTTTGCTAGGACGTGGCCGCACCCATAGGATTATCCTCTTGAGGTGTTTGCATGCTCTTGTGGCGCAGGTAGCACATGCTGCAGGTGCTTAGGACACCTCTTGTTCTGCTCAACACAGACACTCAGAATAATGCCAAATAAAGGAGGCAGGGCTAAATCTTTATTAAAGTTTCCCATGCTACAGGTGAGCACAGTAGCACGGAGGCTATGCACCAAGGAGATAGGTCCAGCCATCAGCCGGGCATAGCTACAGTGGAGAATGCTTCTCCACCAGCCAAACATCCTCTCACAGAAGAAAAGCTTTCAGTAGACATGTCAAGTAAAGAGATGCACATCCTTGGAGTCTCCCCTTCCCCAAGCCCGTCATTTAAGGTAAATGGAAGAAAGGGAACTGATGACATCTTTTCCCTTGTAACCTAACTGTTACAAACGAAGGACGCATGGGTGTTACCTGGGCAGGAATCTGTCTAGCTAGAGCATAAACACCCTCAGAGGTGGTGGGATTTTCTTTCCTTTCTTTATTTCTTATTATTTCTTACCTACTCTTTCTTTTTCTCTCTCCTTTATCGCTAGGGAGACAGCAAGGTGTGAATCTGCTTGAGTTAAATCTCCCGTGGCAGTGAAAGACCACCAGCAGGGATGGTCTGGGACTGGCAAGGGGAGGTGAGCTCCCAAGTTGCACCATGTGGACACACGAGCTCCAGACCTGCTGCCAAATACTTGGAGAAGGCAGGCAGGGCAGGCCTGGACCCTGGTGTGAGACACCGCAAGCTAGGCTTTTTCCGTCACTTTACAACAAGCACCTTATCTCTGCTGAGGCTCATGCACAGAAGGCTTGTCAACAGACCCCACATCAAGGATACAGACAAACCTCTGACTCCCTTGAGTGTCATAGTCTTCCCTGTTTCATGGAGATGAAACCCACCAACATGGTAAATAAAAACAAAGAAGTTCTGTTTTCTAGCATGGACTCATAAAGTGATTAACGGGTGGGATAGGTAGAGACAGTGGTCTCGTAATTTTTCAGAGCAGTCTGGAGGTGCAAACAAAGCTGTGGATATAACAGAACCAATTTGAATGTTCAGTTTTTGACTTTCAGAAAACTTTTCACATGGTCCCACGCATGAGTGTGGTGAAAACTCAGAATTATTCCAAGACAGAAAGCGAAGTATTGTACTGAGTGATAATCCAGAATATTCAAGAAAAATAAGAAGAAAAGTTGGGCAATAATCAACAGGGAACAAAGATAAGCACTGTTTATTAATGTTTTAGCCGCAGAGGATGCAAAATGTGCAGCTAGTAAAGTAAACTGGTTAGTCAAACCCCAGAAGGATCAAGAGATTTGGGTATGACCTGGCCCGTCTGGGGAGTACAGCCAGACAATGGCAGATGGAAAATAAATTCTTTACTTTCAGTCAGAATGGAGGGTGAAACCTCCAAACTCCCCAAGTACAGGAGCCTGAGAGACAGAGTCATGCAAAAATCACAGGTTCCTTGAGCCTGAGTCACTTTGAGTATGTGCAGAGGCTACATACACAAGACGGTATCTACATCATCTGTGATAAAGCTTTCTACTTAGATATATGGAGATTGTTCACCCAGATTAATGCAAAATGTGACGTGATTTGCTGGGCACATCCCAGTGGGCTGTTTGGTAGGGGTATGCATGGTGTCCCACCCAGCTGGTCTGACCTCCACTTTAACAGGATGCCTTTGCCCTCCCTGATCTTTTCTCCAGTTTTTTATTAGCCTGCAGTCCATTTCTGAGTGGTTTCTCAGAGAACACGTGTCAGACCAGCACTGTACACGTGAGGTTGCACTGGTCATACATCTCAGGTCACATAGATGGTTCTCTGCTAGCTGAAAGAGTGAGTCTTGTTCTGTCTGAGCACATTTATGCCTGATATTTAGACGTGCAAACAATTGCTCACAAGAAATATGTAAGCCTGTCCTGAAGGTTGGTGCCTGTGCAGGATTGCTGCTATGTCTTTACTCTCTTCTGCCTGTTGGTACAAGCCCATGAAGGAATGGATAAGAGTGCTGCAGCTTTCTTTAACATATATACGCATATATATTTTACTGTTAGCTACAGCCTGTTGGCCAATCATTGTCCTTTCCCTGAATGCCCAGATCTCAACATTCAGTGTGGACACTTTGCTGGATGACACCAAAAATGAAAGGGAAAAGAGCATGAAGACTGAAGTGTTTCCCAAGGTTCTTAATCTGGTGCGTACGATTTCATCTAAAAGCGCTACCTTCTGGTTATCCAGCGTTCCTTAGGGAGACTGAGGAGAAAGCCTGTCAAAGCACAGATATCTCCAGATGACCTTGGTGCCTGGCACTGCTCTCTGTACAGATCCTCATCCACATAGTGCTGGAGCTGGGTGGTGGAGTCACCTCTGCACTTTCCTGAGAAGGCCATTGATCCTGTACTGATCATTTTGGCAGTCACAAGACATGGGGTTGACATTTCTTCAGTCTGGAGCCTCTCTTTCCTGACCAGTAATTGCTAGTGCAGGGCTCAAGAGTGTCGAGATGCGTGGAGTGGTCATTTCTCTTTCCTGCTGTGTGCGTTATTTGCATTTGTTGATGTTGAATTTAATCTGAAGTTTCCATCTTTCGTGCATTCAACATGACGAGAGCATTCTGCAAGTCTCTGGAGAAAGATTTACTTCCTACTGCTTTAGACACTGAATCATCAGTCTCTTTCCATGGTGCTTCTGCTGAGGAGACCCCTCCCACCACACGCTCCTTTGGCGCTCCACAAACCACCTCACTCAGGTGTGGAAAATGACTATTGACTCCCACCCGTAACAAGTTATTAGTCCTTGGAAGGCTCTTCCACTTCCCACATGCAAACTCGGAGCTGTCTGAGGAGAAATCTCATTGGTGGACTCATGACAAGTTTCTTCAAAAATCCCTCCTGATGCGACTTCAACAGCTCCTTAAACATATTCCTGGGAAAGCTGTTCCCCAGCATACAGTGTCCCTGGAGATGTTATCACCTGCCCACCATCCTTACCCATTTCTTGCTATTGTGCTGGTGCTTGCAATGGCTGTTCCTCTCTTCTTGGGATGCTTTACTTTACACAGCATGCCAAGCATTTATCCCAAATGAGGGCAAAGCTCTGCAGTTACCCAGTGGGGTAAGCAAGGTAGGGTAAGTTACACAGGTGCTCAGGGGAGAAGTAAGCCACTTCATGTGCTCCACTACACACCCTGCATAAATACCTACAGCCCACAACCACCTGCCCTCCTGACATCTTCTCAGAGAATTAGCTAAAGCCCAGTGTGCTATATACCACTCAATTTGGTGCAGAGATAAGCTCCAGATGAAACTAAGTAATAATGAAGAAAGCCATTTAACCAGGTTGTTAAACAACACCTTTGTCTGATTGGACCAGAAGCCTCCCCTACTGCCCTGTGAGCACAGGGCATGTTGATCCCTCCACCAGGAGCAGAGCCACAGGCCTGGCCTGGGTCTGGCTATCTGCTGCTTCCCCCTGCAGGTGTGGGGAAGGGGCCAGGCCCACTTCAGCTGTGCTGGGAGGCCAGTGCTATTAGCTGAACAGTCTTCTGGGATGGTAAAGACTCAAAGTCCCATGTTGCTGATCCAGGACCTGCTCTTACAAATCCTTTCTCCCCTCTCTGATACTGAATAGCCACAAACCATGTCCTATAAAACCATCTCACCAACAAAAGCAGAGAGTTCAGAAGAGGTGAAGGATGTTTTCCCCTCCTCTCCTCCCAGCCTTCCCCCCACCCCTTCCTTTCCCTCTCCTCCCCTGGGGACCAGTAACACCAGTGTCCAAATATTTCAAGCTCTCTGGTCACTGTCCACATTTCTTAGAAGATGATGCAACCTCTAAGGGAGGACTCATCTCCACAAGTGACTCAGATGATGAATTCACAGTCCAGAGGTGGTGTTCCCCTGTGCTGGTCATCATGTGAGAGCCCGGCCTGTCTGCATGTGTTCCTGATGGCCTCAGGAAACAGAGGTAAGCTGTCCCCAGTAAATGTCAGACTGTAGGCAAGGAGGAGAGGCAGAGACTGAGATCAGACCACAGATACTGAGCCATTTGCCTGGAGGTTATCTGCCTTTGACAGCACAGAAACAGAGCATAACCCTCCACAAGGGCTCATGTGTTTCTAGAGGCACTGCTCAGCTTTGAAAAGAGCAGGCAACACCACTGCTTGTCACCTTTCATTGGAAGGTGAGACAAGCCAGTAGGTATCCACGACTGCAAAGTCCACTATTGCTCCCCATTCTGCTGTTTCCAGCACTGCTATACGCACCTTTGCTGTAAAAGAGTCTTACTGATGCAGTGAGTGAAGGAGTGAGCCTTAAATACCAGAATAAATTAGTCATGGTAGGGAATTCCTTTGAACTGAGAAGTCACACCCCAAAGCCACAAGGATATCAGCTCTGTGTTGCTCACCAGATACCAGGAAGCAGTCCCTTTTAATCTTCCAGCACACCCTATTGTTTATGGATGATTTATTTTAAAGCAGATTGTTTGCTTCTATGTAGATTTGCATCTGTGGGAAAAAGACCCAAATGAGCCGATGTTTCTGCGCGATCCCTCTGGGGACTTGGAGGGTCAGTGTGTGACACAGCGTCTGTGCCATGAGGAGCCCGAGCCCAGCAGGTCTTAGGGCTGTGGAGGAGCAGCACTAGGAGCAACATCTCCCAGACGCCAGCCTGGGCTGTGCTGCCAGGTGAGGCTGGGGTCTGCCTCCTGCCGTCTCACCCTTGTGCACCATTTTGCCTGGCCCACTGCTCTGGCATTTGCTTTCTCTTTGCACAGGAAATCCAGCTCTGCACCAGAGGTCCTTTTGCTGGTGTCATCCATCTGTTACTGGTGTTGATGCCAGAACAGAGTGCACTTGGTAGTTGTGTCAGCAGCAAACCCCTGAATTCAGCAAGCCAAATTCACCACAAGGCTTAGGGCTGGATATAATGCCGAGTAAAAGGGTCCTGCAAACAGTCTGCAATTGTCCTTGCAAGCAGATTTCTCCCCAGACCTGGTGCCCTGCCAGCCATGTCTGCTCAGGCCATTCCCTCCAGTAGAATGAGCACAGTTTGACCTTGACTTCTCTCTAATGCCCTGGAGCTTCATGCGGGGGAGAACCCTTCTGCAATGGCCTGGCTTCTTGAATTTCCACAGTGTGCCCTGGGAAGACAAATCTGATGGGGTGAAATCATGACCCTGGCTCTCCCTGTCACATGTGCAGGCTGGCTTTCGTTTGCTGCCTGCTAGTGAAGCTGTACTGGCAAAGGGCCCTGGGGAGACACAGCTGCACTGGCACAGAGCTCTGTGCTGAATGTCCCCAGACTGGTATGGCTGTGTCCTGAAGGAGGAGGAAGGCTTGCCGTTAAAAATACGTTACTCGTGGGAAGTGTGCTTTTCCATTCATTATCAATACAGCTGTGATAAAACAGAGTGTAGGGCAGGCATTGCAGGGAAACCCATAGCCAAATCTCACAAAGAACTGGACATCCTCTGAAGATACCTACTACAAGAATGTCAGTACCTTGATAGTGGAAGAAGCAAACTTTCTGTGAGGGAGACTTTTACAATGGGCCAGGCCTGTCTGTTAATGGGTCCCAGTGATGGAGACCCTGACCACTGCAGGCCCCTGGAGTTAGGGCAGATAGGAATCTCCTCTGAGACAGCCCCAGCAGAGCCCCAGCTATGCTCTTGGGCATGTTCTTCTGGAACCTGCAAAGTAATGAGTGTCTATTGCATTCCTGAGAATAACACAGAAAAAAAGAGTCCTATGGGTCTCATATGGCAAACACTCAGAATTCTCCTGTCTGATCTGGGACAGAGAAAGCTTTTCTGAGCTGGATCAACAAAATGGCAGTGTCCCTGTCACTGTGAAGAGAGGAATAGCTGGGGAATAACTCAGAATGATCCTAGATCAGTCCTAGCTGAGGGCTTAGCCCAGAGCCTGGGAAGCTGTGATCATGGATGGTCCTACACAGCCCAGCTGTTACTTTGTGAGTGCATAGAGGCCATTTGCTTGCCTCAAAATTGCCATTGCTCGCCAGGCGTTGTAGCTGGTCTGTCACCTCCCTATCTCCTCACCGAGCCTGAGGGCAGGAATTTATGGTGAAGATGTCATGAGCTCTTCCCAGTTCTGACAGCTTGAATTTGAGCTGTGAACTATTTATCACAATGCTGCAAGCATCCAAGCAAGTCCCTTAATTTATGAAGTTCCAGTAGATGTTACACAATTGACAATATGAACGCAAAAATACTTCTGCACTTTACTAAAGCTACTATGAAGCTGTCTGATGTTTTCATCATAATATTTACTTCTTTGTAAATACTAGAAATTCTCCAATCCCAATTCAAAACAGAGAGATCAGAGAATGAAAATAGGGACATGACATAGCTGTTTAATGATTATGTAAAATGTTTTCTGCTAGCGTAAATATTTGATTGTAAAACTCTGCCTGTTGTATTTACAGCGCAGGGATGCACAGCAAGCACAGGGAGTGGCTGCCCCATGTCCCTGCCCACGCGTCTCAGGATCAGGGCAGGTCAGAGGGGATGAAGAAGGAGATAAAGGCTCAAAGCCTGGTTTGTGCAAGGGGAGGTCAGCTGGACAAATGACACACCAATGGGGACGTTGGGAAGTTGGCTTGAGCACAGCTTCAAGTCGAATGGGTTCACTGGTGTAGCTCAAGGTGCTGGCAGGGGCTTGAGGCACTGGGACTCTCCCCTGCCCTGAAGCACAGGGGTTTAGGACAGGCTGGCTGTGCCCTGGATGTTCCTGAAGGCATGTCACATAGGGAGACTTGGTGCCTGCTTGCAGCTGCTGGGCTCTCCTGCCTCTGTTGCCAGCCAAACTTGCACCCCATCTGAGCAATTCATCCTGTCCCGGCTGGGGCAGAAGCATCGCTGCTCAGGAGCCTCTGGCTCTACCAAAGCATGAGGAGGAGAAGAATGCTGGGGCTGGGGTGACATTTCTGCATTCCAGCTAGCCAGTGTTGGGCGTGAAGCTGCAGGACTAATCTCCAGAGCAATGAGGAGCAAAGGAGCCCTGAGACTGGCCTGGCACGTTCTGTGGCACCAGTGGGCCTCTGGCTGCTGGATGCATGGTCAGTGCAGGCAGGAAGGGCTATTTATGCTTGGCATGGCTGCTGAAAGCTCTAGTGGCTTGGTGGCCGGGTGGATGTTTGGAGGGAGCTAAGCAATGGCAAAGCTGGTGTCACCTCTGGTGTCCCCAGATTACTCCTTTCACTGACCTCCATGCACAGAGTGGCTGCAGAGTGATGCTGGGCAGCTTGCAGGTGTCTGCAGGGGCTGCACGAGCCCCATTAGCCCATGGGAGCTGCACTGTAGCCAGGCATTGGACAAACCATCTGACTTTAGACCCAAAGGAGAAGTGTCTGAGCATCCCTGACCAGCAGAGTGACCTGGTGCTGTTCCTTCCACAGTGGGATTTTGGGCAAGTCATGTCTTCTTTTGGTTTTCTTATCACTAAACAGTGGATAATGAGGCTAACTCCTCCATAAAGCTCTTGGAAATCTCCCACCAGGCAGGGCCAGATAAGGGCTGTATTGTTATAAGTCCTGCAGCAGCTCTAAAGCTTGAGGTTTCACTACACTGCAGCCTACCCAGCCCTACCGCTACTCCTGTGATGCAGGGGAGCAGCAGCGAATTGAATGTTTCCATCCACGGCCCTTCCTCCTGCCCACCAAACTCTCTCAACACAGCTGCTTGCTTTGTGGTCCAGCCCTAAGTAAGGAGCGTGATTTGGGCAGGGGTTGTGTCAGGCTCTACCCAGTGTTGTGGAGCGAAGCTGGGCTCAGGTTAGTGGTGAGCAGAGCTAAAGCCCAGATATACATCGGATGGGTTGGGAGCATTATGTATTTCTGGAATGCCTTCTGGTCTTTATTAAAATGAAACCACAGCCAGCCCAAGAGAGCTCATCGCCCAGGCACAGGGCCAAGTATAAGTTACTTCTACAAATATTTATTTAACCATATCAATGACAAACTCTTTTGTATAAATGTTTTTATTTAATCATAATTTACCAATTATTTTAAATCAATTGTTTGCCTGGTTTCTAAACACTAATCAAGAGGCTTGCATTAGCATTACTCAGGCGGATTAGATGCATTATTTCTCTGAAGCTTGTGCCATTGCTTGCCTGCCTTGGCCACGGAAGAGGGTGCAGATAGATCCCAAATTTCCCTTTGGTTGTCAGATTCCTGGAGGACCACGCCTGCAGCACTGCCAGCTGTCCCACCCAGGTGACATCTGGGCTCAGAGGAGTTCCTCAGGCACAGGGACTCGTGGACACTGATCCCAGCTGAGCCCCTCAGGATGGGATTCCCTTGGGTCTCTCTGGGCTCAGGGTCCTTGCTCTCACAGAGGTGCCAGCCCCATCACAGATGCTGCAAGCTCCCTGTTCTGCCACTGCTTACTCCCCGCACTTGGAGCTGTCACCAGTGTAGGAGAAGTTCCCCAGTGTCCCTTCAGCCCAGGGTCTCTGGCAGGAATCCATGAGTGTGGTGGTGGCTACTCAGGGCAGAAGAGGAGCCCACGGATGCCTGTGTCTGTCTGCGGGGTCCAGCCCCACTCCCAGCCCCCTGGGCTCCCTCACCATCTCAAGAACATGCTGGAAGCCCTTGTCTTCTTTCATCCCATCTCCCTCACACACGAGCCTTCCCCAGCCCGACCCTCCCCTCTCTGCTTAGCTAATGGTTGAAAACAGAAAAGCTGTGACTTCTGCAGGGCCCTGCCGCCTCCGAAGCGCTGGGAGACGTGGTGAGGGCATGGTCTGTGCCCAGCAGAGCCGCTGGGGGCCGAGCGCTGCCGGGCTCCCCAGGGAGCCCCGTGTCTCCTGCGGCAGCCAGACCGGCACTGCCGAGCAGACCCGAGGCGAGGGCAGGGCGCTGCTCACTGCGATCGGCTCGCGCTGTTTATTTACAGGATTTCAGGCTGCTACTGTCTTGCACCTTGGCTCCCTGCTCTGCAGCGCCTGCTGCAAGCACCGGGACTGCAGGAGCTCTGTGCTGGTGCAGGCGGCTGCTCAGCATCTGCTGCCGGGACGGGGCTGGCCGCAGTGGAGCTGCGAACCTCCCCAGAGAGCCCCTTCCCCTGCTGCCCTCTGCCTGAAAAACACCCCGGGTCTCTGTGACCTCCTCCGTTGGTTACCGTTAACTCAGCGATGGGAGCTGTGTTGCTGTAAAGCTGGGGGAGCGATGGGTTAATCCTGTGCACAGCAGCCTCCCAACGTCTCCTGCTTCAATTGGTTTAGGCTACGAAGTCAGGAGAGAAAGCAGAGACTTTGAAATACTCCCAGCTGCGGGGAGGAATACAGAGCACTGAGGTGCCAGGGTCTGCAGATCACAGGGCTTTGGAGATGAACAATCCGAGCAAAGGCTTTGTTACGGCACGGCAGTGGAGACATGAGATTTCCAGAAAATTTCTTTCAAGATAATAAAACCCAAATACACAAAAACTCAGACTGGGGCAGGGCAAGTTTGAAGTAATCCTGAGAATTACCTACTACTTTAAAGATTATGAAAATAGAAAGCAATGCTAGGTATACCCTTTGAAGCATTTAAGTATGTGTTTGTTTTTTCTCTGAATGATGTGAAATAGACCCACTGCTAGAGACAGAGCAGCAGTGCACTTCAGAACACTTAGCTGCATGGCCTTGCAGCCATACCTCTGAAAAAAAAAAAAAAAAAAAAAAAAAGTACTAAAATGATGGTAACAAGGAGCTTCCTTCTGTTGACATGTAAACAAGAGGAAAGTTATTTGGACAAGGCTGTGAAATACTGTGCAAACACAGACCTAATGCTATAAAGCAGATGCAGAGCAAAACCTTGGAAATAAAATAATTATTCACATGACACTTGTCCATTTTGAGGGAAAAACTAACTGAGAGGAGGTCTTTGTCCTTGCTTTTACTATATCTTATTTTCTACAAATCTGCTTTTAGAAATGAGCATTTTATTTTTTTCCTTGAAAGTTCTGAAGGAAGTTTTGGAGTCTCACATCTCCAGGCGGGAAGGAGAAGGCTCTGTGAGAACCTCACCTGTGCTGGGTGTGAGCGACCTTTTGTCCTTGTTCTGGTGGGAGGTGACTGCCCAGGGATAAGGAATGGCTCCGGGCCTCACCATATGCAGGGGCTGCTTTTAACCCCCTGCTCTGCTCTAGGTATCAAGTCTGCTGTTTTGTGAGATCCATACTCATCCTTTCCAACTTGACTGTCTCCAGATTAGACATTGAGTTCAGCTTTATGTCTCTTGTACAGGCAGAGGACAAAAGCAGGTGGTGGCAGAGGGCCATCTGTTCTGTTTGTCTAGCACCTTGAGCTCAGACCGGGAGGAACTGGCCTTTGGAGGAAGCATTCTTTTTCCGTCAAGCCTAGATGACTGCTGAGACTAGATCCTAGCTTTCAGATAATGGATGTGAGAGGAGAAGGATCCCACTGGAAGCGTCTGAAACCAAAGGACAGAGAGGAAGGCTGACCACCATACAGTGTGGAAGGATGAGCACAGATTTGTAAGGACCAAAATACTCCTGGTGAAGTGATTGCAATGCTGTGTTGTTGTGGGAAAAGAACAGATTTGAACTCATGGAAACAGAATCGAAGCAGTACTGTGTATTGCATGTAAAACAGGCCAGGAAAACCTGGTGGTATGAATCAACTTAGCAAGTACCTGGGATGAACATTGGAGCAAGCCCTGTCCTGCCCTCTCCTCATTTTTCTTCATTCTTCTTCTAAAATCCTCTCCAACCAACCAGCCAAATCTCTGTAGATATATTAAAACAGCTGTGGTGTTTATGAAAAACACATGAAATCTGCCAGTCTTAAGACAGTACTTAACAGGACTTTCAGATGTGGACCTATTGCCAACTTGTACTCCATTAGCTGGGAGAATCTCGCAGATATCATCTTCTTGTGGCCATGTGAGGGATGGACTCCTGGTTTTTCTTCACCCTGATCTTATCACTGTTAAAGGGAAGCATTTAATGTTTAGTGTGCAGTTACAACCCACACAGTGTAAAGCGTCAGCTCCTAATGGCAGTGTCCCTTTGTGGGCCTGGCACAATCATAGAATTATAGGACCTTTGGGTTGGAAGGGACCTTAACACCCTGCTGTGGACTGGCTGCCACCCACCAGACCAGGCTGCCCAGGGCCCATCCAGCCAGTGATGGGGCACCCACAGCTGCTCTGGGCAGCCTGTGCCAGTGAGGAGAAAATAGGAAACTCTTTATGTGGCAGTGGGAAACCTTAAGTGGATGTGAGCTTGGTGAATAGACAGGAGGCCATTGAAAGCAGGCCAGTATGGCTCCCAGCCAAATGGTTAGCTGTGTCTTGAATGCCTCTCTTGTCCTATACGCTGTTGTGGGCCCAGCACATACCCACCAGTCTGGCATGCATGCCTGATGTCAGTGCAATGGTGAGGCTCCACTGAATTGTGTGCTGAATTTAACTGCTAGAAAATTCACCTGCAGTGTCTTTTACTAAGAAGTGCTGTCATTCTGTCTAATAAATCCAGGCCTCCTTGATGAAGGTCTCAGAAAGTGATCCATCCCTTGGGCTCTTTGTGTGAAGTAATGCTAACAATGCATGTTGAGGCCGTTCACATCCGAAGTATGACAAACCTTTGTGCAACGCAACAAGGTAGTATCAGAGGGTTCCTACAGGGAAACATCACAGATTGCAAGACACAACATTTTCTCAATGTCTGTGTCTGTTCAGTGCTGATAGCAGCAGGACCAGATGGGCCAAAGAGGTAAGAGTTTGAAGCCACATTCAGAAAATGAAACTGCCTGACAAGGGTCTACAGGAAAGACAAGTTAATGAAAGATGAAATGAAAGATGTCTCCTTCATGAAATATCGTGTACTTGTTCAGGTCAGGGAGAAAGATAGAAAAGCAGATGTGCAGCAGGACATTTATTATGACATACTCTTTTTGAAGAAGGCTTCACATCATGCAGCCTCACATCTCTGACCCCCAACTGGTCATCCAGGCACATCTGGAAATGTTAAATATACTGGGGAGCAAGGAAGGATTCCTGGGTTCTGTATTTATTTTAGGATATTTACGTAAGTTACTTTTCTTATCTTCTTTAACTATTTATAGCTTTGTTTGTATGTTTAAGACCTAGACATATCCCACTATGCTTCAATAAATCCGAAATATCTTTGTTGACAAAAAGAAATATTGTCTGCTGTAATGAAAAGAAGGTAATAGGTGTATAGAGTTACTTATATAGTTAGTATTTTAGTAAGTGCTTTCAGGGCTCATGTTGACTCAAATACATTAAATCTTAATTTTTCTTTCTTTCTTTCATTTTTTTTAAAGCCACAGATTTAAGAATTACATGTTTTAGTCTGAAGTGCATCCACACTATGAAAACCAGGAATAAAACAGACAAAATAGATCTTCCTTCCAAAACATCTAATATTGTCACTAACACTCACCACCACACAAATCAACACAAATGCAAAATGCCTCAAACGCCTGCCATCACCAGTACTGCACATGCTGGAGACGGCCTCATCTGAAGAATACGTAATGGGACATACCCCAAACCCCTGGCTAACTTTTTTTTTTCATTTCTAATAAACTGTTTCCAAAAAGAACCAGTCTCCGAGTCCTGAGTACTGGGTTTCTCTGGAGACAGCACTTTATATCTGCTTCTGAGAAAATGCATGCCAGGAACTTTCTTCTAGAGGCAGGAAAGTGACTGGGGACGGGAGCGAGCTGGCCAGATGCTCGGAGCACTCATGTCTTTCCGTCTGAGCTTCAGGGGTCACTGTCCAAACAAGCAACCTGCCACCAAGCAGCCCCAGGCCCAACAGCTGCTAACCTGCCAGAAGCATTGACCATGATTTAAATGCCTCCTCCCTAGCTGCTTTCAACAAACCCATCTCTGAACACAACCAGATCCTACTGAGGGAGTTTCATTGAGTCCCTAGGTTCCTGCAAAAACGAGGCTACCTGTCTTCCCTGAGCATGGCAGCAGGGGTACCTTCCACTGGAAGGGGACAGAGGGGACATCCTGAAAACCTGTGCCCTGCAGAGCACAGCAGTGCGGGACCTCGGCCAACAGCAGGGGAAGCCAAGGTGTGCTCAGCCCTGTTGCTGGTGAGCATAGAGCCTTCCTTCAATATGCCTTAAGTGTTCTGGAAATGAAAGGAGGCATGTTAGTTAGATTTCCTTTACTCTGAGATTTCATTTTTAATGTCGATTTGATAACTAAATGAAAAACAAATGTGGTGCATTAAAGCAAGGCAGCCCAGCCCTGCAGCGGGAACAGGACCGGTGCAGGAACATTTTTCTAAAGATTCCTTCTGGAATGTTATTTTGAACTCTTTGAAACGGCAAAGGTTTTTAGACATTGTATGTTTTGTTAAATGTCCCCTGGGAAAGCTGGATTTAAAATTAGTCAAACTCTTTCACTTTTTTAAACCCTTCCCTAAAATAGTCGATATAAAATTTGGTGGGAATTCTGCTGAGAGCTTAAATTGGCTGAAACAGACGATCTAATGGAAATGACATTTGGGGAAAAAATGTGAAAAACCTGTGTTTCTTTCTGGCTTCCAATGACATAATCAGGACACAGCAGGACTGCCTGCTCCTCCGAGCGTGGCCCTGACCCTAGGCCCTGGTCACCAGTTTCCCTTATCCAGGAGAAGGAGACAAACAGCTGGGAGAAAGCTAAAAGAGGGAGATGGCTGCTCTGGTACGGCGCTGCCCATCCTCCCCAGCTGTGCTCCTGTGGGCTGATGCTTATCACCCCTGGAGAGCATAACTTGCCAAGGAGGCTAGCACATGTCCAAGCCTCCATCCAGAGGCATGTGGCAGAGCTGATGCTCTTCAGATGGGACATCTGGTTGGTTTCAGGGGCAGACAGGTGGTTTGGGCCTGAAAGGAAATATGGGAGATGTTTCCTTGTCACACCCAGAGTGATGCTATGTGATGGTCTCCACCCAGTGTGGACACTGTGCAGGCGGTTGGATGGGCTCATCCTCCAGGTGGTCACATTGCCTCAGGTGACCAGCACGTTTGGGACAGCTCACAGTCATGGTCACAAGCGGCCTGCATCTGGGTGAGACTTCCACCTGCCCTTCCTTAGGTCTATGACTGAGTTTCCCTGAGCACCTCCTATGACTGCTCTCCTCACCATGGGTGTCAGATGTGCTGGTTTTTATGGGCGCTCCCAGTGTATGCTCTGTGCCACAGGGTGTGCACAGGAGGGCCCAGTGTGCATCAGTGTGTGGGGCTGGTCCTGTTGTGCTCTGTGGGGTGTGAGGAAGGTTTGTGCTCTTCCATTCAACTCCTCCAAGATTAGCAGTGAGACATGGTTGTTCAAAACCTGCCCCAGAAATGTGTCCGGGGCCTTCCCCCCACCGGTAGCTTATTTACTCAAGCTGCTTTGTCACTTGCAGAGATAAAGCCACCTTCCCACACCTCAGGTTCCTCTCAGCGCAGCTGGGAGATAAGGGCTAAGGGACGTTGGCTCCTACTTGCCGTGAACCTCAGAGGATTTCAAGGAGAGGCCTCCTTGGGAAGCCACCTCTGCTATCGCTTTGACAGGTGTCAGCAGCGCTTTTAGCAGCCAGCTGCAGACAGAGATTAGCCAAATATGTCTCCTGCCCAGAGTGCTTGAGCTCTTTAGGCATTGGTTTAAAACACAGAATGGGAAAGGATTTTGAGCTGAGATAGGGGGCTTTATTCAGGAATGGTCTGATCTAAGGACGTGACTATCACCAGGCCCAGCATCCATCACAGATGGGCCCTGTGTGAAGAGAGGCCTAACTGATAACGGGGAGGAGGGGCTGTTCTCCCATCACAGACCCCAGTTTAATGTCTGACATGCAGGGGCTAGCAGTGTCATCTGCATTCTGCTCTCTGATCCCTGATGTGTGCCTGAGGCAAAGCCACACCAGATCAGCAGCTTGGGAAAGTGGCAGTTCCTTTGGAGAAGTAAAGCACCACAATGTGGGTGAACAGATGCTCGCGTGTTGCTGAAAAAACACCTGATCTGTAGGGTATCTGCAGGTCTGTGGAAGTTACATCACCCACAGAAACAACCACTTCCACTGTACAAACACAGCCATGAAAGTTAGCCCTGCCCTGAAGCCTCTTGCAGGCTCCTAACATGCATGCAGAATGCAGGGCAGCAGGGTTCAGAGGATGTGGGCAGAAGTGAAGAGTCAGTGTATGGAGAGCTTGTTCTCCCAGTGGTGTGGCAGGGTCCTGTGTGGAAAGCAAGGACTGCTTCAGGGGAGACCAGGAAGCAGCTGAGAGCACTGTATGCTGATTGCAGGTGGTACAGGGCCACCAGTTCCTGGGAGTGGTGGGTGCAAGCAAGAAGCTGAAGAAACAAGTTTAGGAGTCAGAGCACTGGTTGGATCCAATGCTAAGTGACCCTGCCTTTGTCTCCCACCAGCTCAGGGAAGTTCCCCTCCAGCAAGTCACTGCTTGGCCCACTGCCCCTCCCACACAAGGCTTACTGGGATGCTAAATTCCTCTGGATAAGGGATGTCCCTTTTCATGGATCTGTACAGCTCTCATCCAAATGCCTCATGCTCTTGTTACCTCATTGTAGATGGCATATTTTTCTGGCATTCGTGTGCTGTTGTCCAGCCAGTCAGATCGCCTGAAGCACCCTGCAGCTTTCCACAGGCTTTTGTTTACCAGCCATGCCCAATCTACAGGTCGTGGTACATAGTCAGGTACAGGAGAGGCACGTATTCTGGGCAGCAAATGTACGTATCCATGTATGTATCCATGGTATGCACCCATTGTGGGGCCCATTCTAGTAGCACTGAAAATTGGCACTCCTTGTGGTGCCCACATTTTCATGCCAAGCTAAACTTTCCTGTCCTTTTCAGAGATATTTATAGATGGGAATCTTGACAAGAATGAGTTTCTGTTTTGGAAGGAATAGTTTTAGTTATTGCTAGCTCTGCTTTGAGTGTGTTTGTGTGCGCTCAAAGGTGCAACCAAGTGACAAAAAAGTCACCTAAAGAATGTGATAAGTGAATCCCTGGGGTAAGGATCAGGAAAACTGAGACAGGTTTTTAAACTGGATGGTAAAAACTTGTCACAAGGAAGCACGGTCTCCCTGTTGCGGATAGTACATGGGGCCAAGGAGCAGGGGCTGCCGCTGCCAGGGAAACTGGCAGGGTCTCATCACTGCATTGCTCTGCTGGGCACTGCGAGCAGACAGAGCTGTTCTCACAAGTGAAACCTTGCTTCCACTCTGCAGGCTGCTCAGACCTCATTGCAGCAGTATGTGCCCAATCGCCACAATTCCAGTGTTTTTCAGAAAGAAATTGTCTTCTTCCAGAGGAAAATTATGGGCAAAGAGGCTTATATAAAGTTGACCTTAATTAGACTGAATCTCCTGAGGATCAAACACATCTGAGCTCCCATGAGAGGGCAGGCTGGCTGCAGGGACAAGCCATTGCAGCTTGGAAAGAGCAGAATTTCTGTGCAGACATACAAGAGGGTTTTCACCATTACCATAGTGAGAAAAGGGACAATCAGTAGATATGATGGGAATGACCTGTGCATACCTGGCAGTATCAAATTCTGGGGACACAAGATGGCAGGCATGTCCCACAGCCCCTCCCCTCCCCAGCTGCCTCCCATGTTCCCACCTCTATGTCCTGCATAGCCAACATTGCTGATTTTCCTTCCTTCAGATTCAGAATACACCCACATCTTCCTACCTGTCAGTGCCTACAGTCTCCCATCCAGCATGCTACCTTTGGAACATTCTCTCAAGACTCTGCAGATGGAAATGGCTCTCCAGAAGGTCTTTCCATGGCGTTATGAAAGGTAGCAGCAAGGTCTGAAGAAAAGTGGTACAGAACTGAATGGTATCCAAAGCTCTGCTTCATCCTCTGCTTGTTGGTGAACACAACCACTGTCTTGAACAAGCAGAGAACTGCACCAAAAGTAATAGGTTGCTGTGGTGAACATTTCCCATCACCTCTTGGCTCCAGACTGAATGACCAGGAAAAATTCTGTATCATGGTCTGGGAGAAAAGAAGGAGATTTGGCTTTGTCTGCTCATGAAAATGTCTACATCTTGACAGGAGCTGGGAGGGAGAGGAATTCGAGGAACTTGTCCCTTCCCAGGAAAAAAATATCAAAAACAATAGCTTCAGTGTATTTTGACTGCAGATTGCATATAGAGCAACTAAATAAAGAATAATGCAGTGCAGAAAAGAGAGATGTGTAGAACATTAAGAAGCCTGACAGAAGGAAAGCACGCTGCAAGCACCCATGTTTCACCTCTTGAGTGTCAAGTACACACTGGCAGCTTACAACAGATAAACCTTGTGAGGTGCAGATGCAGGGCTCCACTTGCAGCGTGGAGCCTCTGCATGGATGAAGGGCAGCTCTTCAGGGACTTGACCCAGATCTGGGCACTTCTCATACCCCTCAGGAACAGGTGAGAAACTGTTCTAGCACAAGCATGGCAAAAAAACAACCAACCAAACAAAAAACAAACAAACAAACAAAAAAAAAAAAAACAACCATCCTTCCAGGTAGACTAGACCCATCTTTGGTGCAGTTTTACTACTCTCTGGTTAGCTGAGCTCATGTCTGTGATTAGCTCTGAGCATCTACCCAGAGAAGATGATATAATTTGTTGCTTGCAACTATTTCAATTCATTCTTCCTACCTTAACATTTGTCCCTGGCCTAACATAAACCTTTTTGACCTCATTGAGCATCTATGTAAAGGTCTATGAGAACCATTAGCATTATTCCTGATGACCATCCTATTTGGTTTTAGCTAAAATGGCACATTTATGATTTTGCTCAGTGTCGTATAGATTTCAGCACAGAAGGACCTTGGTTCATGGCAGTTGACACCTCATATCAGAGGTGCAGTAGTGGTAACTCCAAGGTCCTCGGCGCAGTAGTTGATGTGTGAGAACAGCCAGCTCCTGACAGCAGAGACCTCCCCTGCTCTGAGACAACCGCCCCACAAGGATGTCCATGCTCCTTACAGTGTCAGACCTGGCCTGGTGCAACCTGGCCCTACAGTTGTACACAGCTGTCATCTCCTGCAACTGCTATTGTGGAGAAGAGAACTGAGACACTTCCTATAAAGGGTGGTAAGTCTGTATAGTTATTGCACTGTTTGCTTTTGCCCCGGTGATTACCAGACAAGTATGAAACAAAAACCAACTTTTCTCACAGATGCCAGTGTTCTTTGGAAAATATCCCCAAGAGAAGGAGCAGATTGGGCTTTAATATCCACCCAGCAGGACGGTAAATGGCAGTCAGCACTGGGTGCCTACCTGCATTATACAATACCCAATCCGCACAGCAGGTACCACTGCCCTGAGTCAAGCCTCAGTGACCAACAAATCACCAAGCACTAGATCGTGGTGGTAGTACCCACTGGGCTTCTGGGCTCGGGGCCATCCTTTCCAGGGCAGTGCTGTGCAGCTGGGGCTGAGCTGTGTACTCATGTAGCTCGTATCGCTTGCATCTCTGTTCCAAACTGCTGTAGGCAGGCCGTTAAAAACACCGCTCACCCATGTTCCCACTGCAGGTCTGCAGAGCACAGCACTTCCCAGTAGGAACGGGCACAGCCTGATCTAGCTGCTGCACAGCCATTTCTCAGCATGTGGCACTTGCACTGTGCTGCCTGGTGCCTAGGAAAGAGGTAAACACTCCTAACCTTACAATGCATCCTCACAACAAGCCTGCACCTTTTGTGGCACCTTCTATATACTGTGTTTGTCACCTGGTACGGAAAACAGTGATAAATGACAATGATGATGCTATGGTGATGGAGAAAGGGGGACACTATACACGGGAGGAGAAAACAGGAAGGGATGTACAAACCCAGATGAGGGTGGACACAGTTACTCAGAAGTCTCCACTTCATGCTCCCCCCGCCCTTAATATCCGGGAGTAGGGTTGGAGATGTCAGGCAACAGACACAGGAAAGATGCAGTTGAAGCAATCCTCCAGGGAAAACCAGCCCTGGAAGAGGGAGGCCAAGATGCCAGCTTCCCAAGCAAGCTAAGACACAGTGGCAGCTCTGGAATGCATTTCTTACTATAATCCTCATCATGGCTTTTATTTGTCTGTATTTTTGTAACTGTTTCTAATATCACAAATATTTGCGTTTCCCTGATTTTCTTAAACCCACGTCATGTTGTCAAATGTTGTCTGCTCACACTGACATCTCAGAGAGGTTGCTCAGCAGACTGGGAACCACACAGATCAACCCTTGGAGGAGCAGCACGAGGCAGGGTGTGGGGAGTCCCACGAGGTAGGACCACCTCCAGCCCATCTGTGCATCATTCTCTTTACCCATACAAGCTGTTGGCAGGAGATGCTGGGACAAGTGACAGGTCCTGACCCTTTCCTTCAAATGTAGGTGAGCTTGAGGCTCTTGGCTGGGAGCCCTCCTGCCTCTTCTCCTAGAAAAGCAAGAAGCAAAGGTGCATGGGACCCTCCATCTTACCAGGCCAGCGACGAAGTAGCAAGAAAGAGGTGATTGATCCCCTTTGGGGGTGATTTGAGTCCAGGCAGCCGAGGGCTGACAGCTAAGCCAGCTTTCCCTAGGCTAATGAGAACCAAGCTCTTGCCACAGAAGTGCCCAGGCTGCTTAGTGGGAAACAGGGGCATCTCAAACCTTCCAAATAGAAATATAATAACCAAGTTCCAGGCAGGTGGAGAGATTTACGAAGCACCAAGCTGTTTGCCTACAGACTCTGTGCTTATCTGCTCTCCTCACCCACAGCTTCTCAGAGATGCTTTTTTGGCTTGAACTCATCTCAAGGCCAAAGTGCTTCTGAATTAGGAGATATCCCCACTGGTGACAGCTTGATGTAGTCAGGACCCCCATCCTCATGTACAAGCTCCTTGTAACAGGTTTCCTGCCCCTAGATTTGCTGGTGGAGCCTTTGGCTCCCTGGCCATTCAGGGTCAGTCCCCATCACTGCGCTCCCTGGCTCTCTGCCAGCAGTGAGGTTTCACAGTCATTCCCAGGAACTCGCACAGCTCTTCCTTGGAAGCTGCATAGCCTGAGCCTGCCTCGCTGCTGCCTCCTGGCCACGCACAGGGCACAGCTCTGCATCACATCCACCCCGTCAGTGCCCCAAACTCCCCGCCCTACACAAACAGCAGTATTTACCACCCATCTTAGATTATGCAGCAGTGTCTGGATCCCTGCTTTCCCTGCAAGGACTCAGGCAGCTGCAACAGGTGCCAGCTCCTGTTTCCAGAGGGGAGAGACAGACCAGAATGTTTTCAAATAAGGATGACAGGGAGTGAGAAGAGCAGGGCATATGCATTGTGGTGCAGGTCAATGCCCCATGGATGCACCATCCTTCCACACGCTTGCTGCTCCCTCCAGGCAACGGGCAGAGTGGAAGGGACAAGGGTAGTGAGTTGCTTCTCAGTTGCAGATGATGTTAGAGGTAGGGCTTATGGAGGCAGTGCACCCCACCTGCCTGCTCTTTGTGCCTGCACTCAGAGAGGTGGTGTGCAGAAGGGCTGCACACACTGCAGAAGCCAGGGCTGTGGTGTGCACCAGGCATTGCTCAGGGCCAATAACCAAGGATCTGACAACCAAAGATGCGACTTGCCCAGACAGAAGCCATGACCGTGAGCACTTTGCTGCATCCATGGTCTCCACCTCACAGTCTGAAGGAAAGAAGTGGAGAGGCTGCCACAGGACCTGGACAGTTTGTAACCAGTACAGTGATGTGAGTTGTCACAGCAGGAGTAGTCCAGTACTGAGCTCACAGCAAGGACCCCAAGCAACACTTTCTCCTTTGCAAGGTGGGCAGAAGAGATCACAAAGCTCACAGACAATAAGATCAGGCTTCATAGAGCGCCTCACCCTCTGCACTCTCCAAGCCCAGCACTCAGAGCAGTTGCTCAGTACCCCCTGGGGCCAGGCACATTGTAAAGAACAGGAGATTTGCCAAGACGTGTGCTGAGCACAGCTCGACGTCCAGATTGCAGGATTTCTGGGCGTGCTGGTGTTCCTGGTGAGCATGTGCACAGCAGATCCATGCTGGGGCAAGTGTTTGCAAGGCAGGAGCATGTGGATTTCATCCCAAGTGAGCACTCATCTGATATTTCTTACCAGAGTGTATTTTTGGGTCTCCTGTTTAAAAGCCATCCAGTAAGGGAACAGAAACAATAGTAAATGATTTAAACTATCAGTCACACAATGTGAATGCTAACCAATAGCCAAGTCAAATGATTTTTGTTTAAACTCCTTGCTCTTGAATAGGGCATGCCGGTGGAGCCCTGGGGGAGCAGGCTGAGTTCTGGCTGTGGGGTCTCTGTGCTCCCCCTTGCCAAGTGCCTGTGTGAGGAGACTTGCTGGGTCTCACCAGGAAAGGGGGGTTAAAAGCTTCACAGCATGAGGAGAGTTGTCACTACCCTGCACTAATGTGTGACAAACGCATCCTTGTTTCCCTCAGCACACATCTCAGCGGGCTCTTGCCTCTTCTCTGCCCTGGGTGCATGATAGGAAGGATTTGCTGAGCTCCCAGTGCTTTGCTCCCCTGTGCTCTGCTCTCCCAGCCCAGCCATCACTGACCCCTCTGCACGTCCACCATTCCCTACCTGGAAGCAGAGCCGGGGGACCCTGGGGCTGCATGCACAGCGCCAGTGCCCAGCAGGGCTCCTATGCGAAGAGCAGCTGCAGCAGCTGTACGTGGCAGACGCACTCTCTGCCCTAAAACAGACTGGTGCAGGACTGTGCGATACAGAGATGTGGTTGGAGATAACTCCTGAGAACACATGTGCTATTTTCCAAGCACAGAGAGAGTGTGAGTATTTAGCAAAACCTCTCCATCCACATGCACGCGCTGCAGGATTCCCTCTGTCCCAGCACCCAGAAAGATCCAGCCTAGAAAAACCCAGGATTTCAGCATGTCCTGGGAGATGACAAATGAAGCAAATAAACAGACCATTCTGGAGAGACTATAAAATTCCAGAAGGAGGGCTGATAACCAGAGATTCCGCCTCAGCTGTCCTCAGCTCCCCTGTTCCCAGCTGTCCCCTGTGTGCAAGGCAGATTGTCCCTAACACTGGGCTCCAAATGAGGAGCCACCAAGCTACAGTTTGTTGGACCTGACCCTTCAGACCTCCAGCGAAAAATCTCCATTTCAAAGCAATGTGGTTGATCACCACTGTCTCTAGGGAAGGTTGCTCCTATATCTCACTCGCTGTATTTCCTCGTTTCCAGATTAAAATTCATAGTGACCTTTGTGCCTTTATGCCCATTTGTTCCCTTGCCAGCAAAGATCTTTAGCTTAAACAGCCAAGAAGAGCTCTTCCTAATCCCTGGTATTTATCCCAGATGTATGCACAGAGAGCAATGACCACGTATTTCTTGAAACAGGCAACCAGAGCTGCGTGCACCTTTCCAGACTCTCCCAAGGACTCCCTGTCATGGCTGGGAGGAGCCATCCTGAGGCACCCTGGTGTTGTTTTTGCCTCTTTCATGGTGATGTTACATTGGTGGGCTATGTCTCGAGCTCCCAGTCTGGAGCAGAAGCCCACTTCTCAAGGACATCATGGTCTGTGCCAGCATATGGCAGCAAATATCTAGTACTCCAAGGACAGCTAAAACCTTCCAAATATCACTGCTCTAATCGACAGTGTTATTTCCACAAACGTCTATCCTGCTATGGCAGCAGCAGTGTGTTGTGTTTGGTTAATTGTGTTAATTATTGTTATTGACTTTCCTATCTCTTTAACAAGAATCTCAAGTAGCAAAATTCTACCAAAACCACACAGGCATATGTTCCTGAAGAGGAAAAACAGCCTTACATTTCCTCTATGCTGTGCTGACCAGCTCTGTAATGCCCTTGCTCTGGCACTGGTTCCCCATATAGCCATGGGCAGGACATTCATTCTCCCTGTATTTCAGTTTCACCTCATCAGTTGAAGTCAGTGTCTGTCATATTCTCCTGCCCCTGTCCTAAGTCTCTCTGAGGCTGAAGCTGCTGGCTCTCCTGTGCCTGCATGGGGCAATGTCTGAAGGGGCAGTCAAAGCTGCAAGGTAAAGCTAACAGGACCAAAACCTGCTGTAGGGTTGTACTGAACATTATGATGTACCACCAAACCCATGCCATGGGGAGTAGGAAGACAAATCATTGGTATGATTTGTACAGAGGTTAGGGATAATTTGCTCCAGCAAATTTCATTTTCATTCTCTGAAGCCACCAAAATTTCCAAAGGCTGGAAAAAGCTTAAACCATGATGTACTCCCAAAGCAAGGTAGGAAGCTCATCACCTGAGAAGGCCAATCTGGTATCACTGTCTGTTAAACTATAGCTCACCTTAAGGGCCTGACATAAGCTGCAGACCATGCTGTGGAAAGCATCGGGAAAGGCAGCTGGAAGGCCACAAGAGGCTACTACTACTCTAGGAGGTCCATGGGCATCATCAGGGTTTAGAAATCTCTGGTTTTCCACTGATCCCAGGAGAACTATGTCACTGAATGCCTGCTTTGGTCAGATCCAAACTATACCCAAAGTATCCCTGAAGATCCTCAAATTCCCAACCTGCTTTCCCCTTCTCCTTCCATGGGTGTTTCTAGGGTGGAGGCTCAGGCCCTGTGGCCTCTCCCCAGACCAGGCTGGCACAGCAGCCCTGCACTTAGTGCTGAGTGAGGAGGTGATGGCTGCCTTGCTTGCGGTGCCCTCAGCTCACAGGCGAGGCTCTGGAAGGAGCAGGCTCTGGCCCTGCCTCTCTCCTTCCCAGCCTTGGCTGCAGCTACCTAAGTCTGGTGGTGTTGGGTGCCTCCACCCCGAGCCACATCCATGCCTGGGGCACAGCTGGAGTCAGGGCTGGGGCCTCCCCCTGGAGGCTGCTCCTCAGGCTCTGCAGAGGTTCCCGAGCAGCCCTGTTCTGCTCCTGTGCTGTTTGCTGCAAGCAGGTCTCTGTCCCCTGTCAGCAAAGGTGGCCACTGGCCAAAGACAGAGCAACCAAAGGGGAAATAAGGTAAAATCAGAGTGGTAATGGAGACCTACAAATAAGCCAGGTGAAGGTGAAGCTGGCTGCGGAGCCAGCTGTGCATGGAATTTGGATGGGAACCTATCCCTTCCTGAGAGCACATGCCGTTGTGTGTGCATGCACAGCCCTTGCTGGGAAGGGCCCTTTTCCAGCTTGTTCGACTGCACCAGTGCCAGAACTCGGAGGGGGGCTCAGGAGCTTTCCTCCTCACTGCCTCGCAACCCAGAGAAAATATTACTGAGTACTTCAGCACAAAATCCCAGAGCAGCCTGCTGAGAATACTTGAGCATAAACAGGATGGCATGGGCACACGTGCTGGAAAGAGGCAGGGGCACCACCTCTGCGTTCACTGGTCCCTTTACAAACACAGCTTGAGGCACAGCAGTAGCAGAAGTTAAAGCTCGCCTTCCCCCTTGGGAAGCTCAGGAAACTTCAGCAGCTCAGCATGCTGCAAGCGTGTGCAGCCAAAGACAGATGTACAGGAAAAACTGACCCAGTATCTTCAAGGGATTAAGGCACCAGGCGTGAGCAGTGCACCATGTAAGGCTCTGACAGGGGGAAGCAGAGCTATTTAATGAATCACCGCGCGGTCTGCTCTCCTGTATGCCTCTTCCTGCAGGATGAGGCAGAGTGATAACTATTCCCTAACCTGCCTCAAGCACTCAGACAGCATTTCTCAGTTTTCCTCCCCACACTGCTGAGAAGCAGAGCACAGACACAAAAGCTGAGAAACAACATCTGCATCCTCCCATTGGCCCGTGTCACCTATCTTCCTCCAGTAAAATTGATCCCTCCCTGCCACTAGCAAGGACATATCCCTCTGCTCACCTCCAGAGCCGCACCATGTGTCCCCATCACAGAGCAGTGACAGTGACTCTTTAAGCTCAGGACCCCCGTTCCTACAGGCAGAGAAGATCTAGATGGTGCTGGAAGACCCATAACTACATGAAAAAGGGTTTAAAAGCAATCAGGGAATTGAATACAGAAGAGATCTTGTCAACTAGCTGGTTCCATTAGTACTGTCAGGAACACTAAGAATACAGACATTACATGGTTTGAAAACATTTCCAAGAGTTCTGTGTATTATTACATTATCTCTGATCTAAACCCCTGTTAGGGATTTCATGCTCTTAGCCTGTGTTTGAGATTCAGCACATTAATCAGCGAGATCTTTCTGAGATGTGTCAACAAATTCAACTCGCTGTTCCGAGTTAGCTGCTCTGAGCGAAGGAGCACCGTGTTTAGGAGCAGCCTGAACCTGCAGGGCTGAGTCACGCTCGGGAAGAAGCTGTACCGGGGCACCATTTTCTGGGGCAGTGGAGATCACAGTGCAGCAATTGAATCCTTTCTGTCCACCCTGGCTGTGCCCCTCTTCTATTGCTTCTCTTAAGAGGTGAAAATGGAGTTGTAAAAAAGAGCAGGTAGATATTTAGAATGGCTATAAATGGAGCATTTAACTGCTGGTGTGAACCCAGGGAAGAGGAACCCAAGCATGCACACAAAGTTACGATGATTTTGAGTGTGGACTGGTCATTGAACCAAGAGTACCCCCTGGCATGTATCTTCTGCATGAAGGAGGTGACCGTTGGGCAAAAGGGCAGTTGGCATTTGGGAGAAAGCAGCAACAGATTTTTGTTCCCACTCTGAGCCCAGTCACCAAGCGAACAGGGATGTTCACACAGCCAGGAGAAAGGAAGACGTGAAAAAGGGTTGTGAAAGGTTTGTTCACCCTTAGCTTGTGCTCCCAGCAGCACAGACAACACGGCAAGCGTAGGGGTTGATTATGATTTATGCTTCAGGCTTTGGAGAGATGGCATTTCCAGCAGCCCCAGGAATGCAGAGCACCCTGTGGCCCATCTGTATGAAGCCTAAAACATTAAGGAAGAAACACTGCAGCGGTGTGTGGCAGCAGGCTGCGCTGGCGTGTGGGTGCTGAGGGCACGAGCATGCGGTGCCGGCAGTGCAGAGAGGAGCGGTGTGCCTGCCTGAGAGCGTGTGTGTATGACTGCAAGTGGCAAAACCCGTGCATGTGTGCATGGATGCGAGTGTGCTGGCAGTGCTGAGCATACATGTATGCTCTTGGTTGCGTAAATGTATGATAGAGTTATCGCGAGTCTCCACACATCATGCCCTTAGATTTCATTTCCCCTCTAATACAGGCCATGCCTGGGAGTCAGTTGGCAATGTGATGTGGCGCAGAACCCCAGTGTATACTGGAAATCTAGTCCAGAAGGCTAATTATTTTCCCTGTTGACCAACATTTCTGAGACAATAGAAAGAAGAAAATTAATCACAGAACTCTTGTTTTTAGAAGTAAATGGAATTAAGCAAAATGTTCTCTGCCAAAATCTGATGGAGTAAGAGGAAGAGTGAAAGGAAAAATAGAGGGAATGTCATGGGAACTGCTGCTTTGTAACACTGCATTTCCCCAGCAAAGATAACCTTGGGTACAGCCTCTGATCAAATCCACATTGTCCTAACAAGGTACCACTGCATTCATCAGCTGCGTTTGTAAAGGGCTGAACTGAGAACAGAAACCAAGGAGCAGTACCGTCACACAGGACTTTGGAGGTGGCTCGTGAATTTTGAGAGCCCTGAACCGTTTCACTGGCCAACAGCGGCAGGTAAGCTTTGCATTAGTGCTTTGGTTGGCTGTCAGGCATGGCTACTGCAACGCCTGTAAGCTGTATTAACCAGAGAACATCTGTCTCTAAGCAACCTTTGTGACAGTAACACCAACTCTCCCCATATATATATTCATAGTCTTGGTGCAGACCAGCTGTGCATCTTCTACACATTAACAGATCTGAATTTCTTACAAATAACCATGGTAGCAGCACTGTTTTGGGGGTAAAGATATTCTAGCAGTGGACCTGACTCTGGGTTACTCCACACAATAGCAGCTCCTATTGGTCTCTAGCTAAATCCAGATGAACAATTCGATAGAAGACAGCTTAGGAAATGGTCTGTCCTAAAACTCAGGCCAAGGGAAGGTGATTCCACCTAGCAAGATTCTACTAGTTTGCTCCAGAGCCCTGAAGGAGCTGAGCCCTCAGTCAGGTTCAAGGTCTGCATGAGGAAGGGCAGCCTCTTCCAGTCAAAGCTAATAAAGTCATGGCTCCAGCACAGCAGTCCGTTTGCGGGACCCCGTGCATACCAGCAGCAGTTGCAAGGACATCCACCCAAATGCACAGGATGCTCTGCAGGTGGGGACTGGGACCTTGAGGGCACCCGGAGGATCCAGAACAGGATGGAGGACACTGGTGTGATCTGTGCTGTGGAGGTCAGCTGTGATGCTACTGCTGCTTACACCAGTGCTGGGAGAGGACAGCTGCTGCCATCGCTGAAAGCTGGAGGGGTGGAAACATCCTGTCCCCCTTTATGGATTACAGTCCCTGGAAAAAGGCCAGTGATGGCAGTTTACAGCCTCCAGACACTCAGTGAGTGGAGCAAAGGCCTTAAGGGGTCTCATCCATCACTCCTGTGTCCCACTGCAGCTCTGGAAGGAAAAACCATCCCTGGGAGCCCTGAGATGTGACCCCAGTGTTTCCTTCCCATTTTGGATGGAGCAGCCTATCCTGCCACAGCCTTGCTGTGATCCCTCAGAATTGCCACAAGAAAGCTCCACTGTCCCCTCCCACAGCGTGAGCACTGTCACTTACCTAGAGAGGCCTCTGGGGAGGAGGAGCTGTGGCTCAGCAGGATGGGGACAGGCTGGTGCGCAGCAGGACCCTGCCTGCTGGCTGGTTCAGGAACTGGCTGAGATGAGCTCAGCTCCAGAGAAAGGCTTGAGGCTTTGAAAACAAGAAGTGCAGCTCGAGCAGTGTCCGAACTGCAGAGCTCCACCTCATCTGGGGAAAAGTGAGAAGAGGGGGATATCTGAAATAATGAGTTTTCTGACTATTTATTCAAAACATAACAACAGATAAACTCCAATCACATGTTGCATTCAAATATTGGAATATTTATTCCAAATATGGTCCTGTTGCAATTGTATGATAAACATGAAAGCGAGAGTGCGGTTATTTATGTCCTGCCTTCAGCTTCTCAATAGCATGTTTAAGTTTAGGGTATTTATGTGCTTTTATCCAGCTGTCTGACTTTATCAATTCGTGTACAGCTTGGGAGAGGCAACCATGCCAGGAGCAGAGCAAGCCGCAGCAGACCTTGATAGGATGGGCTTCCCTCATGGAAAGCACATTATGTCCCTCCTGCTTCTCTCCTGGCCCCTGCGGAGCAGAACTGGCAGAAGCTGTTGTATTACATAGTCCCCTGGCAAGGAGGGAGAGCCTTTCTCCCCGCCTGGGGCTGAAGGAGCTTCCAATATAATTTAAATGAAACAATAACTCAATGGTGAGGGTTATTTGGGGTGCTCCAAGAAGGCACATACTGTGCCCAGGAGCAATGGAAAATTAGGCAAAGGGAAGTTTTGACTGAACAGCCAAAAAAAGCTCTTGGCAGGACCTCCTGTACTGTGGAGCCACCTCTTGTGTGGCAGGATGGGTGCCCTCCTTAACCGCCGGTTTGGAATGGGATTTCCACTTACCAATATGCCATTATGTTCACCTTCATGCCTCTGAACAGGGACTGGAGCTGTTGAGTTGCGAGGAAGGGCAGGACTGGAGCTGTACCCAGCATAGATGGGGCAGTGCTCGGGTTCCAATGGTCACCCTCAGAGAACGGGGCCAACGTGACCACCTCTGCCTGGTACAAGAAACTTGAGGGCATCTGGGAGAGGGAGGCAGAGCCCTGAGAGGTGGTGGAGTCTTCTTCTCTGGAGATATTCAAACCCACCTGGACACTTTCCTGTGCTACCTGCTCTGGGGAACCTGCTGTAGCAGAGGGGTTGGACTGGGGGAGCTCCAGAGGTCCCTTCCAACCCCTGTGATTCTGTGACTCTGTGATTCTGAGTGGCGGAGACTGGACAAGGTGTTATCACCCGAGGTGAATGCAAAGCCAAGAAGGAAAATCCACCCTCTGTTTGCTCCCTCCTTTTTTCGGATGAGGACCTCAGAAACCATTTGGTGATTCTCACCTGATCTGAATTGTGGGCTGCAACACTGTGGTTCTGTGCTCTGGCACAGGCCAGGATCTCTTTGCAAGTTAGAGTTTCCAAAAGGAAACCTAGCAGTAGAAGGACTACCTGGCAGCAAACGCAGAGCTGTGAAGACAAGAGATGTTCCTCCTGACTTGCCAAACCATGAGAACAGCCACAAGCTAGAAGAAAAATACTCCAGGGATAATCCAACTTCTTCCAAGATCCATCAACCTGCAGCAACAGGTCCTGCAGACAGGTGTCCCACCTCTCCAGATGGGAAATGACGCCACTGAATGCACAGGTAGTGGTAGACAAATTCCACCCAGAGCCACCTTGTGCCTGCTGTGTGCATACACCCACACACCCAGTGCTCCCAAATCTCCTGCTATCACTGTCCATCATCCCCAAAATGCAGACATATTGTTACATCAGATCTTCCAAGTGCTCATCAGCCTATGCTCCACAGAAAGCTCCTTAGAAGCCCAGCCTCCTCCACCTGTCCAGAGCAGAACACACAGCCTGTACCTGTCCCTTGCATACGCTGCACTAGGTGCAGAGAATACAAATCTTCCAATGGAAAAGCAGGCAAACAGTTCAGATTTCTACTTCTCACCTGAAAAGCAGCATTGGGTAATGTCTCCGGAACTCTGTCACAGGAGATGTCTTACCCACACAGATGGATAACGTGCTTAGAGCCCATGCAATCTGTATATTTACAGTATCCAGTTTCTCCTTCACCCTTAATGGGTTATTTTTTAAAGTCATTGGATACACCTTTGAGCTTGCATGATGACAGCAAAATATGAAGTGGGAACCTCAGCTTGCTCTGACATTTCTCTGCTGTCCCTCAGACTTTGCCCTCAGGTAGGATACTTTCTGCCTCTCCATTTTTCCTGCCCTTGTTTGCACCTTTTCTGTCTTCTCAGCACCCTCTGATGCAAGGTGCCTGTTCCATCCCAGGTGAAATCATGCTAGCCATTTACAAGCCTGTGGGAGGATGAGGTGTTGGCCTCAGGAGCACTACAAGTAAGCTCATTTTTGGTTGCTTCTGACAACAGTTTCATATGAATCTTCTGTCTGAACTCAGCACAGGCAGTTCTTTTGAGCGTGCAACACTGCATTACCAAATCAAAAATTTGGTTTCTTCCAGTCTTGACAGAAGTCTTATAATTTTCCAGCACCTGCAATAGTTTCCATTTCACTGTGTGAAGCCAATAGTGTATTATTTAATATCAATCTCTATGGTTCTCTTTATTCTTCTCCTCTGTTTTTTGTTGTTGTTGTTATTGTTGTTTTTTTCAGGCAGAAATAAAATGATGAATGAAGAGATGGATTTATTATTATTTTGTGGGTATATGCTCACAGAGCTGTGCAACGAAGCAAACAGACATATGCTGCAATGCATGAGGAGGGTGCCTGCTCTCAAACCTCTGTGGCTCATGCACAGGAGGCAGGCCAAGGGATGACAACCAGGCCTGCTGGACAGCAGATGTAACAAGGCCAGTCTGGAACCCAGACCATTTACACAGCTTTGTAGAAGAACAAAGTTCTGGTGGGGCAGAGTGAAAAGTGTTCTGGCTGCACTGTTTTGACGTGGACAAACAGGGAGAATTCCACCTGCACAGTTTCTTGGAGTAGTTTTGCCCTCTACACAGCACTCAGTTAAGCTTCAGGCCTGAGCGTGCAAGCTGCAGAGCTGTGCCTGCAGTCTAGAGGTTTTTCTGCATTCACCAAGCAGAACCTCACCATTTGGCAGGAACCAACTTCTTCCACGTCCACCCATGAAAGTGCCACTCTGTAACACTGAGTGCTGCCCAGGCATCTCATAAGTCACAGCAAGGCAAGGGGGCTGTACAGGCGTCTCTGAGGCTGGGATTTAAACCAAGCATCACAAAGTCCTGCACGTCTGTTGTTACTGATGGTGGCATCTAATCTGGAAGGAGCCCAGCGTGTTTCCTGCAGCCTGGACTGCTGTGGTGCCAGCTAGAGAAGACGGCTGTTTGTCAGCTGAAACTGTTGAGTACGGGATCTGTTTCTCTGTCCCTTCTTCCCCCCGTTGTGCTGATTCTTGTGCTCTCTTTACGGCTGCTTCCTCAAGTCCCGTGCTGGGAAAGAGCAGTGGACAGCCCTCTTTGGCTATGCTAAAATCAAGGCTGGAGGCAGGGAGATAAAACCAGTTCTCCCACTGTGCTATACTCAGCAGAACTAATTGAGGGGCCTATTAACAAACAATATGCAGCAATAGCCACATTGTGCAGGCCAGAACCGCATTTAAAAACATCTTCCAGTTCTTTTGTCACCCGTTTCATTTCCAGCATAGGGAAAATGAACAGCAGGGGAACCTGAGGACTTGCTGAGTGCCTCTGATTAGTCAGTAAAATCTCTCATTAGCTACCCTACATCTCTGCGGTCTGAGGGCAATGCTGACATAAAGGACAAGCAGAGGGAATGCTGCACGTAAGGAGGTAACCAGATCTGTTCATCCAAGAGAGTAGCACACATTTTCTGTGCTGCTGCTAAAAGATGCTGCTCACGAAGGACTTTACAGCCTTGATCTAGTAGAGGATCACAAGCCCTTTGAGCACCATTTATCCACAGCAGCAGAAAGCATTCCCAGTTGCCTGAAACCCCACTGCTTTCAGGAAAACAGTGGGCTAGGATCTCAAATGACTTGGAGACAGCAGTTGACTTTGGCATATGGGAACTGAGGCTTCAAATCTGGTAAAGATGAAGATGATACTGGAAGCAACAGCTTGAAGATGAGGCTGAAGTGTGGTGCCAGTCCAACAGTGAGGTTGCACGGGGTAGGGTGTGGATCCTGCCTCAGCAGAAGGGCCACCAGGGGATTCCTGAGGTTGAACCGGGCAAAGGCATGTGCGAGATGGCCAAGGTCACACCATGCCATAGGAGGCAGATGTTTGAACACAGGCATACGTAGGGCAGGCTGCTGCCCCAGAGACGGCCTCTGCAGCTTGAGGAATGAGAGCAGTTGCAGAGCCGTGCACTAGAAAAGCCTCCTCAGACTTTTGGCTACTGCATATGGAAATAGAGGGAGTAACAAGCTGGTTTGAGCTCAGGCAAGCTACCAGGAGACAGAGCGCACGCAATCATGTAATTGGTGTGCGCAGGAGCAGCAGCAAGGTTTGGAGATAAAGAAGAGTTATGCATACAGTTAAAAATAATGAATGGGCTTCACGTAGGAAGAAGAGCACGCAGAGGATGAAATAGGAGTTTGCAATCATATGGCACTAAAAAGAGGAAATAGGGTGCTGGCACCAGCCATGAATCTGTTAGAAATCCTTGCACTGAGGCCAGCAGGGCTCCCTGCCTCCCAACGGGGCTCATCGCTGCCTAGTGCAGCCCTGGGTGATGGCGCTGGGGAGTGGCTGGACTGTGGCAGGGCACAGCAGAGTAACCCTTTCCCCTGCCAACAGCATTCTCAGACCTTGAAGCACCTTTCCCAGAGGAGCAGCGGGTGCAACACAGAGCTGTTACTTCCATGGTTCTAGTTCTGGTGTGCTGTGATGGCACAAAGGCGTGGGGGCACCAAGTGAAATGAAGGCTTGGCTTGCTGGAGGACCCTGGTGCCATAAACTGGGTGTACGCAGGTAGAAAGCAGTTCATCAGAAAGGACCCCACTGCAGGCTGTGCATCAAAATCTCTTAGGAGGCCTTCAAGAGAGAAGAGAACCAGGGTGTGACATTTGGAAGAGATTGTAAGTGCTGGAAGGCGGCAAGTGAACCAGGAGAGCAGGTGGTTGTACTGCAGCAGGCTGGGGGGTAAGCTGGGAGAAACTGGAGGAAATTTCAAGAAGAAAAACATGGGCTGAGATGAGAAGAGGTTACCCTCTTCTGTTGCCTCTGGAGGGGATGTGTGCTGCAGGAGATCAGGCTGCCAGTATTATTTTCCAGCAGAGCCAGTCACCTGAGATCATCCTTACAGACAGCGGAGTCTCTCCTTGGGCAGGTGTAAAAAGCAGTCCAAGACCCCTCCTTCTCCAAGCACGTTTTTACTCCATCAGCTCCAAAGGGTGCCCAGGGACACTGGTCATGACTGAGATGGCAAACCAGTAGCTAACTGAAGTGAGGTGTGGTGAACCCCAGACAGAAATCCAGCAGCAGCTTGAGGGAATGGCTGCCTGCAGGCCAGGAGAGGATGTGGCCTTTCTCATTTCATTTGCAAGTCTGGACCAAGGAGACAAATATTTACTGGGATGTTTATTTGAGAACAAGTTGGTGGGAAGAAGAGCACGGCTGATATCAAAGGAATGCTCACTCATGTCACAGCCTTTGAAAACAGTGTTTGCGATTAATTCGTCTTTATATGACCAGCACTACCCACAGAGTGTTTGTTATTTATTTATTCATTTATTACCCTTTCTGTATCCATCAGAGTGATTTATAACATGTAGTGAGCTGAAGATCATTAGTGCGTGACTGAAGAACTGGTACACGCTTATCTGCAGGACATTGCTCGGCAAAGCACCAAATTCTCTTCTGAATTTATTTTTCCCCATCAATGCATCATCTAAGATGTGGTGTTTTCTTGAGCCTGGTCATTCCGAAGATGTTATTTCCCTTTGGGAGGCCCTGGTTGTTCAAATGTTCAGCAGTTGACAGCTGTCTGGAGCACACTGCAAAAGGATTAAAGCCAACAACATTTCTATCTTTTCATCTTTCTAGCCTTAGCCTGATTCAGGCACTGGCTGCTACTTGTTGCTGCTAGTCGTGACATAGCTGGTGTTGCTGTGACCTTTTCCCTGTTACAGTCTTATCTGATATTTTCAGGATTTTGTGTAACTGAGGGGTTTATGTGTAACGATGTTTCTGGGTCATTTTCTCTCCCTTTCTCGAGGAATCTATCATTGGTGAGAGGTGCTGCAGAAATGACAGTGCAGCATGGGATCCTCCGGGCAGCCATGAGGCAGGTGCCACAAGGAGCCAGCAGCTCAGCTCCGTGCTGCTCGGAGCAGGCTGCCTCAGCCCTGGGCAGAGGGGACAGCTGCAGAGCCTTGGGGAGTGGCCCATGAGCAGGAGGCAGAGCTGCGGCAGCAGGCAAAACCAGAACAACCCCTCTAGCTCCAGAGCTGTTCTCACCCAGCAGAGCCTGGGGCAGCCCAGCACACAAAACATGAGCTCAGCACAGGCTGGAGCACTGCATTTCTTACCTCATGGTGCTCATGGTAGGACATGTTGTTGTCACACCCCCTTTGCCTATTGGTGTCACTCAAAGCCCCTGTGACGCATCTCCCTGGGTCTTCATGCCCAGATTGCTCAGCTTGCTGTAGCCCCTGGGCAGGGTACAGCTTCCCAACGCTTTCAGCCGTTACCCCCTGCTGAGTGGCAGCTCTGCTTAGCATCTGCACAGACCAGGAGAGGTCTCCTGCATGAGCCCTCGTCCTTGCTGATCACGGTGACATGGGTGAAAGCCACATTTCTGGGCAAGTTTTTCTCACTGGTAGCTCATGAACCTCATGGCTCTGCAGCTGTGTGGTGCTCCCATCTGGCTGATGGAGGAGACACTGGCCACCTACCCATTCACGAGACGGGTTTCAGTCATTTCTCAGCATTTTCAGCTCCAAAGAGGGGACAAAGCCTATGCTTGAAAGGCCACAAGCTTTGCTTAATTCTTGGTTTTGCTCCCATGTAAGTACCTGAAGCAGCAACTTAATTTTTCATACCTTCTAGCTAAAACATAAATCTCTGAAAATGCTGCCTGAATTTATAAGCTGCACGTTACAGAACTGTGAGATCTAACACTTCTTTCCGCCTGGCATTGGCTGCAGCACCACATAGCATTTGAGTTATACTGCAAAACTTTAAAGGCTTTATCACATTTTATTTAGTAAAAGCAAACAGTCCTTAGGAAGAGGAACTGTGTAACACCCCTTTCAGAAGCTGTATTCTCACAACTTGGGAATATATGTGTCTTGTTTTGAGAGAAGTTAAACAGAATCTACCTCCCGGGATGCGGGCACACGCTCTGCACCAGAGGAGGTCAAGAAGCATTCCCACCCTGCATCTGTGTGACATTGCTGAAAAGTAGTGAGATCCTCAAGGAAATGATGTGAATATACAGCTCCAGTGGAGAGAAGTAGGTATGGCCTGGTGGGAAGCTTCACTGACCATACAGTCCTTCCTTTATAAAACTAAAATTTTTTAAGATGTTTTAAAACTTAAAACCATTGTATTATTCCCTCTCCATATGGTTGTTGTAACAACAGTTCTGAAGTATAACAGAGAAAAGAATCACAGAACCACGGGTCTGGTGGTAGAAAGGGACCTTCCATGCCTGCCATCCAAACGTTTCCCCAAAGAGGGACTAGCAGCAAAGCCAGGCCAGGAGAGCCAAGGCTTGTCTATCTGAGTCCTCAGGGCTTCCAGGGATGGAGATCCCACAGCCTCTCAGAGTGATCTGCTCTAGTGCTGCATTTCCTCTTGATGGAGCTTTTCCTGAAGTCCAGTTTAAACCCACCACTGTGAATGGCTTTTGGCACTTGCTGTGTTGTCTCTCACTACTGAGTTTGATACAGCCACCTTTGTAGCTGCCCTTCAAATAGTTGCTGGCTGCAGTCAGGTTCCTTGGGCGTTCCTGACAGATGAAATAAGCCCAGCTCCTTCCACCTTGCTTCACAGGCCATTTGCTCTAGCTTTCCTCTGCACTGTCTCCACTTTCTTACTGTCACCATCAGCTCAGGGACCTAGCAGAGAACACAGTCCTGCTGGTGTGGTCTCACCAGTAGGGAGCAGAGACAGAAAACGTGCTCAGTTTGGCTTGTTCGTAATGAGGGTGTACCACCGGGCTATATTCACCCTGATACCCTCCACAAAGTCCCAGATCCTCCTCAGCAGGGCTGCTCAGCCCAGCAGTTATTATCGTGGACCAGGGAAGGAAATCAGCAAAGCCCTTCCTGCAGCCTGGTTTTGGCTTTGCAGAGCCAAGGTAAAGAACAGCACAACAGAGAAAGAGCTGCTCAGGATGGAGCTCCATTTCCATGGCTTCCTAGATGCAGTAGGTAGCCAGGCCAGGAAGTGCCTCTGCACCCTGCCTGCTCTGAAAGATGGCAGAGCCTTCAACTCCAGCTATGACCAGCAGAAGGGGAACATAAGGGCAGCCTTTCTGGGTGACCGCAGCCCATCTAGCCAAAGACCCAGTCTTTGACAGTGGTCAACAGCAGGATGTTGCTATGGAAGGAGAGGAGAACAGGGCAGGCACACAAGAACATCTTCCTATATCGTGGTCCTCAACTCCAGCATTGCATCTCAGAGACTATCATGGGAGCTCTAGGTCTCTCTTGTATGGTATCACACAGAAACTGTACCTGTTACACCAGGTAGGAGTTCTCTGATGCTGGCTGAAATTTTAAGCAGATGAACCAGCCTACTCGGGGCCCACCTCTGTTGTCCTCACATTCAGTGGTAAATATGAACACTTATCACACTGAAACTGCTATCTCAGCACTCTGGGTAGCACCAATGTCCCTTAACCTGGGGGCCTCTGGCAGTGGAGGGGGAGAGGGTTGCTGCCCCGCGCAGTCAGCAGGTAGCATCATCCTCAGTGGAGCCCGTGACACCCCGCAGCCTGCCATGCCCTCTCCTCTGTGTAGAAGCTTGGATATCTCAGTGCTGCCAGACCTGTGGGGTGGCAAGAGATGGAGATCTCTGCTGCACCTATCTGAGTCCGCATACTGGGAGGACTGGCCACTAGGCAGGATGTGATCTGTGCCAGACAATGCGGGAAGTTGGTTATGGGCAGAAAGAATGGAAAATGTTCGCTGCTGTTTCTGTTTAACTTTAGGAACTGATCCAGCTGAGATAATAACAGAAGAGTTCACTTTGCCATGTCAAATATGCAGGTACTTTGCAGTATTAAGAGCTGATGCCCTGTTCTTACAAAACTGGCCTCTGCTGATTATGGGAAGACAAAGTTGCCCATAAACAATGTTTTATTTCTTATTTAAAGCAAATTCTTGGGCAAAAGGAGTCAATCAATTTTTCATAAAGTATAAAACAGAGATAAGTGCTTGGGATCATGTGTGAGTCCCTGTCAAACAGAACCGATAAGTCCATGATGCAGTACAGGGAGTGCTTTGCAAGTATTGTCCAAGTGACCTTTTCATTAGTTTGTCTTCAGCAGTTAATCTCTTTTTTCCAGGATACAGACTATTTTAAGTCTCATTACATCATACATGCATTTTAAATATTAATTTTTCTTCCATGTCATGCCTAGGAGGATTTGGTTGTTTTTACCCTTTTTTTTTTTTT
>VXAV01002923.1:101478-139391 GCA_013399715.1 Alectura lathami
CAGTTTTGCAGCAGGGTCAGAGTTAAGGAGATTCCAGGCAAGAACTGGAAGTGGGATGGCTGAGGGGCAGGATGTGAAACCCTGCAATTTAGGAAAGCCTGCCAGACCAGAAGCAGGGATTGGACCTGCCCAAAGGCAGCCATGTGATGGCAAGGGAACTACAGGGCCAACAAGTGGAGGCATTTACTGCCTGCGTGTGGGGTACCATAAACGGGAGAAATGCAGGCCTGAGCCAGTGCTCCTCAGCAGGGCTCCAGCTTCTACAGAAAAATACTTGAAAATGATTTAGAGGAAAAAAATGTGTTTCAAAAGTGTTGCTGGCATGTTCTTGTTTCTGACTTGTAAATCATTTCAAGCTCCCTGTGCCACTTTAAAAAAAAAAAAAAAAAAAAAAAAAGAGAGAGGTACCAGCTGCTAGCTGCCAAAGGAGAGAGAGGCTTTAAACGAAGACGTTCCTGGCCCTAGGTTGGCCCTTGCAATGAGTGTACAAAATGTCTTGACAACACCTTTGGCATATTCCTATTTCCCCTGTATTTGGATTCACTGATTTCATTACAACAGAGTCCCTGGTACAGAGATCATCTTTGCGTGGAGTTCACACGTTATTATTAGCCACAGCTGAAAGAATAATAATAAATCAACTTCATCCTTTCAGAGTTAAGGGTAAAACAGAGATCGCGCTATTTATAAGCAAGGTTACAAAGGATAAAGCAATAACATGTTTTGTTGATATCCAGCACTAACTTGTACTGCTAAGCCCCAGAAGCCAACACTTTTCAAACTTCACCTCTCCAAAAAGCGCCCATTTTTTTTTGCAGAGGAAAGCTCCCACTGGGCTGTCCCTCACTTTGCAGAGCTGCAGATGCCCTCTGCAGCTGGGATCATTCAGCTCCTTGCCCAGAACATCACTGTGCTGCAGCAGCAGGTGGACCCTGGAGAACAGGACGGGCAGCTGGCGGGCACCTGGACCAGGACATCAATTCATCAAAGTCTTACTCAGAACACCTGGGCTTGTCTTGACCAAAATCCCTTTCCCAAACCTTCTGGAGGTCTAGACCTAGCGGGACAATTGCCTGGCTTGGCCAAAAAGGATCATCCAGCTGCAGTGATCCCAGCCCAACATTCTAGTATGAATCTAAAGGGAGGAATAAAGGGCCTGGGACCACACATGGAACAAGGTGAGAAACAAGTCAGTGTTGCATGCCTAGTTTGGCTCAGTCTCATACCATCCACATTGGGGCCTCTCACATCAGTGAGACTCTTGAAGCCTCTCTTCCCTGGGTGTCAGGTATCTGGGATTGCTTCAGGGCAACCTGATCTGGTGGGTGGCAACCTTCTTGCAGCATGGGGGTAGGAACTAGATGATCGTTACAGTCTCTTCCAACCCATAAACTCTTCCAACCCTTCCAACTCAAGCCGTTTCATGATTCTATTAAGAACTTGCCACCTGGAATACCTCCAAGCCTAGATCTCACCATCTCAAGGAGAAGAGCAGAGCTGCTCTAGAGAGGTTCCTCACCTACTCCTGGTGGCACTGCAGATTCCCTTTCCTCCTCCAGGGATGGAGAAGAGGACAACAGGAGAATGGTTCATATGTGCACTCCCTCATCATACCTAATATTTCAGGAAGAGGAGGAGGATTGTCCCAGGTATTGACTGAAGGAGTCAGTCAATATCTGACTGTAGGGAGCTGGAGACAGCTTACCCCCAGTTCTCACCTGCTAGGAGAGTTTTGGTGATCAGGACAGAAGACAGATAAACAGAAAGGACGACCAACCTGCCTGCCCCTGTGCAGCTCCTCACATCCAGTTACTGACTTAGATGTGCTCCAGGAGGCAGGATGGGGTGAAACGAGCTTTCTTCGAATCATGGAAAAATCCACCTCAGCTGAAACTTTCTGTGTCTTTGTCACTCCTGGCCATGGCTGCTATCATGAAAATCCTGAGCTGGTCAAGCTACATTATTGCTATATTCCCTGAAAAGCCAGAAGAATGAGGAATTAAAGCTTTTCTAGGTATTTCTAGAATGATGACCTTCTACAGGTTTTTCTTTTTGCTTTTTTTTTCTTTTTTTTTCTACAACACTTCCAATATTTTTCCTTCCTTCTTATTAAGAACACATTTTCTTTCTTGATGTTCATAATATGCAAACAATTTTGCAGTTAAAACTGATAGTCCACCTCTCTTCTCCTTGCTGTTACTTCTCATGAAGATTTAGCCAAGAAAACTACACCTTGTACCATTCTTTGGACAGGAGTCTGGGCTTCTGTTGCAGCCTTAAGAAAAATATTTCCTTTCCAGCAATGACTTTCACACCTTTCTGAATTTTATTTTTTTTTTTAGCTAAGGAGGCTCCATTTTCTTGGCTTTGTTTCTGAGAATAGAATGTTGCCACCTGGCTTCTCTGAGAAAAGAACGTTGTGGCCTTCTGTTCATGAGGACACAGAGACTTTTCTTTTAGTCACTCCATTTGTAAAGACCCTCTCTGTGTAGAGACGCCTTTCCCTTACCCACTCAGGTTTCAGATACCACTTTCAGTCCATGATCACAGTAAAACACAGCAGGATTTAAAGAAGAAAGGAAAACCACTCCCTGTGCCAGTCTAGGCTGTGTCCAGACCTGATGTGCTGGCTGTCACACAGCGAGTCCTGGACCAGGCGTGCTTACACCAGGACCTCTCCAGCAGCCGTTTAGCCAACACGCAGACGGAGTGCAACTTTGGGGCACTTCAAAACCGAAAATGTTTTCTGAACATGCAGTGAGTCAGTTGAGTGTTATCTCCAGCTAAAGAGCCAAGCACTGTTTGTAGCTACTTGATGAACTGTTAGAAGCCGAACTTTCTCGATGGCTCCAGAACCAGCCTGCCCAGCCAGCACCTTGCAGGATCTGACCCTTGCTGCCTTCCAGCACACTAAATCTATACTAAGCACCAGGAACATATGGACACGATCTCATACAGACTGTTGTGGCTGCTGCAAACACATGAAATGTAAATTGTGAAAGTGAAATTACAAGGAGAGCTAATCTCCACATTGTATTAGACAAAATACCAGCGTGCATGCAGATAAGCACCAAGTGTGAAGTGTCCAGCGGGAGGAGGTTTCACATTCCGCCTGACTCAATGGAGCCTTAAAATAGCACTTCCCACTGCAATACTTTAAACAAAGACATCCAAGGGATTATTAATACCATGAGACTGAAAGCAGTTTTATATATTCCAACATAGACAGGCAGAAGGGGAGCTTCACACGTTTAAGCCACGGACGGGTGCATGTGAAGGCAGCCACACAGGCAGCTGTGGCCTTCCTGAAAAGGAGCCTGGATTGCAGCTGCCTGCATGTGCCTGTGGGATCTGCCAGGCTTTCTGCAGGGTGAGCAGAGGAGGATGGGGACACTATACTGAAACAGATACGTTGCTGCTCCCAAAGCACTGGACAAAGTGATTCTGCTATCAGGGAGGGCAAGGGAGTGCAGCAAGTGGATGCTACTGCCACACTGTACAGCCTACTGGTCCGTGTGGACTCTGACAGCTGTAGGAGGGGTGACAGCTTGGTGTGTCTCCTCTGACCAGGTGACGCTGCTCTGCTCTGTGCAGCCATCTGGAGGTGACAGAGCACTGGCACATGTTGCCCACAGAGGCTGTGGAGTCTCCTTCCTTGGAAATCTCCAAAACCTGCCTGGACATGGTCCTGGGCATCCTGCTCTGGGTGTCCCTTCTTGAACAGGGGTTGCACCAGATGTCTCCAGAGGTCCCTGCCAACCTCAGCAATTCTGTGATTCTGTGAAATAATGCAGTTTTAATTTGTAGCCTTTTATCCGGGTCTTGGGAGAGAGAAGAGCAGAGAAGGTGCATGGGCAGCTGTGAATGCAGAACAAACTTCAACTTTTTTTTTTTTTTTTTTTTTTTTTTTTTTTTTGCCTGTTGCATAGTGCTGTACTGACTAACAGAGGTGTTATTAAACTGAGAGGCCCAAGAAATGTTTCCTTTTCTGTATTTCTACCACTACATTCCTACACAGCATGGACAACACTGAACTGGAACAAATGAATGTCCCCAAATCTTACTTCTAACACAGAGAGAATTGCCCTCCAACGGGCACTGGTGCCCCTGTCCCTTCTGTCCCTGGCACGTGGAGCACCACACTGTGTGGAGCTGGGCATCTCCTGCTGGTGACAGTCTTGGGCTGCGTGGCCACGGAACACCAGCACCTGCCCGGCTTGCAACAGGGCTGTTTGGAGTCTCCCAGTGGGAAACAGCCAGAAACACATCTGAAGTGTCAAAGGACCACAGTGACTGTGAAAAAAAAAAAAAAGATACTCATCAAAAATGACCCACAATATCCACACTGTGCTATGTCCTCAGTACTCTCAAGGAAGGAGAAAAGAAACCAGCAGGACTTAATGAATGTCCAGAACGGATCACGCTGTGTTACCAGACACAGGCTTGTAAGGCCAAGCTGTGAATTCAAGAAGCAGAAAGGTCCCTTCATTCTCTGGCTTTCCAATCACTTTAAGATGACTTTGCTACAAAATGAAATGAAATGAAATCAAATTGAATCAAATTTGATCTTGTTCTTCCACCACACGTAAGTCATGCCTAGTCCCATGCTTGCCTCTCCCTTCTGCTAGTAGAATGGAAAACAGAAGTCAAGGAAGGGGTGCAGGTTAAAAATACTTGCCAGAAATTAAACAAAAAAGTGCTTTGTGTGTGTGTGTGTGTGTATGTTACGAGCTCTGAACATGTGAAAAAATATAAGCCAGATACATATTGAAACATGATGTCCTCCAAGCCTGAAAATTAATTCAGTCCATCATTATTTAGTAGTCTTCACACTTGTGAAACTTTGAACAATTAAATTTTAGTAGAAAGAAACATTTCTGAGTGAACTGAGATAATGTTTAACAGACCAGAGACAGGATTCCTTATATCCCACTCCACAGCAATTAACAGCAGTTCCTTCATTGCCAGGAAGGAATTCCTATACCCAGGCATAGGTCTGAATGAGCCCTTGTTAACTAGCATTTAGAATTTCTTACAATGCAATTGTGATGAGAGTGCACCTGTCATAAAATCTGCACCCAGCCAATAGCACAGCAGCAGTAGAATGACAGAATCACAGAGCTGTAGGTGTTGGAAGGGACCTCTGGAGATCATCTGGTCCAACACCCCTGCTAAAGCAGAATGGCAGGAGTAACACAGTGCCTGGCAAAATCTGTGGCAAAGCAGGAATTTATAGGGGCTGAGGTTTTCCTAGGGACTGCTTCATCTCAGCAAAACCTTCTGAGATCTGAATGGTGTGAGTGCTTCTGCAGGCTCTTCTGATTTCACTTCTGTTGCAGTGAGGATTCCCTTATCTTCTGCGTAACTCTGCTGTGGTGTTCCTGCCCCTACCCAAAGTGGTGCTGCCTGGATGCCAACGCATGTTCAGGGACTTAAATATTCAATCCAGTTGGGTTTTAAGTACCGGTTCCTGATGTAATACCTTGATGGAAAACTGACAAGGACCCTGACTATTCAGGACTGTCAGACTTCAATTTGATACAGGTATATTGCACTGAGTCACAGATACACTGGATACTGTCACAAAAATAGTTTCTGTGTCACAAAGTTTCTGTGCTGTGACTGATTTGTCCTTGTTCTTCAATTTGCAATGTTTGGGGTCAGGAGTTTGGACCCATATTTCTGGTTCTGGTTAACATCTCATCCAAAAATCCAAATAACAAGGATGTGTAATTATTTTTTCACATGAAAATATTGTTATTGAGTTAAAATACAGGGTCTGTTATTACCTTAAAAACATTCAGGACAGACAGTGTTGCAAGCAGACAAGCAGAAAGTGATTTATCATAAACATGAACTGAACGAAAAACTTCCGCGCAGCTGTCTCTGCTGTCTCTATCTGCATGGCTGCTGATAGATTTAACGATACCTGTGCCTTTGCTCAGTGCCTGCTGCATGGCTTGCAAAGAGCTGGGCTGACCTGCCCAGCATGCAGGCACTGCGGGAACATCGTTCGGTGGCTGATCTTCCACTACGCGCACTTTTTCCAGCCTGGATTCCTGATAGCAAGCACACTCCTGGGATGCAGTCCAAATCCAGGCAGAGTGAAATCCTAAACTGTCCGTGAGACAGCGTATGCAGAGCAACAGACTTACAGAAACCCCAGCGAGGTGTTTCCAAAGCAAACATCTTGTAGGCAGTGATAGGATCTGAGCTGGAGTTTTTGCTGGAGTCAACCTTTGTTGTTTTCCTTATGGCAAATACTAATGAACTCAATGGTAAAATATGGCATTTCCCAAAGAGCAATCTCCTCCCCGAGATGCACCATCTCCGGTATGGGCCTGTCATCAAGCCCTCGCCTTTAATCACTCAACACATGTTTTCAATCTGCATATTCATGTGGTAATAACTTCGCTCTATTAGTTTTCTTTTGTCAGACCAAAATGCCCTTTACGTTGGAGCACGCTGTAGGACACTGTCCAGGCAGGTTATTCTTAGCAACAAGTGAATTTACAAAGGAAAGGCAGGTCTGCACTTCAGCCTTTGCTTTTATTGCCTGCACTGCTCCCCTCATACCTGGCCTTCAGCTTCTCCTCCAGCCCCTTCCCGTCCCAGCATCTATTGCCAGCTGCTCCCTCTGCTCTGTCCTTTACACGTTACTACAAAAAGGAAGTTAGGCCTTCAAATACAGCTTCTATGGGCCTGGAAATTCTCGTTCTGCCTCTTCCCTTTGCACCTATGACCATGAGATTCATGAAAATCACATCTTGGCAAATCCAGCAGAACTGGACTGTGGATGCAAAGGGTGGTGAATGATACATGATCTCCTGCCTGCTGCTGCAGTATGCTAGGTCTGCTCAATGGTCTTTCATTGGCCACGCATTGGCCCTAAAAACTGCTAAAGGAGATACAGCTTCTCCAAAAATAAAGGCAGCAGGAGCCTGACGCAAAGTTCTCAGCAGGCACGTGGTAGGCTGTAGGCATAGCAGCCCTGTCACCCCAGATAGCCATGGTCTGTTTCTACTGTTGCAAGCCATGGAACTGCATTTCGCAGTGCTGTTTGTTTATCAGGCAATAGAAAGCCAGCTTTTGAGGCCACTGAAAAGTAAAGATAACTCTGCCAAAGCACTCACAGAAAGCAGCCTCAATGAGAGCAATATCCAACGAAATTGCTCCCTTCTGCTGCTTTCCTTTGGGATGCCCCACTTCTGAGATTGAACTCTGTGCTCAGGTTCACATTGCTGCTCTGTGCTCTGCATCCCCCCCTTTCGGATCCTCTGTGAGATCTAACCCACTGCACATCCTGAGCAGAAGGTGGTCTTGAAGCTAACATCCCCACAGAGAGAATAGTTTGTCTGCCTAATAAATTACTGGTAAGATAGTTGTTTCATAATGACTGTGATTTCTAATTGCACTGTGCTGATCACAGATATCAACCATATTTTCCAAAAGGCTATTTAAGCCTATATATGGTCAGGATATCATTGAGCTAGCATATTTGTTTTGTTTTGCTGGAATCAGATAGCTAGGGCCCATCATTGACTCCAGAAGGATGGAGAAAGAACACTGCAGAGGGTGATATATCTGAAATTATGGAGCCTATGAACTTGAATACAAGGAAGTTGTTTCTCCTTCTTAAAGGATGAATGTTGGGTAGATGGAGGTGAGTGAGAAACAGCAGTAGAAAGATCAGAGACCATAAAAATACTGAAAAGGCATTGCACGGTTTTCAAAGAAACTGAAAAATGAAAAAGAATTAGTGGAAGTTACTAATTCCATTACTGGTGATCTCAGTCAAGGAAGGATGTCTTCCAGCACATAGAATGTTAATATGCATTGGCCACGTCAGATGCAGCAGGGGAGGGAAGAAATTAGAGGGTCTCCTCTGTGCCAAGGGATCGCTGGGGAGCCACAGCTCGGCAGTTAATAGGCCCCGTATCAGTCAGAGGTCCTGGATCTCTTCTGGCAACTGAGATCCACGCTGACTTTGCATCGCTATAGCTAACATGAACAGGGCAGAACTGCTCCACTGGGGCCCCTGCTTGTTCCTTCCAAGTGGAAGGCACCTTCCAGGTGAGGCTTGACAGGTTCCCAACAGTCACGGATATTTTATAGTACGATTAGGAAGGGGCAGGCAGGTAGGAGAAGCAGCTATTTCTCTTCAGCATGCACTTCCTTACTTGGAAGGTTTTGCTCAGTGCTTGGAGTCCTTATCTGAGGAGTATGATATGGGTTTTACCCTACTTCCACCATTTTATTCTTGACTTTTTCAAAGATGGCTGCCAGAAGGCACTGTTGCAATAGCCATGTATTCAAGGTGGTTGCCAGGTATCAGACAAAAACATTGTTAAATTGAAGGAATCATAACTCCAATTTAGTTTAAACTTCTCACTGCTGATTTTCATGAGCTGAAGTACAAATTAAAGATTGAAAGTTTATCTGTACTGTCTAAACTAATAATCTGCCACAACTCTCCATTGCTGAATGAAAACTTGAATCAGTCCATCTTGGAAACACAATATATGCTGTCAGAGTAAATATTTCTCTTTACTAAAGGGGACTCAGAGTGCACGTATGCAAACAAATGTCTCTCTGAAGTAAATCCCTTAATCTACATATTGTCATAGCATTACATCAAACCATAGTGATATAAATCTTTCTCTCCACTATCTCTGACATTAAAAAATTGAATAAAGGATTTGTTCCCTGTTTGTTAAGAATTTTCTTGTAAGGACACATAATCTCATCCTATTATTTTCTGAGTTCCAATTATGCTTACAGTCTTTATGTAATGGTGTTCAGCTTCCATGTTTGATGAAAGCTGAAATGTAACTTTGAATTAGAATATGGTAATGCATGGATCCCAAAGCACGAAGTCATACACCGCATACCCATGTTTATGAACTGCCCATAGCTGCTTTTCAGTGTCCCAGGAAAGGTCAAAAAACAAGTGAAGATGTCGTGATGCTTTTGACTATACATTAAAAGCACCAGGAAGCTTTATTTCAAAACTCAACAATTCAGCCCATTTCCTAAGGGGATTTCTGAACTGTTTTTCAATAGTAGCTGGCTAGTGGAGTCCTTCACTACTGAACTGAAATATTTAGGCCAACTGTGTCTGGATTGTTGTGACCTGGTGCATGGGATAGCTATCAAAAGCCATAGATCTAGACATGTAATTTAGGCAGAAGCAGAAGATTTTTATGTTGTTCTATCATTTTCTCAGCCTCAGACTGTAATCTGGCATTCCCTAAATGTCCTGCCAGACACTGGTTTGGCTTATGCCAGCACAAAGTGTTATCTTGGAATAAAACCTGTCTGTTGTCCCACCAGTTCACAAAGGCTTCTGAACAGATGTCTGAAAGGACTTGAGCAGAAACTACACCTTGGTTTCATTTCTTTTTTTGTATTTTACACAAAGGGAGAAATTCATTTGTTCATGTCAGAAACTTGGATTGACAGGGGGAATTGGAATGACCTAATTTTACAGAAAAAATGCAGGTATAGAGACAAAAAATGACTTATCCACTATGCTGCAGGTAACTAATAGAAGGTCTGGGAACAGTATCCCTAACTTTCTAATCTGAAGAAAAATTGAATGTTTTGTTTAGGAAGAACTGGTTGTGGTTCATTTTTTTTAAAGCAAACAGAAGCAACAGTGTCCTGACACAGCCTGTTCTGTCCTCAGCCTGGCAGGATCCTTCTGGCAGCTGCTGCACATTGGGCCAATACAGGCAGTATTGCCTCTGGAAAACCCACAGAAAACCTCTGCTGATGGCTCTGAGAAGGGTTCATTTTATTTCATGTTTTCATGCTCCACATGAAACCAAGGTAACATGGTTCTCTGCAATCCAGGCCTTCGTCATGTAACAGCAAATTTTCCCCAGCAATTCTTGTAGTTTGAGATATAAGAAAATATATATACCCAGAGCTGCAGACACAAGGAAATCAGAGCCTCTCCATACTGTAACGAATCTCCTTCTGGAGACGGAGCAGGGAAAGGAACATGAGAAGGAGCTCATACCGTCTATCAGCACTATTAGCAACTTCACACAGCCAGCAGCGTCCCGTGCCATATAGAAGTATGCACGCAGAACAGAGCCCCCAGCAGGAACGTTTTATCTCCAAAAGGGAGTTTGTTTCTGTTCGTGTTTCTGTAAAGTGGCTTTTCCACTGGACAGACTCCTTGCCAGCAGCTCTTGCACGTCCAGCTGCAGCTTGCTGCCCAGAGGGCCTGCTGGAGACTGTCTCCACACTGCTTGCTGCTCCCGTCTATAAATAACGTTTCAGATGCCCAGGCCACACAGTCACGCTGTAGGAAAGGTCAGGCATAACTGTCAGTGCCTGAAGGGATCGCTCTCCACAACTGCCCCATTGCTGAGGCTCGTTTTTGGGCTGCAGCCAATGCTCTGGGCCTTATCAGGCCTGGATCGTGCTGGGAATTTTCTGACGAAACAATTTTATTGGAAAACGCTGATTCATAGACATCAAAATGTTTCATGGAAATGCATGAGTTTTTATTAATTTACAAGGAAATCCAGACATGATTTTGATGCACTAGTGACTGGTAGGCTGCCAGGGTATCCCATGGCTCCCAGTGTCTCTGCCTGCAGGACAGCTATGTTCTCCGGGCAGCTTCAAGCACAGGACCCTGACCTCTGCCAGGGCTTTGCACAGGTCTGGCTCCTGGTAGCCCTTAAGCCTCGGAGGCAGATGGCTTGTGGGGGTTTGGGGCTCCATGCATGAAAGCCCTGGGGGCCACTGGGTGCTCAGGGACTGCAGACTGCCACTGCCGTTCCTCCTTGGAAAGCAGGACAAACTGTCTGGATTCTTTATAGAAATATGGACAATAATATATTTCTTTTTCCATAATGGCAATAATCCAAGGTCCCTGACACTGCCTTCCCACTCTGGGCAAATCACTTTCATCACTCCAGGCCTTTTCTGCAGCAGGAGCCCTGCTGCACCCCTCAGCCTGCCCCAACATCCCTACTTGCAGCCTGCCTCCTTGCCTACTGGTTTACTCCCAAGCAGCATGAATTTGTGACTGTAGTGAGTCACAGAGACATCCACCGGGCCGACTGCCCTGTCTTGAGTCCAGCTGGGACGGGTCCATCTATGGGCAAAAGTTATCCAGAATGACCCTGTCACCCCCCATCTGCTTAAGTTCCTTGGTAGGCCTTCTCGATGTAGGTAGAAGATTCTTGTGCTGCAGGACAATGCTTTTGTCCTTCTCCTCTCCTCTCCTCTCCTCTCCTCTCCTCTCATGCATGGATGAGAACACATCACTGGAATATTGTGAAGCTAATGGAAATACTTCATTACAACATTCCTTTCACATTCCACAAAATATGTGGGGAGATCTTTCTGTGGGAGGAGGAGTGAGGAGAGGGCACACAGAAGCAGGTGCAGACACCCAGTGCTAAGCTGCAGTTGCTGTACCCTGTAACTGGTTGTCAGGACATCCCAGGGACAGTTGTTGGATGTGCACTCCTGAGAGACAGAGAGAGATGGCAATCCCATGGACTGACAGTGGGAAACATCTGTGAACTGTGAGAAAAGCAAGAAGTGGTGTAACCAGGGCCAGCACACACTCCCATGGGGCTGAAAGGGTGCTCAGGACCACAGCTGGCTCCTTACTGACAGGATTTCTTGTTCCTGCATCCTCCTCCATAGCCCTAGCTGAACCATACTGGTTGCAGCTGCGTGAGCAGTTGGGTGCCAGTGAAATTCCTAGTACCAAAGAGAAAAGACAAAAAATTTCATTTTTCCAGCCCTAATTCTTCCAGCCAACACTATGCCAACACATAAGGATGGTTCTTGGTCCTTCCCTCTCCTGCTGAAGGACACAGAGGGGAGCAGCTCTATTTTGAATCATCAAAAATTTGTCTGCATTTCTCTGGTGATCGCCTAATGTTGCCGCTTTCTTGTAAAACAGAAACAGACAATGTAATTCAGAAAATAAAACTTGAAATGGAAAGTCACAGCAGCCCAGAACAAGTGAAAGTAAATATGTCTGGAGCAGGTGAAAAGTGCAGGAAAAGGCTTCTCTGACGAAAACCAAAGATGAATAGAGCTCCAAGATCATCAAGATAAAGGCTGTTTGCCTCGCTGCCAGATTTCAGAGCTCCACAAAGTTTCACTCATTCTGTTCTCCTTTCCTATCCACAAGCAGACTGAGCTGCAGTCTACCCGACCTGCAGTGAAACACAGCATGTGGGCTTCACTTACACTGACCTGCAAGAGTGGCCTGAAGTCAGGAACAAACTTACCCTGTGACCCCATCCTACAGACAGTCCCTTTCCCATGCTGCAGGGACGTATCTCCTGCATGGTGTTAGATGCATTCACACCATCACATCCCAAATCGCTCTTCTCTTCCCCATGTCCCACCCGCCTCTCACCAGAGTGGGTGAGTGGGACAGGCTCCTTCTTCAGACCGCCACACAGACGCAGGAATCTGGAGCAATTTTAGCTGGCATCATGGGAGAATTGAAGCTGATCACAATTTTTCCAGAGTTGGAGCATGGGCAAAGATGGTGAAGCTGTGAGAAACTCACAGGTAGTTGCGGGGGAACTTGGGGACTAAAGGGAGAGAAGTGGCTAAACGGCATCTGTGAGATCCAGATGCAGGAGAGATTATTGCCAAGACAGCATTCCTGAAGTTACGGGACAAGAAAGCTTATTAAAGCAAAACAAAGAAAGAAAGAAATTAAGACCTGAAAACAAGATTTGGTCTGAGCAAGATAACGTTCCCGTTTGTTTTGCATGTCAGGCATTGTACAGGATGAACTGTGAAGTGCTGGAAAGGCACAAAGAAGAAAGCTGGTTGTTTTTTTTTTTTTCCTTTTTCCTTTCCTTTCCTTTCCTTTCCTTTCCTTTCCTTTCCTTTCCTTTCCTTTCCTTTCCTTTCCTTTCCTTTCCTTTCCTTTCCTTTCCTTTCCTTTCCTTTCCTTTCCTTTCCTTNTCTATTTTTATGGAAATAAACGCAAAGTTATTAAAATGCTTTCAGTCAGCTGTGGTGGGTTATGCTATATATGGTTAACAATCTGACCTCCCTCCACAGCTTCCATAACGCTCTATTATTTTAAGAGGGCTAGCTTGTTGATGCAATCAAAATGGGATTATGTCTTGTGCTGGGTGTTGGGAGTCGGTGCAGGTGTAAGCTCTCCAGCTGATATCTCTTGTGCCATCTTCTGGCTTTTGCCGGTTCTCAGCAAGGAGATGGCTGCTGGCAGCTGCCCGGGAGTGCAAGCGCAGTGGTGGAGGTGCTGTGTGCCTGCTGTGTTCCTGCTCACAGTCTGAGAGGGGTCCAGGTGGGTCTGGCATTGCTGGCGGGCTTGGCAGACAGGAAGAAGAAGCGCAAGCCTCTATTTTCCTCTGCCTTGATCTATTCAGGGCAGGGTCTGACAGATGCATTTTGATGCTTCCCAAGCTGTGTTTCAGCATCAGTGAGAAGAGAAAATTGCACTTATCTGAGAAGAAGGAGAAACCAGCCCCATGTTCCTGGATCAGACGGAGAAAAGATGTTCCTGGGCTCCCTCATTTCCCTGGGGTGTCAGTGGTGCTTGTGCTCTTCTTACAGGTGCTTTGGGGACATGCTCGTTCTCTTCCCACAGACTGCCACCCAGCCCTGCTCTTTGTCATGTGGAGCACCTCCCCTCCTAGTCTTCTGTGAAAGGACAGCGGGACGTGGCAGATCTCGGGGAAGGCAAATCAGATCCTTCCTTCCTCACACTTAGGATGCTTTGATTTACATACCTACCGTTGTCTTTCATTAATATATAATAGAGCAAAATGTGTGATGCACACAGTGACAGAAGGATTCACAACGGACAGGGCTAGGTTCTGTAAAATCCCCTACACTGGAAGTGCTGAATCTTCACAACCCCTGCAATACTTTGTGCTTTATTGGAAGGGACTTACAAAACTGCCTGCCTCCATGCAGCTCTTCCCAACGCTGTCCTCTGTCTCTCACCAGAGTGTTTCATCCCAGAATATTCCTTCGTGCAGCACACATCCCTAAGCAACTGCCATGTATGCACTCGGACAAACACTGAGGAGGGAGCAAGTCTTGGAAAGAATCATTCAAGGCACAACTGAACATATTTCTGCCATCCATGCGATAACTGGGAGATATGCATCCATTGAGATATTCTAAGTCCTGGCAACTCAAAAAGATTTTTAAAGACACAAGGCTGGAATAAAGAGATAATACTTTATTGCTTTCAAAAATGATAAACAGAATACCTATTTTTGAAAAAGGGAAATTATAGATCAACTAGTTTAGCTTCCATTTCTAGAAAAGTACTGGGACTACTAATCAAGGCAACAAAATAACACTGAAACAAATCAGGGAAAAGAAATAAATAACATCCAGTGTGAATGTGTCAAATCTAATCCTTCTGTGACACTTGTGGATAGCAAAGAAGAAGCACGTGCTATCCATCTTCTCTTTAACAAGGCTGTTGACACTGTCTGACATGACACTCTCAAAATCTTATTGGGAAAACATGGTCTGCATAAAACCGCTCAAGGTGGTGCAAAGCACTTAGAAAGGCACATGCAGAAGGAAGATCCCAAAGCATCACTAAATCCCACAGAGTCCCCTTATGTTCTAGGTTTTCTTCTACGAAGTAGAGTAGAAAATTACTTTATTTAATAAGAACAAAGAGACCAAGTCAGAAGGGGGCACAAGCATGGGGCAGGGCAGGATTACAATTAGAAATGATTTTAAGAACTCAGGATGCGTGAGGATATTTAAAGAAATAAATCCAGAGAGAATTAGTTAGGAATGACCTACTGCACATGCACAACGTACACAGCAAAATGCTCTGCAGCTGTGTTTTCTGCTGAAACAGAAAAGGTCATGAGTTAGGTCAAGACCATTGGTGATACAACACAAGTGTGAAAACAATGAGCATCGTGCAGGCTGCAAAGCACATCACTTAAACCTCCTGCTCAGCTCTGCTGGGCATGGCCTCAGTATGTGCTCCATGCTCTGCTGCACATCACATCAAGAGAGTTGTGAGCCAACTGAGGAGAGCTTCAAGGACCAAAGGGAAGACCAGAAGTCTAGAAAATAAGGTCTTCAAGGGAAGACCTCAAGACCGAAGGTCAGTCTGGAGAAAATTGGACTGAGGGGAACCCTAGCAAGACTTTAGTTCTAGAAAAGGTAACGAGGGAAAGAAACTGAGCATTTTATTCTCTGTATCTGTGTTGGGTAAGACTAGAAGTTAGAGGCTTGCATTTCAGGAAGGAGCTGAACTGAAGATTGCTCAGAGCTGTACCTCCATCAGAGAAATATATTAAGAAGGGACAGACAGACTTCTGTCAGGAATGACTGAAGACAAGCTGGCCTTGGCTTTGGGCAGGAGAACATTTCCAGGATTCTTCCAGATGTACCTAGCATGCCCATATGGTTGTGTGGGTTTAGGGGGGGTGCAGTGCTTAGTCCTGGGCTCGTGACAGTGCTGTGGTGGTTTATATCCCTTGCTCCCAGACACACGCTCTCAGATTTACCAGCTGAATGCTGTTTCTTGTCTAACGAAGACCCCTTTCACTCGGCTCATCTGTGCTCCTGCTGCGTGAGCCATTCTTCACCCTGCAGAGATCCGTGAAGGAAAGCAATCGTGAATCCCTTCAGAGAGAGCTGAGAGGTGCCGTAGGGATGCAGGTGCTATGAGAACCCCCATTCTTGCCTCAAAGCACAGACCGTCACGGCAGCCTTTATGAACAACACAAAATGAGTTCTCTGTCTCTGGACAGCGCAGAGGCATGGGCAGCAGCAGCGCAGCAGCGGCGGGAGGAATGCGTCCTGCCCCGCTTGTTATGGCAGCAGAGCCGTGATTTACGCCTCCCGGTAGGCCTCAGCGGAAGTAGCAAATCACCTCCTTTACACGGGTTCAAAAGGCAGTTAGACAAATGCAAGGGAGAAATACCCACTGAGGCCATTAAACATTGCGTCTTGCTACTGGCTGAGGAAAGCCCTGCATCACTAAGTGCCGGATGAGGGAACCGAGGGAGATTGCTCTGTTTTTCCACATTTCTCCTGGCTACAGACAGGAAGGTGAGCTGGAGACTGGAGCAACTTCTACCCAGGCCATACCATCCCTATGTGCCTGAGCTGCATTTCCAGGGCATTTGTCTAGGATGGCCACAGATCCAGAGGTTTAGTAACAAACAGTTGGAGGCTGGAAAATGGGACAGGAATGCTGTGTCACGGAGCCCAGCCCCATCACAGGCTCTCTGCTTTCTGGCTGCAGTTCAGGAAGGGCCAGGAGCACCGTCCAGTCCTGACTCCTCCCTAGGTAAGCCCCCGGTTTCTGCTGCAAGGGGTAAAGACAGGATTTAGCTCCGAGCCTTCCTCTGCCAAAAAGATTCTCCCCTGTGCTGGGCAAATGGCAGTAAAACAAACTGGCAAAACAAATGCCATCCCAAGCGCAGAAGCATGCTTTTATTTAAGCAGCACTAAAGTTTTCAGTTGCAAACAGCTTATTGAGTTGGACAAAAGTCATGGCAATTAATGTTCCTTTCTAAATTCACCCTACAAAAATATCCTCAAATAATCAGATTGCATTTTTCTAAAAATATTCTTTCCTGATTTACAGCAGTATCACATTAAAGCACAGCATTAGAGCTCCTTCATTAATGAAATAATATAGAGATTCTCATTATGTCAGTGATTTTCATGGAGTAACTCAGCAAGCTATTTTTAATATTCTCATGGAGCCTTGCCAGAAGGATAATATTATGTTCTATAGCAAAGAAGTATACTTTCACACAGTTTTGATTGACATTAAAGTGTGCTGAGTCCTCAGACATGTTATCCGTCCACAACAGTGACCAAAGAGAGAGCAGCTTTATCATTAGTGTTGAGCAAAACCCTGGCAGAAGGAAATCCCATTTACTACCCTTTCAGCTGTGTTCCTCACAGCAGGTACCTGGGGAGGTCAGAAAGAAGGGATGGATCCTCCTCCTTCTCTCAAGGCAGTGGGATCAAACGCTGCTGCTGTACTTTCGTACCAGGAAGGCTGCATCTCACCCACCTACAGGCAATTGAAGAAAAACCTCTGCCCTTTTCCTGCAGCTTCCACAGAGTCTGGAATCCTACCCCTTACCCAGGTCCAGATTGCACTCACTTCACCTTTTCCAGTGCAATTCTCACCCTATTTTCTCCTCTCTCCCATGTCTCTCCACTTTTTCGATATACTTTTTGTTGTTCTTGTTTTTAGTACTGCAAGCTTATATCGGGATGAGGGAGCACAAAATATTGCTGTCCTGAATGACGTACGAATGAGCAAAGCAACACTTCCAAACAGACTGTGCACCTTTGGCAGGGTCAAAGCACAGGCATGGTCTCAGTTTCCTTTCTGCTATGCTGTGACTGCTCCTCTTCATGTGATACCTATTTCAGACAGTCCCACACTGCGAGGGGCTATTTCAGGCCTAATGAGGGGCTCTTATCAACTTTCAGGCTCATTTTCAGTGGAGCAAATCTCTCTGCTGAGTGAGCAGGATCACAGCACACACATGTCAGGGATTGCCTGAGGCATTCAAGGCAGAAGGACATTTAAAACCACATTTCAAACTCTGGTTCAGTGCTAACAAAGGCAGCCTTCTTCAGGGGATCTAGAGCAAAGATGCTATTTTTTTCCCATTGAGAGTCCAAGGCTACACAGAGCTCAGGGGATCAGGTGTCCATCAGGAAGATATGTGGATTGTTTTAGAGCTTCCAGGTACATATTTGTGTGACAGTAACCAATGCTTGGGAAAAAAAAAAAAAAAATGCAGATGATCAGATTCAGCATTATCCCCTCTGTAGTTTCAACAGGAGCATCCAGGGCCTGGGGAAATCTCTCACCTTCTCAGGACAGCAGCTCCCTTTTGATCCTGTTCCCTGCTGGAAAGTGCCTGTGTCTTCCTCCCTTCTCTGCTGTTTGTGCAGAGCTCACAGAGTAGCAGAGCACGCTCACAGCAATGCCAGCACAGGTAATGCCCAGCCATTATCCCTGCATGACATGCTCAGGGTCTGTAGGAAGCTCAGGGAATCTGCACAGCTCTCTCAGTTCTCACCTGTCCAACATACACTACAAAGTAACAAACACAAAAAGCTTCCAAGTCTTATATCAAGTAGCCAGGCTGCATTTGCAAATATCTGGAAGCCAACTTCACGCTCAAGCTCTCATTTAAGTAACGACTATGCCAGTACAGCAGAGAGGAAATCGTTGCAGGTTTGGACCTTAAATCTGGAAAAGCTGAAGTCACACACACTTGTCCATCCCTTCATCATACCCATCACAGGCATTTTAGATTGACCATGTTGCCTTGGGATGATGCAGAACCATTCTGAGCTGTACCTGCATATGGGAGCTTCTCAATAGGACTGAAGACACCCTTAGTCCAAAAGGAGTCTCTTGGCAGCACTCTCTTCTGACAAATGGGCCTCAATTGCAAACAGACGATCATAATTTTGAAACCCCAAGAACCACAGGACGAGACTGCAGCATGCTTGAAAGCACCTTCAGGAATCTCTGGCAAGATCACCAGTGTGACAATGGTGTTTATGGACTACATGCATCCATCAGGAAGGAATCTGTCATGTTTACACTAATGTTATGATTCTTTTTGTTTTATTAACATCTTTGCTAGGAACCATGTTTCTTTTGAGCACTGCTGTGGTGGTTTACAAATGCAACCCTGAGCACGGAACATGCAGTGCTTCTCCTTCTGGCTTCATGCTAGTCTCTCCTCTAACAGATTTGGACAGTAATACTGTAACAAATCCGCAGCCACCTTGGCTTCCATGCCTGTCACAGTGCAGCAGACCATGGCTACTCATAGCTGCAGGCGACAGCAGCTCTGGCAGCTCATGCTCCTGCTGCTTGGGCAACGCTCCTCCAGTTATGAGCAGCCTCTAGCTTGTCCCAGGCTTCCTTCGTGGTCCCGCAGGACTTCTTGCTCCCACAGCAACAAACACAGAGGGTCACCGCCAGGTTTTATGGGTGCGCTAAAACTCTGTCTGGCTAGCCTTCTGATGGCATCTCACATTTAATAGTGCCTATATATCCTGGCCCTCTTTTTTTCTTGTCTTCAACTTCCCAGGGTAGCTGGAAGCTGTGCTTCAGTGCAAGTAGTGCTGCCCAGTGTTTACTTTCACATTTCCAAACAATCTCTTGCATCCTGACCAGTTCAGCCACCATTGGCTAAACTACGTACGACTGAGGACAATGTCTATTGTCCTGCGTGCTGCTAGCTGGCCAGAGGAGCGCTTCACATCTGGCATGAGCATTGTAGGACTGTGGTTTTGGGAGAAGAACCCATAAAAGGAACAAACCAAAGTTTGTTACCTCAAGCTGATTAGTGTTTAACATTCACAACATACAGTGTGTGCTGTACCTCTAAAAACCATCTGCGATGGCAACAGCAGCCCCTGCAGCTCTGTAAGTGCCTCTTGCCTCCAGAGGTTTGAACATGTCCCGGAGGGCACCACAGCAGCCCCGCAGCATCAGGAAGATGAGTGTGGTAAGCACAGTAGTGGTGGGAGAGCTTGGCTGGGTGCTCACAGATGCCCTGTTTGTGCTCCGTCCAGCCAGGCAACCTGGTCAGTGTGGGGCTGCATCCGTGGTCATGGTGGTTGTTGACGATTAAATTTTTTTTCAGTTAATTTTAGTACAACGGTTGTTAGCCTATAAAAGACAACTAGGCTCCTGTCCCCCGTCCATCAGCGCTGGGTAAGCCCATTCAGAGGAAACAGTTTTGTTCTCCATGTGTTTTATTATCCCCTGCCCTTCCCTGCCCCTGTAGCACATCCTTCTATGCATGTCCCCACCTGGCGTGCAGAGCTGCTAACAGGCTGGGTGGGGCATTCCCTATTGCAAGGGAAGCTCCTTATCCTCCATCCAGACATGAAAGTGCCAAAAGACACCGGGGCAGGAAAACCAGCTGGTGTCCCACCCAGCCTGGAGAGAGGGCCATGAGTCCAGGAGATGTGGAAGCCAGCAGCACGACGGGGCCCATGCTCTTAAAGCACACCTTTCTATGGAGCCTTGCAAGGGTTACACTGTGGATGTTGGGACAGTTACTGCCAGTTCTGCAAACATTTTTTGCAGGGATTACTCTAGTTACTAAGCCTTGAGAGGGAACTCACTGAAATTATTTTCCTCCTTACTGCAGAAAACAAATTCCAGGGAAATAAATTACTGGCTACACAGCACAATCAGGCACAAGGAAACATGGCAGAGCCAAGAGTCTTCCCAGACTCCAAACGCCAAAATGTTCCCCTCCTGCAGGTGAGCTCAGAGAGACAGAGCAGGAGGCTGCATCAAGGAGGTGGGAAAGCAGAAACTGCAGCCATATGGGAAGGAAAGCAGAGGTCTTATCCCAGTCCCTAGAAAAGGCTAGTGAAGCAGTACCCACACTGACCTCTTGTGTCCCCACATCATAGCCTCCAGCTCCTGAGCTGCACGATTTAGGAAGATGAGGGAATACAGACAAGACAGCAGAGATTTCCTGTACCTTCTGGTAGCTGCCACGCAGGAGAAGAAATGTCTTTACAGCCCCAGAGATGTAGCGGCAGCTACAGAGAGATTTTGCTGCTGCTCAGCAGCCTCAGAAGGAGCAGCCCTTTCCCTGCAGCGTTCTCTATGTCCAAGCCAGAAAATGAGGCCTAATTTTGCCCTAAATGCATACACAACAAAGACACAGCTGTGAGTTTCCTCTCTTCTCATTTTAAAATACATGAGCTGGTTTGCACAGCCCCAGTATGAAGCAGCTTTTCCCATCCATGGAGCTGTTCTCCAAACACCACCCCAACAAAATACTGGGAAGCAGACACACTGCTAAACATCTGCATAAATGTATTGTGCCAGATGTTACCAGAAGATGATGCAGCACTGGGACTGGAGATGGATTCCTGGAAGTGCCACCCCTCCAAGCCCGCCCAGAACCAGCCCTGAGAAAGCCAGATCCACAACAAACATGGGAACGCAGTGCAAGGGCTCTGACTGTAGCCTGTTCTCCCCCTGGGAGCTTGTGCTTGTCACACAAACAGGGCAACGGACACTCAAGGGAGCACTAGCACAGACTGAGCTATTGTCACAGGAACGTCGAGGGAATGGAGGAACGGAGCCCTGGCCAGCCAGCACAAAACCAGCTCCGAGCAGGTCTCCCACAGAGACCTTCCTGCTGGAGATCAGCCATGGGAGCAGGCTCCGTGTCTGTCCCGCTGGTCTCTCTGATTCTCCTCAGCTCTCCATGAGGTCCATGGCTCTGGCTGCACTGTTAGCACACAAGCTGTGATCAAGCAGCAGTGTGGATCATGATTTCCATGCGTGGGTGCCTGCATTGTCTTATCCTAGCCCTAGACAACTAACATCCTGACTGCTCAGAATTCTTCTCTGGGCTTTGCAAGCAGGTGAAACACTGCAGCGCAAAAGGACATAGAGCCCTGCACCATCCCTTCTGCAGTGAGCTGGTGGCAAGCTCCAGGCCGCCCCAGGTACTGCTTCACCACCCGGCATGGCCTTGGCTCCTCAAGGAGCCTGCCACCTCCTCACGTGCACTATGGCCTTCCCAGCTGCCCCAGGAAGCCCCACATCCAGGACCTGCCCATGGCCCACACAGGGAGCTCTCAGTCTGAACATCCCTCCGTGAGCTCACCGCCCTTCCTACGGCAGAGGCTGGTCCCCAGGGCAAACCACGTCTCACCCTGCGCTGCCTCCACCGATGACCCTTCCATGATGTTTGTTAAAAAAAGAGCTTGCACTGCCCCGTGGCAAATGCCATGAGGACTATGTGGTGCCACGTGGTTTCTGCACCATTCCTCTGTAAATTGTGCAGAGGTCAGACAGCTCAGAGCAAACTGCCTGCGGGGTTCCCACACGCACACGTGCACGTCCACGCTCACAAACACTTGCGCACACAGATGCAGATACCACTTACGTACTTTCTCTCCTCATTGCTTCTTAATTTAAAAACCCATTCAGAGTGAAAATATCTGTTTCCTCTTTGTGAATGGACAAATCTAACACAGATGGTGCATTAACTGGAAACATCTTTTGTTCCAGTATGTTCATATGTTCATTCTGTTCAAGGACAGAAGGTGCCGTTCATGATAATCTCTTCAGTGTTCCTGATCTTTACACTTGGTGATCTCCTGCTAAAAGTTGTAACAAGTCATCATCTCTTCCTCTCTTGCCAGTCCTACAAAAGCTCAGGTTGAAAGGCTGTCAGGGTCTGAAGTGATGTATCACCCAGCAAATGCTGAGGTGGAGCAAGGCTGACTTTGCTTTTGGCTGCAATGAAGTCTATGGAGCTTCGTGTCTCCTATGACCACCTTCTGTGACTCTGTTGGGATTCCTGCTCACCAAGAGCAGAGACAATCAAGTATGAAGTAAGAACTAGATAAAGTTTCTTAGAGGTTTCTGCCTAAATTCATAATTGCCTTTATATAGGAATGAACCATTTGGAAGGAAGCTACCGATCCCAGCTGAAAGACTTCAAATGCTGCAGTTAAAAGTAAGTCCCTAGGTAAGCTGGCCTAATGGACAAATTACCCTGAATAAATGTTTAAGCCTTATTTATTAGTCAAAATTCACCCAACTTCTGTTTCCAGCCAACAGATCCAGATAGAGATGGTTACTGTCAGAGAGAATTTCCAGATGAGAATCTGAAAATGGCCACAGCAGTCTATGTCTTGACAATGACCAAACGAAGAGAGTAATAATGGAGAAAAGTATCTGCAATCAGAAAGTTCCTGAGTCAGAGATAATATCTGCGTTTAATTGTTCTCTAGGGATGTCTTTTCCATGTGCAGTTCAGTTCATGCAAGCCCACCAGCGGACAAGTTTCATGTGCACAATACAAGTGTAGCAAGTCCCCCACATCAGAGAAAGAGGGGAGTGGACAATGAGGGAATTAACCAACCAAAAGACGCCTTTCCCTGCCATTTGCTGTTAGATTACACAGTAGGGCATGCACGTGCTTGCTTACTGTAATACGGTATATATCCTCATTACCTCCAGAAATATCTAAGCCTTTCCAGAATCCTCCTGAAGTTTTCGTGAGTGAGCTCATACACTACTGAGTCCCACAGAATCACAGAATGGCCGAGTTTGGAAGGAGCTCTGTGTCCATCTGGTCCAACTTGTGCTCAGGCAGGGCCACCAGGGTGCCCAAGAACACGTCCAGGCAGATTTGGAGATCTCCAGGGAGGAGACTCCACAACCTCTGGGGCAGCCTGTGCCAGTGCTCAGTTACATGCAGGTTAGCCATGCTTGGAGCAAATATGGTGTTAATCTTGTAAGAGGTTGTGTCTTTTTATGTCTTCAGGAATACCTTGTTTTATATCACAGAGCACAGTTTCAGAAACAAGTTTCATGTGCTCAAATGTCATTCACATGAGAGCTATTAGGCTTGATTATGCATTAAGAAGTGTGACCCGGACTGAACTTTATCCTTGACTAGCTAGCTCCCAAAATTAGCTACAAAGAAGGAGATGCTAAGTGCAACCTGTCTGCAGATGCACTGAAGAATGGCCTCAAGAATGCACAGATCATGAAAGCAACACAGAAAGAACCACAAATGTAAACAAGATGAAACAGAACTGGAAGCTGTGTATGGAGGCATCAGCGCTCTTTCCCCAGTGCAGCAGGGAAATGAAATCTCATAACTACTGACATGCTTTGTTTATTTAATCAGAGGCATGGTTACAAGGGAGGACAACAGACAGAGCATGGATACTGAGTGCTAATGCTGGTCTGACGGTGGTGTGAGGAGAGCCAGACCACTGGGGCTCTGTCCTGCTGGGTGCTGAGCAATGGTCTTGACCAGTGGGGCACTCAGGCAGACACTGCAGCCTCGCCCCAAGAATGGAGCCGCTGAAGACCATGGAGGAGCTGTTGTGCCTCAGCAGCATTGCGCTTTGCAACACAAAGACTGTGATGAGCAACAGGACGGGGCCACTCATGGAAGCATCTCCAGAGCTGGTTCAAAGCACATCCCTGATGAGCAGCTCAGGTGAGATGGAACAACAACAAGGATTGTGAGAAATGGCTGTGCCCATTTCAGTTTGGTTTCTGAAAGAGGAAACAAAACAGCAGCTTTGACGCATAATGAGATGAAAATCCTGCTAAGAAATATCTCCAAAGACACCTGAAAAAGAAACCCAGAAGTGGGAGCGATTCAGACAGAGTTAGGCATAGCCTTGTGTTTGGGCAGCTGGGCAGGGACACCATGCAACAGAGTTAGGGACGAGGGAGAGGGGAACTGGCTGCAGCCTCCCTGCCACCCTCCTAACCCTGCACACCATTTCCCCCCACCCAGCAGAGACGGAACCCTGCCTGGGGAGAGTGGCCAGGGTCTCTCCATGCCCAGCGGATTTCTGTACTGAAAGGTGAACCTGGGACTTGGCACACGAGAAAACAAGATGCAAGGTGATGCTCAGTCTATCAGGCATGTGGCTGCAGGGTACAAAGGCCACCTTCCTATGAGAGGAGTGCTTTGCAGGGTGGGCCATGTCTGCAAGCATCCTGGTGTGTCAGAAGCTGGGAGAAAACAGTTCTGAAGTGTAGCCCCCTCTCCACAAGCTAGTTTCTTTACCCTTGCAGACTGCAGCTAGCAAGGGCCAGGAGCCAAGAGCAATGCTGATCATGAGGTGTCAGGAAACATTTGCCATTACTTTATCCTTAAAATGACCCCTGCAGACATTTTGCTCAGCAAAAGAAAGTCCTTCCCAAGCTCCGGGTGCACTCCGGGTGCAAAAAAAAAATGCAGCCCCCCAAGGAGGAATGACGGGTCACTGAGCGAACTCCTGTTAAAGTGGTAGCTAAACCCCAGATGGCCAGCAGGGAACAGAGTGGGAAAACCTGCTGGCTCCAAAGCAGGGTCCTCCTCTGCCACTGCTGCTTTGATCACTCATCCAGATGGAGAACTTGGGAGACTTTTGAAGTGTGCAAGCAGGTGGTTCCCACCCGTCTGTATTAAGGAAAAAAACAGATCCTAGGAAGCAAACGAACCTCGCAGTGGCCTAACAGAAGAGTGATGTGTGAGGTGCTTGTGCAAGCGAGACACAGCTCAGAGCTATGTTATGGAAATTTTGCTCTGTGACAAATATGTTATGAATGACTTGTCCTGAAACCATGCCAACATGTAGGTGCTGCTATCACAACATTCGATGGCTTTAACTCACTGCGAGCGTTCCTGCGATAAATCATGGAAAACGTTGCTTGTGCTATCTTTAGTCACTGCAGTGCTTCACTCTCACAAGTCACTCACAGCTCTAAAAATACAGTTTATATCATTGGATTCCTGGAATTCTTTTAGTTCTTACATTCTGATTTAAGTGGCATTAAAGCTGGGCTGTGTGGTTCAAGACTGCAGGCTGATATTTCATTGAGGATTAGACATCACCTGGGTTCAATACAATGTCTGCAATATTTATTTGATTTGGATCCAAAGGTAATTTGGAAAATCTTCCTGCAGATACACCTCGTACCTGGCTATGTGGAACAAGAGCTAGATTTTGTTTGGGACTAGATAGTAATTTAATAACCTTTCCAATATAGAATTAAACTAAAACACATGCTCACTGCAAGAGCTGGCGGGACTGTTTTGGGTTTTGTCCCCAAACCTGTAGATGCCTTACCTCTTCTGGACTATGCACCAGGATGTTGTGATGACTTCTGGGTCAGACATCTCTCTCTCTTTTTTTTTTTTTTTTTTTTTATCACTTACATGTCCTTCATAGTAGTTGTTGATTCAGGAAAACCAAGGGCAAAAAAGTCTTGACCTCCCACTAGCCTTTCTGGATTTGATTACCAGCTCACCAATGGCTGATAGTTAGAGCAGAATTTAATGCTTTCTAATTTTCCTTGATAGGGACTACGAAGCATGTTACTTTTTTTTTATCCCAACTGGCAGCTCAACAAAGCCCAGCAATAAAAAGCTCCATTTGTGTAATAAACTGTTGTACAACCTACTACTTATGAACATGGACCTTGAAAACGTGCAACCTTTCTGCACATTACATTAAACGCAAACCAGATGGGCACTTGAAAATCCTCGTCTTTGTTGCAAGGGGCTAAAGGAGCTGGTGGTCAGAGGGTCTATTTTACTACACAAATAAACAGAAGAGTTTAACTACATTATTCTCCAAAATCAGCAATGGGAAACCTATGTGGAAACATTATGAGCAGTTAGCAAACATGCTGCTGAACCAGAGAAGGCACAAGGGGAACTCTTCAGCTCTCTTAAATGCAGCTGTATAAATGGCAGCGGTATGGCCCATCTCATGCAACTTCCCAAATAGCGGCCTCTGGCCACGTGCCTACAGACCAGATCCATGACCTGCAGCAGAAGCTCTGACATCCAAACTTGGAGATACATGTAGTTAAACTTGGAGAAACAAATGAATAAAATGAAACTCTTCCCTAACATGTCTCAGTCAGAGTTGGTCATTTAGAGTCCACCAGTCATTTGGAGAGAAGAGGAACACTCCGGAGGGGTCTGAGCCCATCCTGAGCAGAGAGACCTCATGAAATCAGACAGGCTTCATATTTAGATAACTCTAACTGAAATACATCTCACTCTCAGAGTCCCAGGGTCATGAAACCAGGGATGGCAACACTGAGCCAGGGACTTTTCTGTCTCCGGGCTGTACCAGAGGATGCCCACCTCCTCACACGCTGAGCACATGTGCTGAGACAGCTTTTGAAGAGCTGCTTGACAGCAAGTAGCTCCTGCATGTCCTCTCATCCCATTTCTTGTGACTACAAGTGATATCATAAAATTCATTCTGAAATCCACCTGGCCAAATTGACCCCTTGAAGATGCTTGGCCAAAGTCATTCACAGAGCCTGCATCGTCACTGCCTTCCCCACTGCCACGAAGATGTGGAGAGAAATGGTCATCCTCAGCCACAAAGTGGTGGACAGGGTAACAGTAGTCTTGATGCAAGTCAGAGAAGACAAGCCGAGAAAAGTGTTTTACAGATGGTACAGCTGTCACAGATAAAGAACAGGTCTGCAGCACAGTGGCATGGGATGGGATGGGATGGGATGGGATGGGATGGGATGGGATGAAAGAAGAACATTATCCTGCAGCAAATGCCCCTGGGGGCACTGATTCTTTACAGCGTTATCACTGGGCCTAATGTCAAGGCCTGAGAATGTTTCAGGTGGACCTGGAAGGGAAAAGCAGCTTATGAATCCTGAGGCTGCTTAAGGTTTTGTCAGGAACTACTATCCCACCAGTGGGCAACTCAATTTATTACTGAGGCTGGGTGGAACATTTGCTGAAGGTGAAGCTGCCTCACTGAGCTCAAAATGCCCGCTCCTGGTAAGGTAAAAGTGCAAGAGCCCAGAGGTCCAGCACCCAGCCAAGATGCTTACACAGTGGCTAGGCCGGGAGGTCTAGGCAGAGCTCATCTCTAAACCCAGCATCATTAGTGACTTTAGGAATGCCTAAAGCCATGTTTGCCTTAGGCTCTTCCAAAACTGCACATCACAGCTGTGCTCAGTTCAGGCCAGTGAAGACCAGAACTTAGGAGGAAAAGATGTCATTGAGCATTCAAACACTGTGGCCTGTGGGACTGGGCGCAGTTTTGGTATGTCAAGGCAGAAGGGCAGTCTGACGAGGTACCTTCCCACGAGCAGAAAGGGACAGGGGTTAGGGGTATAGCTGGGCAGACAGGTATCAGGATTCATGCTCAGTATAGGGGTACCAGTCTCCTCTGTTCTGAGACCATGCATCCAGTCCTGGGTTTTTGCAGGTCCTACTGGATGGGCTTTCTGCTTGCTCAGAGGTGAATTATTACAAATTTAAATGAAATCTCCTTAGCCATTTCTGAATAATACAAGGGTTAAAAAGACTATTTTTGTATTTAAAAATATTCCAGCTAGGCTGTTGTTATTAAATCAGAGTTAAGTCAAATAAAGGCTGTAGTCTGAAAGTTCAGACTCAGACAGGAGCTCTAAGGAGCAGTGCCCTTGGCAGACTTGTGTCTGTCCAAGGCCACTGAACCACCACGGATCACTAGGGTGGAACACCCAGTCCCCTCAGGAGAACTGAGTGGGACTCACTTACTTGGGGAAAAAAAAAAAAAAAAAAATTAGCAGCATTCCAGGCACACCACTAGCTGGGTTCAGGAGGCTTTACATGCCCTGATAGGTCCCTGATGACTGCAGATGGAGTTAAGCCCCTTTCCCCATTGTCATTCTCAATGACTGTGTTCTTCAGTGGCATAGTATTAGATCGTGGGTCCCTGTCACTCCTGCTGCTCTCTTCTATGTATTTGTGGGGCAGAGGATGAGAACAGCAAATACACCTGTACAGATACCCTTCATGGGGATAGGAAACAAGGAGACAGTGACTTGTTCCTTTTTCTCACAGCAGTCTCAAGTAGCGACCCTCCATTCCACAACAGGTGACAGGATAGAGATAGAAAGTCCCTGCTGTGATAATCCAATGAAAAGCATCAGTTGGACAAGGAGGCTCTGCCTTGATGGGACAAATCTGCTTCGGGACGCTCACAGGGCAAAGGCAGGTGACCGCTGTGTACTGCTGTGGAGGGTCGCGTGCAGAGCTGGTGGATGCCACCCTCCTTTATTCCGCAGCCTGCTGCACCAGCCCAGCAGGCGCTGTCACACCAGGCAACGTGACATCAAAGGGGGGCCTGGGTGTCACACGAGATGCATGACACTTGGCAGGCCCACCAGCTCCTGAGATGATGTGAGATGAAGGGAGACGGCTGTTCCCAGAGAGGGTCAGCAGGAAGATCCAAGCCTTTACCCTGTCTAAATGTGCAAAAGAAAGGGGGAAAAGCAGCAAAAGGAGGAGAGCAAAGAGCTGGAGGGATGCCCAGACTGTGGGGGGTTCTTCTCACTTGGAGAGGCTGCAAACAATCCAGTGCAGAGGGGTTGCAGGGGTGGAGCCATGTTTGGGAGGACCACCAAGCTGATGGCCATGCAGGGCATGAGCATTCGAGAAATAAGAATTGAAAAGCTACAGAGGAAATGAGAATTTTATGCAACAGCAAGCATCTCAACTTTGCTCTTTTACAGGTCCACATCACCTTTCCCTTTGGTATCATGTTATCTTCAGAACACTTTGATATCTGAGACTGTAGGAAAAAAGTGCACTCACTGGTGTGACTTAATCTGCCCATGGGCAGACTCTGGGCCGGATTCTCTGCTGTGTTATTCCAGCCTGACACCAGTACGTTGCCATGATGACATCATTTGGATTATTTCTGATTTATAGTGATTGAGAAAAATTGGGTCCTGTACAATAATGCAAACAATCAAAGACGCAAAGCAAAAATAGTGCCTTCAAGCTGCACTTTCACATTGCATGATATTTTGAACACTTAGTGTTGAAAGCCTTAGAGTGCACAAAAGGAATTTTCTTCATTTCATATATTATACAGTTGCCTGAAAGAAATGGCAAACAACTCCTCAGCCTGAGTATGCTTTGCATAGGCTGAATTGTGTTTGTTTTTTTTTCTGTCTATCAGCCTTCTTCCAACAGATCTCCACTGAAACCTGGACCAACATCTGCCAACAAGACTAGTTGCTGGATGCATGGCCAAGGAAACACAAATGATCCTTGCAGAGGCCCAGGCCAAGTTCTGCTCTCTGTTACATTGATCTGAAGCAATTTTACTGAAGACAAGATTACTTGAAGCACCCAGCACTCTTTGGGAGCAGAAAAGTCTGTCAGTGCATTTGCAAACAAAATACCTGCTCCACTGCTTCTCCACTGACCAGCCTCGCACCACATTTATCCACCAGAAATTTCCATTACTACCATCAGAACACCAGTCTCTTCCTAAGACCTTGAAAGACTACATTTCAGCCCAAAATTATACCAAACACTTGGATTGCAAGGAGCATGGCAACTGCCTCAGGACTGACAACAACCAGCACTTAAGCCCAACACAAAAATATTGAGCTGAGGAGCGACTTCCATTAAATCTTAAAGTGCTGTCACCAGAAATACCTTCAGAAACACCACAGAAAAAGAACAGTGACCCACAGTCCCAAAAATGCAAGAGATGTTAAATCAGCATCTATCCAGTCTCCGTGCACACTCACTTTCCACCTCTTGACACCACGGAGAGGTACTCACCATTTTTCCGCTCTGCAAAGGGTGGTGGCTGGAGCTTGGTGCCATCTCTCACTTCACTGGCAGCCTTTTCTTTGGGTGCCTTTTCTTCCTCATTTCCACTTGGTGCACTTTTGTGGTCCGAGCGATCCTGTTTGATCACACCATTCATCACCGTGCCTGTAGGGACCGGTCCAGGTTCTGACTGCTCCACTTTGGACACTCAGGTAGAGAACCAGACACCAAAGTGGCCTCTGGAAGAGAAGAGGAGAAGGTGAGAGCATAGTCCCCGGTCAGCCCTTGAAACAGCGAACAAAGACTGGTATTTGTAAAGCAAGCAGACCACAGACAATGAGTCCATCTGTTGTCATGTGTTAGAAACATTTCAGAGGAAGACTTCAGGATTCATTACTGCCTGCTTGGTTCTGTCTGCCTTGTCCGCTGGGTCTGCATCCTTGGCTGCTTTGCTGGAAGAATTTCCACCCATAAGCACAGGAAATTTGCAGAAAGTCAGGGGTGTTATGAAAAAACACAGTCCTGGGAACTCACATAAGAGAGCTCTTGAACTGTTAGGAATACTGAACAGATCTACAAATGGAGATGGTTCTTCACATTTCTATACATTTCTGCACATTTCTTTATATAAGGCTGTGGTTAGCAAAGCAACTGGGTGATGGAAATAACGGCACACAACACGGAACAGGCTGCCAATTGCATGATGCAGATAGCAAATGACGAACAGCAAAGAGCAGCTAGCCTTCATACCAGAAAGTGTACAAACACCCTGCAAAGTAAAACACGAATGCAAAATTGTTCTTTGAAGTCAAAGTTGGGATTAACACACACAGTAGTGTCGAAGCTTTTATGATGAATTTCACTTGTTAGGTAAAAATTTTTGAGAATTCTTGAAGGACATGAAGAATTGTTTGTTTGTTTGTTTACTACATTGTTCTACAGTGAGTTTTATGTAGGGTTTGTCAAAATACAGCAGGAAAACTGTAAACCTGTAAATTCAGGTTCCATTTCTACAAAACATATAGGGAAGGAGGTGCTTCCCTTGATGGTACTCATATCTCACTGGAGACAGAGAAGAGAAGGATGCAGCACATGCCAAATGTCTTTGTGGGATGCAGGCACGTGACCCAGGAGGATCTGCTGACACTAAGCTCAGCAGCAGAAAGCTGCAAGGATCATTTCAACAAAGTGTTTTGTCCAAAAAAAAAAAAAAATCTCCAGATGCTAAGTGAAAGTGAATGCCTGTAAAAATCAGCACCAGCTCCTAATGAGTCCCATCAGGAAAGAGCTGAGGAGAGCTAAAAAAGGTCATTTGCAGAGAACAAGAATAGAAAAGTGAAAGATTGATTCAGTGATAAAATCTAATTTAATACAAAAAACTCACCAATTTACTGTATAAGGAAGTAAGAATAGTGTACTGTATATGATACCATCTCCTCCACACCGCGTATGCCAGGACTTTCTCACACCCCTCTTCCTACCCTGCACCAGCTCAGATTTTGCCATCTGCTTTCTCCTTCCCACCCACCTCTCAGCCCACCCCTACCTGCCCTCACCACTGCCCCTGGCCGTGTCCTGCTGGCAGCAGGTCAGGCACTGTGTCCACCTGTCCTGCATTGTGCTGCATTCTGTGGCCAGGAGAGGTTACACGTGGGTGCCCATGCAGTGTCCAGGGAGGAGGTCCCAGGTGTGCCGGTGTCCCTTTATTGCTTTGCCAATGGGACACAAACTGTCCCCATGTGCATCCTCTGGGGCAGGATATGCCCTTACCCAGCCCCAGCAGCTGGGCTCTGCAGTAAAATGCAGAACCTTGCTCAATCCAAATGCAGTCCTTACCAGGGTAAACCTCCCACACCAGTCCCTCCCTTCTTCCTTGTTCTTCCTACCACTGCCTTTTCCACTTGCCTTTGCATCCCTTTCCCCATCTCCCATGCTCAGCAATTTCTATCAAAGCCTGACATGCAGCATTACGCATGGCTATGCCCTGGAGACATCCCTGCAGGCGCCCAGAAAGTCCAGGGCTGCTGCACACCAGTCTTTGACCCGATGTTCTCAGTCTCCACCTGTGCATTTTTTAGCCCCCTTGGGCAGCTCATGGTCTCCCTTCTAGTGGTGCGACTGCAGCGCACCGTCACCACTGCGATGCCCACCCGGCCTCTGCACATCTGTCTGCTGGTGGTTGTGAGGCTGCAGACCCCCTTCAGCACAAGCAGCATTATCTCCAAAGCTTTCTGTTCAATTCATGACTAACGTGGAACATGCAATAAGTGTTTACATTACCACTTTAAAATGTACATTTTTTAACTTTTGGAAGTTGCTGATACAATGCATCTTTCCAGCGGAATAGTGGGTGATGACAGGACAATCCAGCAAACTGCATCTGCTTACAAAAATGAGACTTTGTTCAACTGAACACTAAATCTTTGATAAATTAGTCAGGGCTTTGGTGACGTACATGTTGAACCAATATGACAGTTTTATATGGATTATGATTATTAATGTTTTTGAAAAATAGAGAGCATGAGCCAGACATCCAGTGCTGAAACTGCAAGACCACCAGCAGAGGCGGGAGTCTTTCAGGAAGACTTCTTACAGGCACTGTGTACAATCTTTTTGCACTCAGAGCATATGCAACATTTTAATTTGCAGTGATTGTAGTGGGGTCCTTACAGTCTGAGCCAGGAGGTCACGCTGTGGCCCCAGCAATGCATGCTTTCACAACACACTCAAGTACCACTGGTTCAATGTTGTTGTTGGTTTTTTTTTTTTTTTTTTTTTTTTTTTTTTGTTTCTNCCTCAAAACATTCCACATTGTTCACTCACTTCAGCCTGAACTGATTGTATTTATAAAGCTTAAGCACACTTTTGAGCCTCAGAGCACATCTCCCATCAGCCACTGCTGCCAGCACATAAATTGCAAGGCTATACACAGTACAGGCTGTCCCCCATCTCTGTCTGCCTCTAAATGTTAAATTCATAAAGCTAGACTTCCATGGTAGCTCGTGGGTGCTTCCTTTCATAACACTGGAGATTTTCTGGAACAGTGGCTTCGTTTAGGAGCCTCCCTGATTTCTGTGCAGAGAGCAAGGTAGCATGGATGAGGATCAGTTCTGCTTCCTTCTGGATGTGCTTGCCCACCCATAAAGGCCCAGATGGGGCTTAGTTGTGTCTCTTTCCCAAGCATTTTGGCACTTAAATCCAAGGTCTTCTGAGAGCTACCCTTGTCAATCTGGTCAGGGAGGGAGCACTACAAGCACAGCCTGCCTGGCCGGACCTTTTCCTGGGATAGATCAGGGCAGATCTGCAATGAGCAGACACTTCATCTCATGCATGACTTTTCAGGAAAAGCCATGGACTTCCCAGCAGATATAATGCCTGTGTCTCACTGTCACTTCCCAGTGCTCTTTAGGCCAAAGCTGAGGGCATGGGAACGCAACTCCTCAGCACTAACGGAGAGGAGAAGAGGGGGAAAGCATAATGACCGTGACATCCCTGAAGGCTGGAGCTGAGTGCTGAGCTTGGCACAGAGGGAGCCTGAGCCCTTTGTGCCTCAGACACCTCACTGCCCCTGGAACAGTGGCTTGCAAGGTGGCTGTGACACCTTTGGGCACAGCTTTCGTCCCACTCTTGCAGAAGGAGGCAATGCAGCAGAACACCCAGCCAGACTGTCCCTCTCCCACTCCTCTGCTGGTGCAATGCCTACAGATACCATGCACTTATTTTGACTCAGAGTTCTTCTGTCTTGCTTTCTGGGGAAGGGAGCATGGAAGGGTGAAGGTTCAGAAAGCAGGAACCAAAGCAAGTGCAGCACAGGCACATGCCTGTGCACAGAGGCATGGACCTGGAGCAGGGCTGGCCATGCAGAAGTGTTTCCTTGCTGTCCTTTCCCAGCCTCACTTTTGGAGCAAACTACAGGTATGCTTACAGCCAGAAGTTGTCAACCTTCAGGGCTAAGCCCAGAGATGTCACTATCCTCACTGGTCGGGGTGCCTGCTACTAGTTGCGCGCTGCAGAAGCGCCGTTGTGAAATCACCCATTGTTAGCTGGAGGAAGAACTCAAGTACATCGTCCATATATATATGTTGCCTTGGGCTCTGCATGCCACTCCACATTTGTCAGAACTGGAAGGGAGCTGTTTTCCCACTCTGCAAAACTTTCTGTGATTTTTGTGATTCTCCTTATCCCAAATGGGGATAAGAAGTTGAATTCTCCAAGATATTGCAAAATAAACATGAGAAAAAAAAAGGGTAGTAGGTCACTCCCAAATTTTCACAGTATAATTTTAAAATACTTTAATCTTTAAAAATTTTAACCTCTTCTTAGTAAAAATTGACTGAAACATTAAAACTGACTTTGAGAAGTGGGGAAAAACTTAAAAAGAGAGGAACAAAAGGAGATGGAGAGTCTCCCTACAGTAGCATCTGTCACATTAGCCATGCAGGACTTCAGGTGTGATCCTGGTGCCTGAGCAGAGGCCTCCAGAGCCATCTGACACACCCCTGCCTGGCTAACAGATAGGATACAGACCCTACAGGACACTCCACAGGCACAAGACCTGTTTTAGACACCTGGGTCCTACCTGCAGCCTGCACAGACAGGCACACACCCTGGAATAAACATTGCTTCGTGCTGTTAGGAACGGCTCCATGAACGGCACTTCCAGAAGACTGGCACCCTCCCTGATGTTACTATGACACAATGTTGGTGGTCTGTTGGTCTGCACAGTTACCCCCTGCCCAGGATGGACCTCTATGCCTAATATTGTTTGATTTCCACCTTCTCACCTTTTCCCCTGTGCCACCTCCTACATGCATAGTTTATACTTCCTCAGAGGCTGGATTCATCTAAATCCTCCCCTGCTTTCCTGTTTGCTCTATCAGATATTGAAGTGGAAGTAAATAGATTTAGCTCTAATGCATGTGTAGTGCTTCTTAGGCAAGCCTGACCCACCATAAAACTTTAAATACCCAAAGAGAAAAACCAGGAGAGAGATGTTCAGAGATACAGTTCAGCCTTATCAAATTCTTCACGTGTTTGTTCTGGTATGTTTGTATTCCTGGGCTTCTGCTTGCAGGAATGCTGCTGATAAAACCATGTTGCTAAACATGGACTTTGTGTGTTTAAGCTGATGTTTACAGTGCTCAGAGCAGCTCTGGATTTCTGCGGGCAGAAGTCTCATGGACATTTGCACTATCGTGGGGCAGATGCTCATCAAACCCTGCTACGTACAAGCTCCAGCAGGACCCTTCCTGGTCCTCCTTAGAGCCATGTCACGCTTGGCAAAGCAGATGAGAGCTCTGAGCACTCCCCCCCCACCCAGTACAAGAGGCCTTTGCTCCTCTGAGACCATCCCAGGGCTGCCAGGGAATGTACCATTGCTACGATTTTGCTGTTTCCCTTGCAGTGATGTCCCCCTTGGATGATTCCTCTCACTGAACTCCCTCACGCCTCCTGAGGATGCAAAAAGCCCTGTCCTGTGATGGAGTGGAGTGCAGTGGCACTGTGTGGAGCCTACAGGCTCTTTCCCACAGATCTGCACATTCCTCCCGTGCCCCAGAGAAGTGACCTGCTCACCACTTCAGCCTCCACGCAAGGAGGAGCTGCTCAGGAGAACTTTACAGAGGCAGCCAGATGACTTCCACAGTGAATGGAAAACACACCAAGGAAACCTGCCACAAGCCTGGATACCCCCCTCCAACAATGAGCTATTTTATGCAGCTTTTTGTGCAACCCCTCCATGGAGCCAGTGCCAAGACTCAGCAAACAAAGCCATGCAAATATGATGCCATAAAATCTTCACTCAAGGCAAATTCTCTTAGTATTTGGTCACATTCTGATTCCCACACTCAGCAAAGTTTGCCAACTTTTTGCACCCCCAGGGATTTTAGGGTAGTATCTCCTTCCCAGCCTCCAAATTCCCAGTGCTGATATCTGCTCCAAGATGCCCAAAGGCTATGGGGCTGGAGACATCAGCCAACAGTCCTGAGATGGAAAATGGCAGCTGTCTCATTCAGGACATCTCCTGGCCTTCAGCCTGTGGAGGATGATGATAGATAGGGGCTGTCCTCAGGAGAGCATCTCAGCTCCCATCCCTTCAAGCTATTTTCAAAAGGAGTGATTTCTCCTTCATTTTTCATTGAATGAAGCTTAAGTGGTGAAAAATAACAGAGGAAGTTGTGATTAGGAAACAGGTTATTAATCCAGATCCTCCTAGGATCCACATCTCCACCAGCCAAGTAAATAGACTGAGAAAATCTGGGACAAAACCAGACTGACAAAAATTACACACTTCTGTAATAACTGATCTTAAAGGTAGTGTTCAGTCAAAGTGAAGAGATCCGTTGGTGTGAATTCATTGAGAACTAATTCCCTGCTTGTGCATCCAATTGCATAGGAAATTTCTGGAACACAAAAGCCCTTCCTAGGACGAGGACTCCCTGTATAATGTAACTTATTATATTGTAGTAGCACCCAGGACCTAATCTATTCATTGGAGAGGACTTATCATGATGTGGCAGCAAGGGAAGACAAATAGAAAATGTCAGAATTGAGAAGAACCTTAAAAATGAGACTGAATGACAGCAGTCTGGTATAGTGACATGTGGTGACTGCTAGAGGTAAGTGAGGCTGCCAGGGTGATAGGCTGGCTCGGTGGTGTAGCTGCAGTGTGACATTTTGGCAAGAGGTATTTGAGAGCGACCAGCTGGGGGGCTCTGACTATCAGCAGGACATTCCAAAGAGCTGTCAGCCCTCCTTATGCTGCTGCTTGCAGCGCTGCACAACTGAGGCTACCGGTATCTCCTTCCCCTTCATGCAGAATGCCCACGAATGTGGAAAGTACGGGCATGCCTGGCAGAGCCTGCCACAAGGATCGGGTCTGGGGTGAGCCCTCAGGGACATTTCTGAGCAGTGGAATGTATGGAAAAGGCAATGGCAGAGGACTGCCGCTGTTTCATGTCTGCCTACTTCTTCTGCAAGACCTTGTGATTTGTGTAGAAATATTGGGTCAGTATCAACCTTCCAAAAGGTAACAGCTTGAAACCTTTGCTAAACAACATGCTTCTCGAGGGAACTGGGGGGAGGCCTGGGCTGTACAAAATCCCTTATCTGACATCTGTGCAAAATCCGAAGAGGTGCCCACTGCTAGCTGCCTGATCAGGCCCAGAGAACCAACAGCAGACATCCAGGGCCTCAAGAACAGTGTACCTGAGGTCAGACACCCAGCATGGCTGTCAGAGCTCTCTGGTTGGCATCCATCTGATCAGATGTTGTGGTGTGAGTTCAGGCATTACGGCACATTCTGCTCCCTCTGCATTCACCAGAGTGAAGCAGGCATTTCTCTGGCATGGGCATGGTGCTCTTCTGTGAGCCTGAAGAGCAAGGCAGGTGACCTGCTCCCAAAGCATCCATTCCTGTCATAGATGTTAAAGAGACCCTGGGTGATGGTCTCAGATGGAGAGGTCAGACACCAGCTGGGACAATGGCCACTCTCAACCTCCTACAATACGTATCCCAGGGTGTCCTGCCCGCAGGTCTAGCTGTTCTTGGAATCTCTCCATTCACAAATAGTTTGTAAAAAAGGTATTTCTTTGCTCTAAATGCTATATAACGCAGCCCTGGTCACTCTAGAGCCAGCACACAAGCCTCCCCACATCACTCACTACACAAGAGCTGGCACATTGTCCCCGTTGATGTGGTTGGGAATGAAAGCCTGAGCACTTGTCCATCACACTGCCCAGGAGAGCTAGGTATTTTGGAAAATCACTGGGCATGCAGACAGTGCATACTTAGACACTT
>VXAV01002924.1:267-16192 GCA_013399715.1 Alectura lathami
AAATGGCAGACCTGGAATCCCTGACTCAATGGATGTGCATTAAAATAAGAGGGCCATAATGTTTACTGACTTCTTCACCAAAATAAAATAAAAAAAAGCAGTATGCTAGACACATGTTTTCCACTAACAACATTGTCCGTAGTGTCCTAAAACCATTTAAGTCTGTTTGTCCAAGGTTAGCAGTCTACAGCTGTCTCTTCTGTTGCTCTACTAAAATGTTGACACCTCATTTTTTACTTTTTTTAACCTTTAATGGTATAATGGTTAATTTGTAAGATTCCTGTATTTGACATTGTTTTTCTTTTTATTTTACTCCCTGCTTTTTGCATTCTCCTCTTTTTTTTTTTTCTCCCACCCTTCATTCCCATTTTTTACTATTATTTTTGTCTTGTGTTACCTTCTTTCCTTCTCTCCCTCATCCCTGCTATTCCTGCTGCTATAGCCTCACAGGCTGGGGAAGCTGGCCGAGCAGGTAGGGGATTTTCATGTTCCCTCAATACCCACCTATCAGCTTCCAACAGTGGGACAGACTAGAAATTGAGTCTGGAGATTTGGGGATTTTTAGATCCTTCTATGAAATTAAATACAAGTCCAATACAGCTTTATCTGGATGCAGGTTTCATCAAATATTCGTTTTCTGTTGTAACTATTTCATTCACACTGAAAATAACAAATACCATAGTGATTGTCTTTGATTTTCAAACTTGACTGTTTCCATTATTTTATAAACTAATTCAGGTTTAGTTTTATTTTTTAAAGATAACTGATTATTTTCTTGTTTTTGTTTCTAACATTGCATATATTTGAAATAAGCTCTCCGCTCAGCACTAGTCTGTTACACTGCTGAGTTTACTAGTAGCCTCAAAATCGTGTCGTTAATAGCTAGAGAGGATATTGTATCTTGTATTGTGTATAACAAGCTAAAGAGGCTAACATGCATGTGCAGCTCTATTACTCTTTTTCTCCTCTGGTGATGGGTCACTATCAGTGTCTGTACAGTAAGTACCAATTGGTAGTGGTAGGTCTTTTCCCTTTGAGGTACAAAATTATGTATTCATTGAGTTCTGTCACAATTTTTAGTGCAAAACAAATTGTGTAGCTACTGGCCAGCACTGGAGAAACACAAAATCTAGCCCCAGACATTCCTAGTGGGAAGAACTGTACTCAATAACATACCCCAAACAGGACAGAAATCACCAGGAATTGATGCTATGTGCTGTTGTAAATAATAAAGATCTAAATAACTGATAAAGGAGTTCCTGCACTTGTAGATTACCAGGGCTAGGTGAATTTATCTGCTGAAAAAAAAATTCCAAAGTTCCAGTGTTCCAAAATGAAGTCGTACATTTCTTCTAGCTTTCTGCTTAGCAGTGACATGAGCTATGCAGCAGAGAAAAGAGCCCCGGACTACAGCATTGAACATTCAAATGTGTTCTATAGTGGTGAGTTTGAAGTCTTAGATAAGGGAAAATCATAGCAGGTTACAAGACTGCAGCAAAGCTGTGGGTGGAGAGGCCTAAAAGACTCTATCATCTCTGCACAAAAGGAAACTAAAATTAGTCTACTGTTATTCAAGTAACAAAATATTATGATATAAAACGAGGGTTTAAATTATGCAGTGGAAGACTGAAAAGGAACAGAATAATTACTTATAGATCTTCAGTCCACATTGGTTCATGTCATGCGTGCTACCTTTAATATCTTTAGCTTCAAATATATTCTCTGTTGCATGTATGGAAGATTCTCAGTAAATCATGCTTCACGTTTCTGACCATGTGCTTCTGCCATTAAACCGTGTCTCCTCAGCCGTTTCTGCATTCCTTTATATGGCAAAACGTGTTTAACATTTTTGTATGTATCCACGTGCTGATTACTTGGCCTTTTGTAGCAAATAAAACCCTTGTTGACATGTGTTTGGTTAAATGGTATGGCCGCTTGATGTGTTTACCAGCCACAAGGTAACAAGTACCTGACGGTAGGTATGGTTTCAGGCGCTCTGACTCTAAAGCTGAGCTTTGGTTGATGAACAGCTTTAATGTAACTTGTTGTTTCATTAGTGTAATTAGCAGTGAAATGAATGTTCAGTGATTCGGGGGGTAAATCTCTTTTATCCTCCCAGCCTCCAAGTTCTGATTAGCTGATGTTGTTGTTTACAGGGAACATCTGGACCGGACCCAACCACAGTCTATGTTGATATGAGAGCACTGAGGCATGACAGGTGGGAACCACCTTTTTCTTTTTCTATAATAAAGAAATAACAGAATTTCCATCAAGAAAGCTACTTCAGCACACTTCACATTGGAAGCCTTTGTAATCCTCATAAATAATTTGTGCTAATTCCTAGCAGGGATCAGAAATAGTTATTTTTATTAGTTGGTTAATTAGTTAACATTACCATTGATAAAACTGAAGCATCTGGTGTAGCCACAAGATTCCCAGCTTTTCAGGGTTTCCTGACACTTGTTTCAGGCACAGCAGCCTAGGCAGTCCCTAAGAAATGGATTCCCATTGGGCCTGTTGGCTTCCCAGAGGTGTTACTCCTTGGTGGGCAAGGCCAATGCGGAGATCACGGGGGATTTTGCTGTAATTCTTAATGCTGTAGGGCTGCGAGGGATTATTAACTTCAGCCATTGTGAGCAGCCACATTCTGTAACTTGGATGTCTGCTAGTTCTATCTTTAACGTTAGATACTCATAAAGCAAGTGACAGCTACAGTTTATCACTGGTGTTAGTATGAAATCTTCTGGAGGGGAGGAAACTTGTAATTTAATGTGTAATATTAGAAAATACCCATGCACATGTTTCAGTTTTCCAGTACGATAGTCAAGAGGCTAGCAGGTAGTCTCTTTGCAAAATTTTCTCTTAACAAAACAAACTTTACTGTTATCTCTGGAAGAAGTAAACATGTAATTGACAGTGCTCACTGGTCTTGGTGCCATAAAAAATCATCATCCAAACAGGACTTCTTATTCTTTTTTGCTTTTCTTCTTTCATTCTTCATTAGAGCTTAACAGCAGAGAATTTGTTCCCCTTAACTATATCAAAGTGACTGGGTCAGCTTGCAGGGTACAGACCTCAGGGCAGTGCTGGCCAATCATCTGTTCTCTTAGGAAGAGATTAACTGGACTCACAAGTCTGTGCTTCTTTCCATTAGCTCTAAAGAGAGCATAGAGTAGTTAAGTCAAATATAAGTATTTTCTTACAGCACATGATGCTTGACAGGTGAAAGAAAGGAACTGCAAGATACTTGACACTCTCACCATTCCTTTCTTCCGTTTACACACACTATTACCAAAGTAATACTCATGTTTGAGCCATTCTTTGTGATGCTGCTGCCTGCATAACCCAGCCACAGAAAACTTGGACTATTTGGCCAAGTAACTATGCTACTGTGGAGAAATGCTCATACTCAGCACGGGGTAAAAAAGGATTCTGGCCCTGTCGTAACATGAGCTTACCGTCTCTGCAGTACACTGCGGAAAGGGGACTTACTTGAGAAGCTGAAAAATTTATGTTGTAAAAAAGATGTGAGAAGTGGAGCATTTCTTTCTCTAAGAGCAAAACAAGCACTGTGACTGGGATAAATCTCATCCAGCCCAAAGCAGTCTCCTAGGCTCCTTCCGCGGTCCGTGAAAAGGGGCGCACACTGCCAGCATAACACAGCTATCTCAGACGTGCATCAGCATGGGATGAATTGCTCTTTAAGGTTCCTTTCTGTCTGTACTGATGAGGAAGGAACTAACTTAAACAAAACACTTATTTTTTTACAGAAACATTAAGGTGAGACTTATTTGCCCACAGTGTTTGCACTAATCTCAGGGCTCTGAAATGGTTGAAGTTATGTTGAACACGATGTAGGCATATATCTGTGAGTATCATTTGAGTGCGGGAGAAAAGCTATTGAATCATTAAAAATCAAGTTGTAGCTATAGAAGGGAAAGAAGAAAGCAAGCAGATACATTTCTGTTTGAAATTATTTCTTCTGTGAAGAGAAAGAAATTTGTGTAATATTTACTGGAAGGAAAGTATACAGAAACATATATTTAGAAAGAGAAACAAAGATTTACAGTTTTAGAATAATGATTATAAACAATATATTTCTGTATCTTTACATGTGGAAAATAAGATTTACTCTTATTAAAGCTCCATATAGCATGGCTATACTATCTCCTTGCCTTACCATGTCATTGAGAAGTAGGCATCATTATCAAGATCAGGCTTCACAGTGTATTAATTTATATTTAGTGACTAGTTCTGCAGAATGTGAAGGATGATCTTTGGAGCTGCCTTCTCACATTGTGGTAATGTAGATTTTAATTTGATGGATTAAAGCTGTGCCTCATTTACTCAGTCCTGTGGAATTTAGAATTAGATTCATGAGTCATAAATTTGGGGGCAAAACAACTTTATTTGACATAGTCTCTTCACACTTCCTGTTTGTAACCATTTTAGTGGAACTCAGTGGCACTATCACTTAGCAGCAACTGAAAGATTGCTTTGCATGGCTGTGAGAGTGCACAGAAACAACCTAATGAGCCTTCGCAGGTCAGCCAGTCTCCCAACAGGATGGAAAAATTACACTGTACACTTAATATGAATATTTTTTCATATTTTCATATTTTATACCTTGTAAGATATTCTCTAAAATTTGTGATAGACTGAACATCATTATTTTGTTTTGGTTTGGTTTGGTTTTTCTTGGCATAGTAATGCTTTCTAGTTACTGCAAAAAAGTAGCTGTAGTTCAGCTTTTCAAGGTTGTTCGTATCTGTTCATATCTATAAAAAACTAGTACCAGTTTGAATACAACTGTTTTGAATTCGGCTGATAATTAGAAGTTTGCACACTTCACAGTTTATCAAAATGCCGTTGTTTGATAGCAGTTCAGATCAGCATACCCGTGCTATGTACAATCTGGATAGAGATCAAGAGCTGGTTGGTCAACCAGACTAGACATTTCCTCCCAGCTCTCACTGCTTCCTGATGGTTTACTTCTTGAGCCAGGTTAGAGTTTCCCGAACACCTTTTTGTGACTGCATGTGTGTGTGTTTTTGAGCTACCAACCCACTGGCTGAGCTGTTGGGTTCCTACAACTCTGGCCATAGTGCTGCCAGCTCAGGACAGTGGCTGGGGCTGGGCTCATGTGGAGGCTCAAGAACCTCACACCAAGGGTTGCAACCACCCATTGACAGGCATCAGTGCTGGTACTAGAAAAAGGATTGAATTGCCTGACAGTGTGCATCCAGTAGCATCCAGCTACTCCATCAGAGCTTGCCTGTTGGATTTGCTGGCACTAATCAGATGTTCCAGCACCCTGTGCTGTCTCAGATGGCGTTAGACGCTGCTGTGTGGGAAACTGAGTAAGATACTAACAGCGAGAGTATGCAGCTTTGGTTGGCTCTTGGTAATGCATCAATATTGTTGTACTCATCATCTAATTATTTTTAAAAAATCAGCGTCCCCAGCGCGGGCAATAAAGGTGACGTTGGAAGGACTGAGCGGCGAAGACAGGCAAGTTCCCCCTGTGCTGCTTATTAAAAAAAAGGCAAGGGAAGACCCCGACTTAGCAACAGGTGTCTGATAAATCCTTGCACTACCATACAGTGCAGTTTAGAGAGGTTAACTCAAATCCAAAAGGCAGAATAGGGACATTAATGCTTCAGTGCTCATGAGCTGCGCTGGCCCAATTGCTACCTCACTGTGCAACCCAGGTCACGTAAACACGCCTGTGTGTGTGCAATGAAATGCCAGGCATCAGTACCCTGTCATGTCACTGACTGCAACTCTGCCGATGCTTCTGGGAAAACAACTTTATCAAGAAAAAAAAAAGGAAGAAAGAAAGAAAGAGAATTAATACATTCGTATTCTTTTCACGTTGTCTGTGCTCCGCTGGTTTTCAGATCCCTCCATCATCATTTTGGACCAGTCATGTTATCCTCAGAAAGTTTTTCAGATCATTAAGCACAAGATACTTAAATATTCTAAAAGCTGAGAAGTACTTAAGAAAAAAAGGGACAGAGATCCTTTTCTCATTTTACCGAAATACCGCATACGTGAAAGATGTAAGCTTTTGTAACACCTCCATGCTTTTCTGGCAGTAAAGGTGTGCGTTTCAAGCCCAACCATCGCTTTTATCCAGGATGCTGTAAAACAATATGTGTGTAGGATTAAAAGTGTACAAGAATAACAATTTAACAGCAAGTTAGAAAAGTAAGTTAGTTGACAAATTTAGCCACTTCGTGAGGCTGAGACTAGACATGTGTGTTCCAAAATAAATCTTCCTCTGACATAGACAGGGAAAAAGTGTCTTTAAAATGTTCTTCAGGAGGTCAGGCTGGATTTTCGAATGTTTCAATGTAGTTGCATATATGCTAAAACGTATTTTATGTTAGATCATTCTGTTTTCATGATGCTACTGATTTAACCTGCTGGCTTACATTTTGAAATTGCCTTAAATTTGAAACTAAGTTGGCATGAATAAGAAAGAAAATGTCATGACAAATGTTGAAATATTTTTGCTGCTTTGAATTTCCTCCCAGATTTTAATATAGGAAATCCCTTTTTTTTTTTCCGCATTTTTTGTACTTAAAATGTTGTATAGAAGATTTCCTCAGAAGTTTTAGCTGGTGAGCTGAAGGATACATCCAGTGATGAGAGAGATCATTGATCTTCTAAAACTGAAACTTCATGCAAAAGCTGTAAGATGAACATCCCCTTGTATCCCAATATTCTCTCCTATAGCAAAACCTTATCCACACAGAAAATACAAAGATGAAAATCATCGTCGTGCCCAAAGTGAGGAATTGGAACGATCAATTTTACAACAGATTTTGTTTTAAAAAGGATAAGAAAGAAAAAAGTAATCAAATTCAGTTCAATCTGTATCTACCTCAAAAAGCAGGCAAACGTCCCCAGTCTTCTTTTTCAGTAGCTGATAGTGACAATTTGTGAGCTCTGATGGAGTGCAGGCTTAGACTTCTAGTGGGGATAGAGCCAGTGATCAAGTCATGCATGTATTTATGATGATTTCAGTATTAATTTTGCATGCATTTGGAATAGACAGTTTTCCTTTATTTTGGCTGCAGGTTGTATTTAGGCTGATTATTGGACTGCATCCACATTTTGTACCAAAATGAGCAAGAATGAAGAATTTCAACCAGTGTTACTAAACACTATTCTCAGTTTTATTTGGTACTATCTCTATTTTCATAAATACAGACATCCTTACTACTCGCATCCTTCTGATCCTGTCTTGAAATTCCAGTATTCCCTTTAAGGAAATACCAGTCACATTAAATTATCATTCAAGTTATTCTAAAGTCATCAAGTTAAGGCTGTTCTTTTTTGTTGTGGTTTTTTTTTTTTTTTTGGTGGGGGGGGTCAGAACAGTCACGTGAACCGAGAGTTGAATTTATTAAACCCCTTACTACATTTCCCTCGCCTTACTACATTTCCGTTTGAGCTGCATGCAGTGTTGAGCTGTTTGGGTAGTTTCTTGGTCACAGACACAGTGAGACAGCTGGTGCCAAACAGGGAGCCAAATCTAGGTGTGGGATGTTGCCAGGTAGAAGCAGTGGGATGTATTTTGGTTCAAGTTATCCATTTCTTATTCTGGCAGTTACTCATGGTGTGGCAAAGAAAGACCCAAGGTCTTTGATTGAAATATTCCAGTTCTGTCATTAGAAAAAATTATTTTAGTCTGATTTCCCACTGTGTATATTAAACAAGCAATTAGTAGGTCTATAAAAATAGGTGATTTGTCTTGTTATGTGGTCACTGACATCTTCTTGGTATGATGTAAATTAGTGAATCTCTTCAAAATTAAAAATAACTGAGCTTTGTATATACTTAGACCATTAGCAGACTTGATTTCTGAGGAAGTGATGTGTATGTTGTGCTAAATCTGATTTTTCATTTTGGACTTCTGCGGTATTCGAGGAGCTCTGAACTCCTGTGAGCCTCACTGGGAAACATTGTTCCCTTGACAATGGTCATTTCTGAGGATGGAAATTCTGAGTCTCATTCCCAAGAAAAGAAGGTGGTAAAGTTTCAAAGATGTGTGAAAACAGTTGCTTAGGATTTATTATTATAGATTGCTTATATACTGAGCCCAGCCTCAAATGCAGGCTCTGTCAGAAAGAATCAGTGAAGGCTTTGGCTTTGTTTTAATATATTCCAGCAGTTCAGACTTCATGCAGGAAGAGAAAAATAGCCTTTTATCCTGGCTGTCAATTGTATATCATTCTGCATCCTATTTTATTGAAACTTTCACGTTGTGTATACATTGTTTTGAGTAATACCAAGCAACAAAACCACAGGAGCTTTTTCTAGTTCTTGAACACTTCTCTTCCATCTGCCTTGAGAAATACTCTTATTACAGGGTTACCAGACAAAAGAACTACTTAGCTAAATTATCATCTAAGCTACAGCCACAGCAGTGCTCTGCAGCACAGCCACGGCATGGAGAACAACATTTTATGGTCACGTAGTAGAGAAAATAGACTGGGGGGAAATATGTCAGAAACAGACATGCTAATGGCAAGTGACAGTAAGGTAGTTACCTTTTGTGAAGCATTAATTGATTAATCGTACTTGAAAGCAATTTACGTATGGTAACAAAAAAAGAAACTTTGAAAAGTGCTCCCTGATGCTCCAGGGAGTAGTGCTTTTTTTTTCCAGCTCTTGTAATAGGTTGCAGTGTACAGAATCCATTTGCAGGTGCAGAAAACGCCAGTCCTCAATTACTGACTGTGTGTGGGATCTGGGGGATTGATACGGATCTGTTACTGTCCTCTTCGACACACGGGCACCTTCTGCCTTACAGTGGGGTTCAGGGTAAGGTGCAGTGCGTGTGTGGAGCGCGTTGCGGGTTGAAGTGCTGGGTGCCTGGTGCACTCTTCAGAACGCTGACCTGACAGATCACTGGCCTCAGAACAGCACCAGTGCATTTCGGCAATAAGCTCTTCTACAAATTGCCTTGTGCCAAGTGCTGCCGCCAGCAGTGCCACTCCGGACATCCTGAGCTTCGAGGACATTTGGGACGGGGGGTTAATTCCAGGTTTCACACATATACTGTGTTTGTTTTTAGATTGTCTGTTGCTACAGCTGTTGTGTTGTTTGTTTTCTGTTATCACAGGAACAGATTTTCATGGAAAAATGAAAAGCCTTTCACCCTCGTAACATCAGTAGAACAGTGAACTCTCCTTTGAGAAGAGGAAGGGCTGAGGTCTTTAAAGCTCGAGTCCCTCTAAGTTTTAAGTAGGCTAGGTTGTGATGCAGTCTGGTTTTGAGGATTCACTGTAGGTGTGTATGGCTTTTAGGTATTTTGCCCATTAACTTGTAGGATCTCATTAGTGAGTTTAAAGTGTCTGTCATGGTACTGGCAAACCCTTCCTTGTTCTTCATGTGTTTGCTCAGGCAAAAATCCAGCCTCAGCCCTTTAGGAGGATTATATCTCGTTTCTGTCTCAAAAATCCCATTGGCACTGTTTCTGATCTATGGGAAACAAATCTCACAGAAAGAGAAATTCATTCTGGATGATGAGTTTAATATCAAGACTCATCTTCTGACTCAGAGGAAAAGTCCCAATGTGTCTGACCTTGAGAATGGGTTCTGCCCGTAGCAGGGGTGAACCAGGAGCCTTGCTCAGCCTCTGCAGTGATTTGGAAAGCAGCTGATGACCTGGGTAACTGAAGAGGGGCAAAAAGTTTAGAACACCATGCAGGGGATTGCACTCTTTGCATGAGAGGATCCAGAGTTATAACGAGAATTGTAAATAGAACTATTTTAAGACCTTTGAAAGATGTCTTATGTTTCCAGGCGTAAACCGGTTTCTACTGCAGGGCAGGAGGAAGGGACAAAAATCCAATAACTTTCAGATGGGAAGTCATCCCCTCTGGTCCTAATCAGACTGAGTTATGAGGCTCAGCTAGGGGAATGGGAGTCCTGCAAAGCAGTTTCTGTGCTTTGTAAGGACAGATTACTAGCCCTTGAGGAATTTCCTCCCTTGAAACAAGTCTGCTTTCCTTTGATAAAGTCTTCTTCAAGGGATCATGATATTGACATTAGTGCAATAGGATGTTAAGTGTTGGATCTTGTGGTGATGTTTGAAAGAGGATGTGGTTTATGCCTTAACTGTAAATTGAGAAATTCCAGTTACAGTTCCCTGGAGGGGCTAGGTAATACTGTGACATGTACCAAGACAAAGACAAAGGGAAGACAAAAAGCCTTAGCTTTCCAGAAAGGTGCACTGCAGTTGTACTTAATTGTTTGTACGTTTCATGGTAGAAACACCTCCTTTGGAAGGAAAAACACATACTGAACACTTGTGAAATTTGGAGCCAGCCTTTGTAAGTTCTGCAGACCTAGCTGCAGAGATGTACATAAGAGATGTAGCTCCTTAAGTGCTTCCATCTGTGTTTTCTTCCTCCTTCTCTCTTGCCAGCCTTCACAGGAGGACAGAGACTTTGCTCTCCCACGCACTGACATGCCATTTGCCATGAATAATGCAGCGATGGGTGCTGTGCTGGTGGCTGCCCCGGGAGATGGGCTCTCACCTCTGTGACCCACTGCAGCTTGCTGGCCTCAGGCACTCACTTGGCTCAGGTTGTCAGCAGAGGCTGTGCGAGTGCTGAATGATTTGAGTGTGGGAAGGAGAGCTCAGAAAAACAGTAAAAGCGTCCTATATTTATAGAAGGATCCCTCCCTAACTTTGTTAGAGATGCAGTATCCTTTTAAAGAGCTGTATTCAACAGCTCTTCACATACTGCTTCAAGCCTCGCATATCCTCCTGAAGTTTCTGTGTTCTAGAAGCATCTGTTTGCAGAAGATGAGCTCATTTATGTGAAGTCTTGTGAAGCTCAGCCAGGGTTCCCAGTAGGTCTCCTGTGACAAGGATGGTCCCTTTTCAGTGTGCAGGGCACTGCGGCACACAGCACTGCTGAGCTTTCTTTCTTTCTTTCAGACTGTCCGTCTGTGGGTTTAATTCCACTGAAGAAATGGATCCATGTGTTGAACTTCTCTGTGCACAGGAAAGGTGGTTGGTAGGGAGAGGGAGCTTTCTGCCAGTTCTTCCCCAAAAATGCAGGGCGTCTGCTCTGTGAGTCAGCTGGTGGTGTGGATTTTGAAGCTTGTAGCAGGATAAGGAGGCTTATCAAGGAGGACTTGATTTCAGAAGTTTCACCTTTCAAAATGTTGTGCGAATGTAGAATATAAATGTTTCCTCAGGGAAGCTAAAATTCGATCGTTTGTTAACAACAAATAGGGATATTCTAATCTATGAAAAAAAAAAAATCAGGTTTCAAATCCATTATGATGAAAGCTTTCCCTAAGTGTGGAGTCTCTTTTTCTCAATTAGAACCAGGAAGATAAAGGATTACAAAACAGAAGAAGCATGGTATATTAAATAGAATCAACAGCTTACAGCTGTGGTTATGGAAAGTGCTGTAGAAACAATTAGCAATAAACAATGTGTCCTAGGAGGTTTGTAATCTAAATAAAAAGCGAAAGGCTGGGAGCAGCATTATGCCTGTTTTTGCAGATATGAACATGAAGCACAGAGAAAGGTGGTGCAGTGCCTGATTGGGCATGGCAGGTGTGAGATGAGGCCAGGGGGCAGGCTGGGTTCTCTGGAGTCCCAGACCACTGCATTAACTTGAAATAGTTGTGCATTACACTTCACACAAAGTTAAATAAATTGAATGTGATGCCCATATAATGAAATCTGAACATTTTGCAGTACTTTAAAGCTGAAAACAGACATAAATATGGGATTTATTTTTACATTTTCCCATAGCCATTACTGATAAAATTACTTTTTTCTTTAAAATCTCAAAAGCTTTGAATATTCGTTTCCTGAATCTAAGTTTCTGCCTCATTGTGATTCCTTTGCAACTTTCTGCATTGTCTTAAACCCTTATGTAACCTTTTCTGCCTTTTTATGCAGCCGTCTGCAGGATAGGAAGCTGTTTGCTTTTGACCTCAGGGAATCTGGGACATGAAGTACAATTTTGATTTATAGTGAAGAAAGTCTTTACATTAAAGGAAGTGATTTAGTGCTAATTCTGTAACTGAACTTGTTGATTATAGAATTAACAGGATTATAATATATCCTGAACATACAGAAGATTTAATGGTTGTTCATTTTCTTGACTACAGTTTGCCTCAGTCCAAAAACTCTCTTTTCCAGTCTCAGTTGTCTTTATCCATTTTCTGTATTTGTCACATGATGAGAAGAACACTGCTTTGAGGAAAGTCTTCTTCATTATCTAGATTTTTCCTTGAGCTGAAGTGCTCAGCTGTGCCATTCTCCTGCTCTTCAGTCTGGCTGTTTGAACTGGGAACTTCATCTTGAAGGCAGAGCTTATGTTCTTCTTTGATCCAGATTTCCATTTTAGGATAGAATGAGCTCATTGGCTTTTAAATTCCAGAATAGTTTATGTGCAGATGCTTTATTGTTTGAGTAAAAGAAGATGCTCCAAAAGTCTCGAGCATCAAAGAGTTCTTTTAGGTAGTGGTGTTGTCTGAGAGGCGTTGGTGGTGGCATTAGTGAGTTCCTGGCCTTTTCAGTCATGACTGGGAAGTCACTGGGTTATGAAGTACAGCCACACAAAAGTACATGCCCTCTGACATTAAATGCCTTGAAGTTAGATCTTAGTTAAAGCTTCCAATGAAATAGTAGGCTTTTTTTTTTTCATTCAAAAAGACTGTTTTGTTGAAATTGGGAGAGACAATTTTGACAGATCTTTCACAGCTTCAGAAAAAAAATCCTCAAAACAGCCAAAACACCCTACTTTAACTTTTGAATTTTTGCTCATGATGGTGTTTACAATATTTTTAGCTTGGAGAGTTAATTAAGTTATACTTCAAAAAATACCACTGAAGAACTAGACATAAATAACCACTTTTTCTGACCTGTGGCATTTTTTGAGATCCAGTTTACAGCTTATTTTATATTTCACTTCCTTGTTCCAGTTTAATACACAAAAATATTAAATAAAAAGTATATCCTTTAAATAAAAAGAAAATATCCTCCTTTTCCCCACAAGCCCAACCTCTCATGTAAGCTGACAATCAACAAGAAATCTTAAGAAATAAGGCTGGAATGAAACCAAGGAGACCCATTGTGTCTTCCTGCCACAGAAGGGCTGTGGCCAAGGAGAGGACTGAGGAGGTGTTTCTTGGTATTTTTATGTATTCAGTGTATTTTTAATGTATGTTAGGCCATACTCAAATCATACTGTATCTGGTTTCCTTTGGCTTTTGTTGCTGAAGTTTTTCAAGCGTGACAAATCAGCAGAATAGGTAACAGTTAAGCAACCAAAAAGCTGGACTACTGAGCTGGCACGTCGGCAAGATAGAAGGAAGAAGAATAGTTAGGGTCAGTAGGTTAGTAAAGGGAAACGAGAGCTAGGTGATGGGAGATGCTTCTGTGCACAACTTGGCCAAGAGGAGAAGATGCTGGCACGCTGGCAGATGATGGAGGCAGCCCCATGGCTCAGCTCGTGGGAATGGCTGTAAAGGAGAGAGAGAAGTTCAAAGTGTGGAGTTTTGCCAAGTTTTAGGGTACAAGGCAAAGTCTTTAGCAGAAATATATTTAACAAGAAAAGGGGAGAGATCTTTTGAATTTTATGTGGGGAGCTAGTTTGAAAAACAAGAGGAAGCTAAGAAAAGTTTGTGCCAAACAGGACAGCAAAAAAACTATGAAATACATTCAGCTGAGAAATAAACTTTGAAGGAAAGTGGAGGAAGCCCCATCATTTGAAATACTGTAACAGGAGTAGACAAAGCACTCAAAGTGCGCTGCAGGGAGCAGTCTTTTTTTGGCAGGGAGCGAGACTTGGATGACCTAATAGCTTCTTTCCATCTCTATTAGAATCACAGAGCTCAAAGTCTTTCCCAGTGCAACAACGCAGCCGTGTTCAAAGGTTTTCCCAGTATTGGTTACTACCACGCCGCACACTCCAGACCCTTCAGATTCCCAAAGCAATATTTAATGTCTCTGCTGACAAACTCTTTGATTGGTGAGAATAGCAGCAAACTGTGGAATGTATTTTGGGGAGTTTCTGTCACCAGGTAGAAAAGGGAGCCGAAACAAAATCTGCAGCTTCGTATAAATAGCTGGGCAGAAAGACATTGCTACTGATTTCAATATCCCCTTCACTACACAGTCAGTACAGTGCCAGTTGGTTATAGCTTGCCAGTTTTCATTCTGAAGTCAGATTTAAGAACTGTTTTTCTGTCAGAAGAGTTTGATTTAAAGGAGATAAAATCCATCCAATGTATTAAATTGTAATGAGAAAAAAATGTAAGCATGTACTCGTGTTGTAGCTACATTTCCTATTAAATCCCATTAGCCAGGCTTTGAAACATAAGCAGCTTTCTCAACCACACAGCACTGGTTCAAGATCTTTTTTTAAGAAAAAAGAGTGATTCTTAGGAACCAGAGAAGAAAATTTTTAAAATTATGCTCTCCCATACCCTGCTGTATAAATACTACAGATTCATTGCATATCTTCACTGCTAATACCTTTGTAACAGTACAGTGATTGTTAAACATCTGCCTCTCTTCCCCAGTGAGACATTTTGGTTGGGGAGAAACTCCATGTTTCCCCTGCATTCAGTCACTCAGTTTTGTTTTCCCTCTCAGCTTGGCTGCAAACCACCAGAAGGTGCAAAAGTATCTTTCAAGCCCAAGGGCAGCACTTTTATCTCACCCACTTGATTTTCAGGCTCTTTGCCCAGGCTGGCTCTACTGCCATGCTCTCCTCTGCCCTTCCCAGCATGAATTGAAGGCAACAGAAAGCAGCAGGAAGCCTCCCTACTCATCTTGTAAGAGATTTTTTTTCCCTCCCAACAAAGAACTGCTGTAGTGCTGCAGAGAAACAGAGCTTTCCCTTCCTGCAGCTCTGATGCCTGGGAGCACATTGTGATTATTTGTTAATTGCAAACTTTGAGAAACATTGTCACAAGGAGGCATGAATTCCTTTCCCAGCATCACCTGTGTGTGGTTCAGAGGTGGAATTTGTCAGTATTTTTCATGGGTCTGATGTGCCCTTGGCAGAGCAGACCTGGGGATGCTGGCAAAGGAAGGGAAGGTGCACAAGCTCTGAGCCGTGTCTGCTGCCTGTGTTTGTCGGTGGAAAATGGAAATCTCCTGGGGGAGGAGTGGGAACAATTGCATTATTTTATGATGAGACAGAGTAAAACTCATCCAAAAAATTATTGCATAATGCCCATAATTTATTCACAGTACTAGTCCCCTCAGAGTTAGTAAGACTATTATGCACTTAAAATTAAGTATGCACATAGGAGATGGTAACATCAGAATCTAATGTTGCACTTATAATTTTTTTTTAAATCTCTCTGTGGCAAAATATCTTTTATTATTTCAGAGTTGCTAGAGATTTGACAGCATGCTCCCAAATGCACTGAGAGCTTAGCCAAAAGTTTTTAAAATGGAGTCAAGTTTTTGAGCACTAACAGGGACCGAGCAGAAACCCTCCAAGAAATGCAGAGTTGATATGTTTAGAGCACTGCTGTGATATTTCTGCAGCGATGTGAGGAGGAAAGCACGTAGTGGGAGAGTTTTAACAGAATTGGAAACTGAGAAATTGCGCCTTCTGGATCTTCATGTGCTAAAATTCAGACAAGATTAAAGGAAATAGATAGAGAAGGGAGCTAGGAGAATGTGATAGTAATAATAACAGGATGGGAGGCACAGATGCTGAAAGGACAGGAGAAGGAGATGGTCAGAAATAAAAAAGTTGATTCATTTCCAGTAGTCACTTCACTATTTAATATATAGCTTTATTATACATATTTTCTGAGCTTTACTGTATGTGATTCCTGCTAGGCCTGGAATTCAGCAGCACTGCACTGAGTGCTATGTTTTAATAATAAATATATATAAAAATTATATAATTAT
>VXAV01002924.1:17180-56184 GCA_013399715.1 Alectura lathami
CTGGATGGCATCCCTTCCTTCAGGGGTATCAACTGCACCACTCAGCTTGGTGTCATCAGCAAACTTGCTGAGGGTGCACTCGATCCCACAGTCTAAGTCGTTGATGAAGATGTTGAAGAGCACCAGTCCCAAGACGGACCCCTGGGGGACACCACTCATGACCGGCCTCCTCCTGGACGTAGAGCCACTGACTACAACCCTTTGGCTGCAACCCTCCAGCCAGTTCTTTATCCAACGAACAGTCCACCCATCAAATCCACATCTCTCCAGTTTAGAGATAAGGATAAGATATGGGACCATGTCAAAGGCCTTGCACAAGTCCAGGTAGATGACATCCGTCGCCCTCCCTTGGTCCACCGATGCCATCACTCCATCACAGAAGGCCACCAGATTGGTCAGGCACGACCTGCCCTTGGTGAAGCCGTGCTGGCTGTCTCAGATCAAATAATGTACTCCCTGTCCTTTGTCACACTATCTTTCTTATGTCTGTATAAGGGTGTTTTTTTTTTTTAATTGTCTCTTTCTTCAAATCAAATCTACTTGACAAATGTTGGTAAATAATTGATGAGGTAACTGTTACAGGAGATACCAAGGGTGTGAGGCAATGACTAGTTCTTCTAAGAACAGCTACCTGTCTGCAAGTACAGATCTAAAAATCACAGATGTCAGTTGCTTGGAAGAGCTCAGTTAAAGGCGTTTTCTAGTTCTACCCTAATACAGATTTTACAGAACAGAGATATATATAAAAAGGCAGAAATGGAGGCATTAATTAACAACTGCTCCTTGCAACATTTGATTTCTTTTTTTCAGTGTGCAGAGTTATTTTTAAACCACTTGCTGCATACTCCAAAGTACCTCTGACATGGTTTGCCATGTGAAGTTCAAGTGTGTTCACAGTTCAAGTGTGGCTTATGCAGACATGTCCTTTATAGGGCAGCATGACTTTAGCCATGCACCTACACTTTACAGTGAAGCTCCTGGGTTTCTGCTGCCCCACATCTGTGTCCCTGCTGGATGCTGTAGCTTTGGTGCTCTTGCCGTGAAGCCGACAGTGCTTTTCATCTGGTGAGGAGCTCAGCAGAAACTGTTTCATTATAGGTTTGCAACACACAGATGTGATCATGTTTCCTACGACAGAGGTTTAAGAGGGCAATACAGTGTAAAACAGACAGTGCAAAATCAAAGGTAGCGCACAGGTGGGAGCTAGTGCTTCAGGCTCTGTCTGGGAGCACTGGAAGGGGATTCATGACAGCAGGTTGGCTGCAGCTGCCTGGCCATGCCTGCTCCAGGCAGCACCCCCTGTAGGGCCTTTAACCTCCATTTCATTCCAAAATCGCTTGGAGAAGAGCTCTGAAATTGCTGGGCACTTGGATTCTATCTTTTGCTGTAAGTGAAGAGAAGCTGTTCACACCGAGGTGCCGTCCCTCAGGGCTCAGCCCTGCCCCATCCATCAAGGCTGAGAGACTCCCCAGCACTGCAGATAAAACCCTATTCACTATTCCTGCCTTGACCTTGATAGTCCCAGCTTTTATAGATAAATTTTGGAGCAAAGAAATAGTACAAAAGGAAGGGAAAATCCTTTCCCATTTCCTTTATGTTTAGGGGCCAAAGCTTTGTTCTTCCCCAAAGGGACCTTTCGCTGAGGTCTCTCTGTGTCTCATCCCTCCCCAGACTGAGCTCTGTGGTGCTCCATCTATAAAAAGGTGTCAGAACAGGCCAGAAGAGATCTCTTGTGACAGCTGCTAACTGACTGCAGTTCTGTGATCACCCGAAACAGATCCAGCTTTCTGCACACCTCCACCTAGAAATGCTTTCCTGTGCTCTGTCTTATATCGACATCTGTAGGATTATTTTTTTGATCTCTCATTTTTTTTCTTTATAATTGAACAGATGAAGGGAGGAAGGGGGTGAGAAATGGTTGTTTGATGGAAGCACAGGTTTAGATGTGTTGAGTGGATTATGAAAATGTGCAAGAGTGGGAAATTTAAGTTTTTCATGGGCTGTTAGAGCTTTTAAGGTATCTTACTTAGGATATAGGATGCCTATATATTACCCAAAATTTCTTCCCCATCTGCTGGCTGAACTGATCAGCCATTTTAGGGCTTTGCAGGCTCTTTCATTATAACCTCTTGAGTTCTTTTCCAATGTTAAATGAGGAATTCCTTCCAGACCATCATTCCTCTCCAGGACAGCTGCCATTGCTGCTCCTTCAGTGGGAAAGCGAGTTATCTAAGAAAGGAAGAGAGCATACCGGAGAGGCGCGGTCAGAAAGGGTCTGAGCTCAACAGCAATAACTTTTCATTTGGTGATATTTTTTTGTTACTAAAATATTTGTCAAACACTGTACACTGAAAATAATTAAGAGAATGCTGAGGCAGATGTCAGGCTGAAGCCTGGTTAATGGCCATTTAGAGATTTCAACTATTAGCTGCTCAGGGAGTGTGGCTGCTTACTCAGGTCACATGCTTTTGCTTCTGTGCCCTGACATTTATGGCGTTCTTGTGGAAAATCAATGTTCTAGATCCCTTTTGTTGTGAATAATTTTGTGCTTGGAATTCCATTTACAAAAATCTATCAAAAATAAATAAGAGGCACTGATTACAATTGAAGAAATTGATATTCAAGAAAATATTCATACACATTTTTTTTTCCTTATTTTCCCAGCTGTAAGTCTTGACTAACATTAAGTACTGGGCCAGAGTATGTTCTAGAGGATATGTTTCACCTGTTGCATTAATCTCTGTGACCATCAGCCATTCCTTTTAGAAATAAATGTTAATGGAAAGCAAATAAACGCAACCATCTATTATGCATATTGTTTTTACATGTATTTTACAGAGTTCGTTTAGTAGAAAGAGGATCTCCACACAGTTTGCCCCTCATGGAGTCAGGAAAAGTAAGTACTGAAAGAAGATTTGAACACCTGTTTTATGGTAAATATTTTCAGTGAATTTCCCTTTCTGTTCATTCTTCAAGTGAATGTAGTGTTCAGAAAGGCTCTATCCACTGTGCAGACCCAAGGCCTTTCTTTGCTGAGGGAGGCAGGAATGGATTTATCGCTGCTCTCTCAGAACTGCATCTCACCAAGGACGCAGGGAACGAATGTGCCTTTGGCACAGCACTTCTGCCGATGCAGGTCTGAGAGCTGGTCTGAGTGTCGACGTTTTACTCATGGGCCTCTGACCATCTGCAGAGGGGCCCGACACGGCGGGCAGCATTGCTGTGGGACGGGCTGGCAGGGCACAGCAGTGGCATGTGCAGGCACCAGTGCCATGCTCAGCTCGAGGTGTGCTGCCAAGTGTGCGCTGCCTGTGCGAGAAGGGGGGGACGGAGCTGCTGTGCCCAGCCACTGAGGCAGTCCCTGCTCACGGACTGCCCTTGGCACTCCCAGTGCTCATCTACTTTTAATTTTTTATTCTGTATATCTACTTTTTTTATTCTGTATATCTACTTTTAAAAGATGTCTCCTAGTTTCTTACTTTGGAGGAAGAACAGTCAACATATGATTGCATAAGCATGCTTTCTTTCAATAGATCCTGCCAGGAGTACGTATCATTATTGCTAATCCAGAAACAAAGGGACCCTTAGGAGATTCTCATCTTGGTGAGGTGAGTCATGAAAACTTCACCTTTGTGTACTTGGAACTAACTGAACTGCAGGGATACAGCCATCATCATGTACATCAGTGGTTTCCTATAATGCATCTTATCAAATGCCAGGTTAAAAAAATTGTGAATGATGCAGACCTTTATAGCCTGTGAAGTGTGTATCATTATTAAAATTGTTAGCAGTATACTTGATAAATACTAATAATAGCTCAAGTCTATTAAAGAATTTGAAAAAAAATCTGCTTTCTCTAACTATATTTTCTGCTTGGTGCTTGGTGAATTCTGATGAAAACTTAGATGAACAAATAAGTTTATTGATTAGTCTAATTTCAGCTAGAGGAGTTTCTAATGTTATTCTCTTTATAATCATTGTGCTTCAATGCTCTGAAGTACTCTCATTAACTGAGTTGAGCAAGGCTTTATGTTTTTCTAATTTATTTTAAATTTCCAGAGAGTGAAAAAACTTCAAACGTTATTTTCAATGAGCAAGTAAAGATCTAATTTACAAAGTGAGGGATTTTCTTAGTCATGGTTAAGATTACAATCTGATTTGTGAGATTCATTTGTCAGATTTCATCACTATGAAATTGTGAATATTTCCACAATGCCTTGAGATAGAGGAAATGAACCCTTTTCCATATGTGAAGGTCACAGGTCTCTCCCTTTTAAATAATTTCAACTCTTTTTCTAATTTTGTGAACAATCCCACTGTGCTGTGGGAGGTATCTGTCCGTCCTGTGTTCGCAGAGGATGCCCTGCAGGGCCGAATGCGCTGAACCAGGCATGGGGGAACTAAGGCAGAGCACTGTGTCTGTGGGAGTGTCTGAGAACTGCCATTGCCCAAGCAGAGCTCAGAACGAAGTCAGTTGCAGGGGTCTGTGCAGGTCTGGGGCCGGAGGGCTGCAGGGAGGGAGTCCCCACAACATGACTCCTGCGTTCCCTCTGCCCAGCATAGCTCAGCTCTGCTCTCTGACCCAGATTTAGGCCTTGTGTGTGCCTGCAGCTGGGTCAGATGGGTCAGAAACGGTGTTAAAAGGCATTATCTGGTGTTACCTGTACCATCGTGTTACATGTATCTCATGTTACCTGCATTATCTAGCTATGACTGAAAATATTTGCGTCAAGAATCTTCAATAATGCTTCATTCTGGAAAGCTACTTTAATTAATACCAGTATAATTGCTTTTAACTTAGATATGGGTTCACAGCACTCACAACGCCAGTGGGTATTTTACCATATATGGAGATGAATCTTTGCAATCAGATCATTTTAATTCAAGACTCAGCTTTGGAGACACACAGACTATTTGGGCTCGAACTGGCTATCTGGGATTCCTGCGAAGAACAGAGCTTACAGATGCAAACGGAGGTAAGGGGTTTATCCTTATCTGCCAAGGGTCTGTGCACAGAATTTAGATTATTTTCAGGCTGACACTGTGTCTCTTGGCCTGCACTAGCTGAAAAGTTCAGCCATTAGAACTGCAAAAAAGCCTTAGTTAAGGCAATCAGATAATAAAATAAAGGGCAAGCTTTTCCTGGTTTTCCTTTTTCATACCTCAGATGCTATAAAACCCCTCCACCAGTGACTTCTTGGCACTGTTAGTGTGCCCAGTGCTTTACCTTGGAAGATACGAAGTGCAGCTTAGAACATCATCGTTTGCTCCTGCAGTCGCATCCACAGGGATATGTCTGTGTGTGCACCCAGCGCCTCGGTGTGGCTCTGAGCCCTGTCCTGCCTCTGATGACCACCTCCTTCCTCCATCATAAACTTACTTACAGAAGCTGCCCATTTCTTCAGTTGTCTGTCTTGAAAACCACAGGGGAAGGTTATTGAAATGCAATGCAGGCAGCAGCCTGCAGGAGAAGCTATGGGGCATTTGGGTTTCTGTCAGGAAGCTACAGGACTTTGTTGTTATTCTTGCTGACATCCCCTATCTTGTGGGCACATGTAAGGAAAACAAGCACCATCAGGCACACACAGTCACTGGAAGTCTGTGCATGGGAGTGCTGTGAGCAGAAGCATAAGGCGAGGCTGTTGGCTAAGTATGGCCTCTAGCAGTGCCACAAGCACCTTCAGGTGTGATCACAGGGCCCCATGCCAGTGCAGTTAGAATAGCAGCTATTCAGCCAAAGAGTGAATTCATCAAAATGAAAGCATCTTACTAATTGCTGTGGATTACAGGTGCTGTCTGTGTCCTTTAATTAACATCTTCCTGAAGATATTTAGTTTCAGTTGTGTAGCCTTTTTGCATTCATAAGGATAGCCCACCCTTGAGAAAATGCCGGATTCTTCGAGGGTATAACCCCTAAAACATCAAAATGGCTTAAATCTTCTTGTGGCACAGAGCTGCAAAACCTCCTTATTGCTCTCACTTCTGGCTTCCTGCACAGAAGGTTCTCTGTCCTGTGTTACTGGTAGAAGTAATATTTCCATTACATGATCACCATGCAACTATCTGAGTTAACGCAGAAAGAACCAGCTATCTGCTTTGAAGTCTATTAGCAAGCATTATTCCCTTTATGGATGATGCGCAAGAGTTTATTATCAGCCTGATATCTTTAAAAAAGTCTCATTTCAGCCTCATTTATTTCTTTATACAACTTCATATTACAAGAGAATTGTTCTCCAGAGCTTGCCATTTGTCTTAATGAGCAATTTGCTATCTAGCACATAGCACGTATTTCCAGTTTATCGATGAAAACCTTTGCAGTTCACCTTAAGCACCAGCACTGATCTTCTCAAAGCTACTGGAACAACATATGCCATACTGTTAGGGTCAAGTCCATCCTTTCTCTTTCACAACAAAGAGAGAGAGACAGAGTCTACTGTGTACTTAGAACTTTGCCTTAGAAAAGAACGATCTTTTGTTGCATCCGCCTTCAAGACAACAGGAATTTGTGCCACTGTATTTGGGTAAAGACTTCCACCTTTCTGTTATTCAGATGTGAATAGTGTTTCTGCATTCCTTTCTTCTGCTTTCTGCTGCATTTCAGTAATGCAGAATGCTTATTGGTTTGAAAATCAGTTAGAGGATTCAGAAATTCAAGGATAATTTATGTTATACTTATTGAGCTTGTTTATTAATGTGAACATTTTTGTAATTTAATGTTCTGGAGAACAGAGTCATTAATTTTTTCCCCCTACAACCAGAACGCCATGATGCACTTTACGTTGTGGGTGCATTAGATGAAGCCATGGAGCTACGAGGGATGAGATATCATCCGATCGATATTGAGACCTCTGTAATTAGAGCACACAAGAGCATCACAGAATGGTAAGGATTATATAACACTATGGCTCTTATATAAAGCTGAAATATCTATAATGTCTGGGGTTTTGCTTGGATATTGCAATCGATCTGCGAAATGGTCTGTCAGGATGGTCACAGGATTTATTACTCAGTGGTAAATGTGTCTTTAGAATGAAACTTCTCATGAGCAGATTTAATCAGGAAGGATTGTTTTCTGTTAAAATCATTCAATATGTTTCTTTTCTTTTATGTGTTCTTAAGTGAAAGATTAAACTTCTAATTTGAGAGAACCAAGCAGCTCTCAGGTAGGTCAGTGGCTGCTTCCTGGAGTTTGAGAATTACATTCGAACCAGGAAAAACAAACTGGTACGAGCTCAAGCTCTGAGAGTGCTCTTATTAAAAGGGGCAAGCAAGCAAACATTTAAAATAAATGAACACACTAATAAACTTTATTAGTGAACGCACTGTTACTTCTGAATTGGTTATTAATAAATCAAGCGGTGATCAAATCAAGGTCACAATGGAAATTGAAGCAGTAAATCAATGAGTTAATAATGATGTTGTTTTAATCAATGTATCGCATCATCAAATGCACACAGCAGGTAATCATTTCTTGAGGCTGACTTGAGAACAAATTGCTTTTCATTATTCTTGCATCAGAAGACTGGTCAGGTAGTTGGTTCAGTTTGACATAACCTCAGTTCAGCCCTTCTCCTGTCAACCAAAAAAGCCTGTCTCAGCAGCTAGAGCACTTCAGCTGGTGTAAGATGCGACTCCCCATTTTTCAGTCTTGGCTGCAAGTTGTGCCCTGGAGCAGTGAGCTTACTAAAGAAGCACAGCGACCATACTGGTTTCTTCAGTCACAATGCCCTGCGTTTTTCTCAAGTATCTGTTACAACTCAGGCAGTTAGTTGCTTGGCTGACTGTGACTGAGGTTTTATCTGATTGCATCCCGCCTAGAACATCGTCACAGTCTTGTTGTGCTGGCCCCTACACAAGGTGGAGGATTCTGAGTGCTCATAAAGAACAACGCAATGCTAGCCAATACCATGAGATGCTCCTTTCAGATCTATCAGGTTCTTACCAACAGTGGATGGGAAGTTATTCAGGGACAACTCTGTTATGGAGGGCCACGGATTCATAAATGAATGTGTTCAGCAGTACCTGTTGTCAGAGATCTATATGTCCTCAAGGCGTGAGCTCATGGGCAGTGAATGAAGCAGCCATGTCAGTCTGCAGAAGTCGTCAGCACAGGTTTCAGTGGCAGAAAAGGCTTAAATTATATTCCTTGTCTCAAGACTGCTGAGAGCTCTTTGGGGATCCCTTTCCATCCTTCCCTTCTGTTACCATGGAAATCTTGAGTGATATAGGAACAACTCAAAAAGGGTTGGAGTAGGCTGGGAGGACCAAACAGAAGGGCTGTTAGATTTCCTGAAGAAGGCAGAAGTACATGGAAATAAATCTTAGTCCACAAGACACATGAGCAAGATTTCAGAAAACGTTATGTGGTGCTATTACTTCTCTGTGCTCAAAGGCAAACATTAAAAGTCTTTAGGGTTGTATTTTCTCAAGAAAGAGAAATTGCTGGTGAGTTGGATGTTTTTCTGATGTGAAGTGGACACACAGATGTTCTAAGAGACAATATATGGATTGCCTACAGTTCCCAATCTCTTTCTAACCAGTGGTCTGCCGACTAATACTCTCAAGTCACCAGCTTCGAGTTTTCTTTCCTAGTCATTGTCCAGACTGTCCCTGACTTTCCTCACTCAGGCTTTTCTTCAGCTTCTCCTTGATATCCTCCCCTTTGGGAAACACTCCTTGACAAAATAATAGCCAGCAAAGTCTTTCTTTGTGTACATGCCTTTGTTTGGATCGCGGCATGAGCCTTTGCTCTTGTTGGAGGGCACTGTTGTTTCAGTTACAGTGACGCACTCAGGACTGAACTGCAGTGATACCTATTGCAAACAAAAGGTACTGGCTATTTCCAGTCAATAAATTGTAAAAATAGCCTCAGCTTCAAGGAAACATGTGCATTTTGTAACATTTAACACTATTGAAGAAAGCTGGGACTTGTTGACCAATACATGATCCTGCTGTGCAGCTTCTGCTATTGATAATCTGATTTAAATATCATTTAAAATTCTTATTTTCTCTTAAGAACTGTTAGCAACACAATCTCTGACTTCTGACCTCCTGTTTCTCAGTATGTAACAAGCAGAAGATTGACCTACAGTCCATTTTTACTGTGATGTATAACTACACCAAGCATTTCTGAAAGTACTTTTAATAATACACAATATCTTGAGAAATAACGTATGTGTACATAATTTAATTAGAGCACATTGTTGGCTTATATGAACTCCAAAGCCTTGAAGGAGGAGCAGAACATCACTTCTTTGAATTTGCTGAGAAGTGGTTTTCTCTTTGTGCATAATGACAATATAGGTAAAGCTCCACAAGATATGTGGAGAAGAAAACTTTTATGAGCCTCTTTCTCTGGAGGTGTTTCAACAACTTCCTTGCTTTTCCTGAAGCAGTTAGCGGGGTGGAAGCAGCAGGAGGGACCGTTCCCGGCTCAGTGCACCAGCTGTGTTGCATCTTTTGGTTGTGACTTTGTGATTTCTTGAGAAAATGGTGCCTAGATTTGTTTGCTTGCTTGTTTGCTTGTTTTCTTAGGCCTAGCAGGTTAAAATATTCATAAGTGATACACGCAGGCCAGTATAAAAATTCTTCTCGACTGTGGGAACATGAAGGATGACATCTCTTTGTATTTGCACTGGTCACCTTTGAGTTGGAATCATGGCATTGAATGAGTTTTAAATTAAACGGAGACCCTCTTACGAGTGTCAGTGATGCTAGGAATTAAAAGCAGCTTCATGAAGGTTTTGGGAATTACTCTTTTGAACTCAGCCAATCCAGCTTCTCCCAAGCCGTGTTTTAGGGATGTGCTACTGAATCTTTCCATTAATTGCTTTCCAAAGTAACAAGCTAACAGTAGGCTTAAGGCATGGTTTCAGTTGCTGTCTAATATTTTAATAAATCCTCTCAAGCTTTTTTGTTAAAATGTATGTAACATTAGCTTAGATGCTTGTGCAGCTTACTAGAACTTCTCGGAAAACATCATTGCAAATTAAAATTCATTTCATAGTGGCACAAAGTCAAAACACAACCTTATTTTAAATACCCATTAGTTTTCCAGATCAATAAGCATGTAAGCAGGTAAGAATTGAATCAAACTGTACTTTTGCAGGATCTGAAAATGAAATATATATTTTTTAATAATAAATATTTTCCTCCTAAAGTCTATTCTGCTAAGCATCAACTTAGAACACATTTTAGTAGCTAACTTTATTGCAAAGTAAGATGTTTTTCCAAGGTACAAGGATATTCAGAATTTTAATAGGCTAAAACAGGGCAGTTCTATCTCAGCCAAGCACTGACCTTAGCCAAAGCAGCTCTGAAGTTAGCTTACATATGTAATATATTCTAACTTTCAGGTACTTATACTGAAGACAGTTCTGGAAAATTATCCCCTGATTGTATAAGGTAAAGGAGGACAGAGTGTAGGATTTGATACCAAGTTAAGAGAATATTATCGTTTACACTACAGAATGAGGTAGAGCAAGAAATAACCCCGGTCTGTGTCTCAAACGTACAAGAATGAGGCTGCTCTTTGAGGGCCCTCAGTCCTGCTGACCTCCTGTGACGCTTCAGAGGCTTTAGAGAAATTTGGGGAATTAAGGGAGGAACACACCAGATTTTTGTGGCCGCCCAGCCTCCGTGTGTGGAAGGACAAAGGCTTTGTCCTTAGCTAGAGAAGATGCCTAGTAGCAGAAGCCAGAATTACCCTGCTTTGGCTCAAAGGTTTAGCCAAAATTTTGGGGTCATACAAAGTTCTTTCAGTAAAGAAGAGACACGGATGATAATGATGTTTCTGTCACCATCTCACCTGTTGATAAGGAATGCAAAAACTCCTGTCCCTTTAAACCCAACAGAAGTAAAACACAACTGAAATAAAGCAAGTGGTTTCTGTATAAAACAACTGATCCAGAAAATTCAGAGCTCCTCTGTACCGAGCTGTGACCCGCCTGGCCAGCAGCCAGCCCGTGCAGAAGGCACGGCCCAGGCTGGCGCAGGACCCTGTGAAAGCTCCTTCCTAGGCAGAGCTTATCCAGAATGTCTTCCAGGTGGGGCTGTGTTCCTGGTGTTCCACATAGTGTTGTAGCTCGGTCTCTCTTACCCTCCTTTGCTCCTCTGGGCTGGTCTTCAGAAAAACCCAGAAAAACCTCCACACTAAGGGCCCCCATGAGCACAGCAGTGCTGCGACATCGCAGTGGAAACAAGCAGTGAAAAAGGTGGAATGAAATGGGGAAAAAAAAGCAAAACTAATACTTCTTTCTCTTTGATTCCAGTGCGGTGTTCACCTGGACAAACTTGCTGGTCGTTGTAGTTGAGCTGGATGGATCGGAGCAGGAAGCTTTGGACCTGGTTCCTTTGGTCACCAACGTGGTCCTGGAGGAGCACTACCTGATCGTAGGGGTGGTGGTGGTGGTGGACATTGGTGTAATTCCTATCAACTCCCGTGGAGAGAAACAACGTATGCACCTACGAGATGGATTTTTGGCAGACCAGCTAGATCCCATCTATGTGGCCTACAACATGTAGTCTTGTACCTTAAAGCTTCCATGGACTTTTATTATAGATGTATAAAATTTTTTGGTGTCCACTAAAAAAAATGTGCAGATAAGATGCTGGCACTCATCAGAATGGAACTGTTTCTATTATGACTTTTCAAAGCAGTCACGATTGGCAGGAAATAAAATGTGAAAAGTTTTGTTTTACCACTAAATTTTAGGAAAGAAGGACTATGGGGTAAGGCCCTTCAGTTTGTTGGAAAAGCCCATTTTAAACTTTTTTTTTTTTTTGCTTATTGGACAATACTGCTTTCTGAGTAAATGTGGCTTTGTATTTTACATTAAGTAAGCTGAAGTAGATTTTTTTTTATTCTGCCCTCCAAATGGATTCTTTTAAAACAATTTGCATACTAATACAAAGAGTTGTTTTCTTCATTTGTTTGAATATGTCATAAGAAGCTGATGAACACAGATCTGTTACTAACTTAAGCCATTTTAGATCCCACATCTTAGGAAACTATAGTGGTACGAGGAGAAGACCCAGAGTAGCACCTTTCAATTAGAAATCTAGCAGCTTTCTGTCAGAAATGCTGAAAGCACAGAGGCCAAAAAGCCTTTGCTGTTAGCTTTAGAATGGAAGAAATTTATAAATAAGGTGTATTTCGGCAACGAACTTGCAAATATCTTTGTACTAAACTAAAAAGATGAAATAAGTTAACTACTTCTTCTGTAATTATGTACAAAACGTTTAATTTATTTTGATCTCTTTAGAAGTATAAAAGAGAAAAAACATTCAAGAATATTAAACTCTTGAAATGTTTGCTAATATAAAAACAAAGTGTTGTATTATCTTGAGTGGATAGTATCACATCAAATATATATATATGAAATATAAATTCACTAATGACAGAAGATTTTAAAGTTTAAAATGCAGTACTTGTCACTTGCATGGTGTCTCCCACTGTAGATAATCAAATGTTACTCACAAATTTTTTGAAAAAAGCAATCCTGGATTGCTACGTATCCCTGTCTAAACAAATCCTCTAGATACCAGCAAGTGGAATTATTGCTGCCTTTAAGGCAGTGAATGAATTTAAGACTAAAAATGCACTACAAGAATTTTTTTTTTTTTTTTTTGCCATGGAGGCAACAATAAATATTCGTGCTGGCATGTGCATACACTTGTTAGACTTAGAAAAGGCAGGTTGAGGAATAGCACTGTTGTCTAGCTGCAGAACTTTGTTGCACAATTTTTTCATTGTTTTAGTTGGTGTTTTTATTGCTATAAGGAAAAGTTTTGGGGTTATTTGCACAGTTATCTATTTGCCTCTCAGCTAGGACACATAGCTCGGTGGCCAAGGCATCCAGTTTACATTTCCCTAGCACGATTGCTTCGATGGTCTTTGATTTGTCCCTAAGGGCGAGGAGCGTACAGTCACTACAGCCAGGTCAGCACTAAGCGTGCATCTGCTCACTAGTCCCTAAACCAGGTAAAACATCAGAGGAACTGAACTGCCTGTTAGAGACGGGCGTCCCAGGGTCATCAGTGGGAGAAGAGTAGGAGAACATGCATCACAGCTGCCTTCATTTTACTACTTTGGATAAAGGAGAGGTTTGATTTCCCAGTTCTGTTGTCTTCCCTGCACCCCACACCCCTTTTTTACAAACCTTCCCGTTCCCGTTCCTTCATGTGGTTGTAACTGAACTGACCTGTTTGTGATCGAGTGGGATTTACCAGCTGCAGCCCAAGAATGCTTTTCTTACTGTCCGAACTGACGTTCATTTGCTGCCTCTCGTTACCTGCATGACTCAGATTGTTGCAGGGCAAACGTAACCACGTTTGTATCACAGATAAGGGACGTGTTTTGTCTGCCTTTGCAGAATACTGTGCAAGAAATGGACCCCTGCTAACGACAGTTTTGTTTGGCTTCCGAGTCTCAATGCTGGGTGTTTAAAATCTTTTTAAAAGGTAGGGACGTTTTAGTCTGCATGTACAGTACAGAGCATCTTGCCATGTCAGACTGGTTTAATTTCAGACCATCTTCTCAGACTTCCCTGTCCTGTGAATAGCCCTGTTCATGCTCTGAAGACCCATCCTCTATTTTGTCAAATTCATTTTCTGCTCCCTTTAAAAAGAATAAAATCTGTTCTTAACGGCAAGTAAGGTTTCAGGCAAGATGTTGATTGATTACAAACATAATTGCAGTGTGTGAACTAACCTGTGAAGTCCTGCTACCGCTGATCTCAGTACTGCAAAACAAATTTAGCTGTCATTTAAGGCATCACTTTAACCTTCACGAAGTCAACTTTGCATTAGTAGAGAAAAAAGAACTGCAATGCAGTTGTGAAGCGCAGTTAATAACAGCTCTCTTCTGCAACCTGTCATCTGTGGTTGTTAAATTCTGATAATGATAAACTGAGTTTCTGGTTTTGTTGTGCAAGCAAAAGGAAAGAAACATTTAAGCACCATCAGACTGAGCAATAAAGAAGGATTGTTCTGTATTAGAAATTGTACTGTAGATAAACCATTCATGAGAATGTATAAAATGTTTGTCTTGTGACCTTGTGCTTTTGAAGTCAGACAAAACCATGTAATCAACTTGATGCACATGCACAAAAAAGAGGGTACACAATGAACATTTAAACACAAAACTAATCAAACAGGAGCAGATTCCTCATGGTGCTTGTTTATTATATATATTTAATCCTGCTTGACACTTTACCCAAGGGAAGACTGTCCCTTTTATCAGTTGAATGTTAGCAGCGTTATTTCATAGAGTGTGGTGACTGGTTAGAGAAATTCATGTAACTCAGCCAATCACAGTTTCAAACAAAAATTTTTATGTGCAAAGGACAGCAACCTTCTTGTATGTTAAACCACCAGTACGCTTTGTACATCTGTGATAACGCCTGTTTTATATTCAAATGAACAAATAAAAGCTTTTATTTTTGTTGCTCTGAAAATATCAGTTTCTTAATTAGTCATCTGAACCTGAGCATCCTAGAGCTGCGCAAGCTCAGTGGAGGAGCATTGAGAGCTATACTGTAATTTTATTTTGTTTACCTCTCTTGTTGCATAATTTATTAGTACAAATCATTATACTTTTAACAATGTTTAAATACTGGTGTGGGCATTTATTGCTGAAAGACTTTCATATGGCAACAAATGTTTTTGTGAAATGTTTTTTTAATTCTTTTTAATATATTCAAATATACTGTTCACATTTTTGCTGAAAGTGTAAAGATTATTGTAAGCTTGGTAACATTTTGTGAGAAGCAATAACAAGCATTAGTACTGTAAAACTCCTCAAATTTGTCACATCACTTTTGTCGCAAGGTCTTGCTACTGGCACAAGTCTAATCAGTCGCTGAAGTCACAGGTCCAGGTGCTACATCTCTGCTGGAGCCTTCAGCCAGTGGGAATACATGGGGAGCTGGTTTGTCACACGTGGGCTTGCATCTCTGTATCAGTGCGGAAGCTTTGGCTGGCCAGACAAAACCCCTAGGAAATGTGATCTACTGATTGCCTCTGGCCTTTTCAAAAAATAACATGATTTCAGGGCTCCTCTGGTTCGCAGCCAGCAGCAGCTTCCAACAGGTTTGGACCAAGTCCTGACTTTCAAAGGCTGAGATTCAGAGGCCTTGTTTCTTGGGTAGCCCGTCTGAAAACTGAGGGTTTAAAATCCAATGGTCAAATTCCAGGTAGCTCAAGGGAAGCCCTGGAGGCTACAAGCATGGACTCCCACCACTTCTGGCTTCAGGAGGGGCGATGGCAGTGAGGGGCTGAGCTGGATTCGTGGTTGTGGGGATGGTACTGAGAGGAGCATGGGGCCGGGCAGTGAGGTCCTCCCATCCTGCCTGCTGCAGATTCCACACATCCACAGCTGGGAGTGGGAGGGCAAGAGCAGGATGGGGTGGGAGAGGATGGTAGGACAGCAAGTGGTCTTGATTCAATTTTATAGAGAATTTTATTCTAAAATGTGCAGTTTTGATTTTTTTTTTTTTTTTTGGCAATGGTGATTAGGGTTTTTAAAAATTCAAAATGTTTTAGGTACACATTTTAAAAATCATTTTGGCGAATGATGTTGTAATGCTTGAAAGCAGGTGAGGAATCTCAAGAACAGGAAGAAATTGTAGTAGGGTTAGTTTCCAACACAGAACAGTGTAAGCTATTATATTGTTGTTTGGTTGATACTACGAAGGCAAGAACTGGAAAATAAGTCTGACAGAAGACCTTGCAGCTTCTTCTGTGCACCCTTGGCCTGAGCTGCCCTGTGCCCAGCTCTGTGCCACTGGGGACAGCTGGTGAGATCCCCTCAGCATGGGAGCTCTGTGACACACTGGTTGACTTGGTTTTCAACACAAAGACCCGTTTTGTTCACCGTTATCATGGGGAGCGGAGCACAGAGACCAGCACCAATTCTTACCAGGCATCTTAGAAATGAAATCACAGGGGAGCTGGGTTGGGGAACATCCCACCCTCCCGCAGGGCTTCCTGCACTCAGCCCAGCTGTGGCAGAGCCTCTGGGCAGCACGGGTGTTGGGGTGCAGGGACAGGAGCTGGCATGGGGCTGCCCAGGGGACAAAGCCCAAGGTAACGGGAGGGGCCCCACTATTGCCAGGGTAAGAGTCAACCCTCACTGACTGATTATTTATTTATTATGTAGCAAAGGAATTTCCTCTATAAAATTTTCTGAAATAAGTAATAATAAAAAGATCACCAGATTCCACTTTCTGAAATGTAGAATCACAGAACACCTCAAGTTGGAAGGGACCCACAAGGATCATGGAGTGCAGATCCCGGCTCCACCTGTGGAGCTCCTTGAGCTCCGTCAGACTGGGGCCGTGCCCACTGCCGTGGGGAGCCTGTGCCATGCCCGCCACCCCCTGGGGCAGAACCTTTTCCTAACACCCCCTGACCCTCCCCTGACACAGCTCCGTGCCGTGCCCTCGGGCCCTGTCGCTGTCCCCAGAGAGCAGAGCTCAGCGCCTGCCCCTCCGCTGCCCTGGGAGGGAGCTGTGGGCCGCCATGAGGCCTCCCCTCAGCCTCCTCCTCTCTGGGTAGAAGTAAAAGTTAATTACTTAATTTGGGGGTAAAATAAAGCAAGGTCAAGCTGAGCTATCTATGTTATCCAGAGTGCTTCCTTTGGCACACCACCTTCCCAAAAACTCTCTTTCACCCTGCTGTGATGCAGATAAGCAGGCTTTTCTTTCCAGGGTTTTCCTGTTCTCTTCTGAGGGCTGTCGGCAATACGCTTTTCTGGAAACTTCCCCAGTGATGCCTCATTTGTATTGCACCTCACTGAGAGCAACATCTTCGAAACAGCAGCTCTCCTTTCCTTACCCAGTGACCCAGCATCAGCTCATTTCTGTACATTTTCAGCACGCATCCTAATGCTGGAATCTGCATGGTGTTTAAGATCAACCGTGGGTTCCCCAAGCAGGTCACCAGTCAAAACCAGTACTATGAGAGCTCGTATACATCTGTTCTACATGGAAGAAAAGCCAAAGCCCTGATGTATGCTGTAAAATCCATCCTGGGGGAAAAATAAAAAAGCCTTTGCTTCTGGGATACCACAACACCACAACACAACTAATAATTTAAAAAATAAAAATAAAAATAAAAAATTGCAAAATATTATACAACTATTGTCAGTTAACAGGATAATCCTTAAGGCACAAAGTTAGTCTTGGCTTCTCTTTCCCTCCCACACAGCTATTTGGTTGGTAAAGCAAAAAAAAAGAAAAGGAAATGAAGTGTGGTCTTAGCAATAATTTATTTTTAGTTTAAAGGCTGAAGGTATTTTTTCATTTCAGCCTTTTATCAGAACATGAGGCTTTTAACTGCTGTTTTAAACAATAATAAGATGACTATTAGGGAACACTCCATGTTGAAAATTCTTTAACAAAACTAGATTTTCTCAAATGAAAACCTGTTAAAATGCTTCCCTGTTCGGTGGTTCATGTAGCAGGTTGTAGCACCACCGTAAAAAACTGTGATCACATCTTTACTATGTGTGCAGACACATGTGCTTTCATGACTAGTGGAGTCATCTCTGTCACCAACACATCTGCAGGAGAGGGACAACATCAGGATGCATCGCATCAGCCCAAGCGAGATGGGACGAAGTGCAAGTGTTGGAGTAAGCAACCAGTTATACAGGTTATAAATGGTCTCATTGGCAGTTTGACTTAATTTTAGGTGAATATACTTGTTCTATTTACTCAGTTCTGATTTGGAAATGCTGAGCCACAGAAAGGACAATAATTGTAGGACACGTTAAGGGCGTTTGTTCCTGCTTTGTTTTGTTGCTGTTAACACAGGATCAAGTCAACCGAGCGGTGGATTAAGAGGTTGCTATGAAAAAACAAAAGGCAGAGGATAAAAGAATGTCAGAGCAAATAACCTCCCCCAAATCCCATTTTTACTGCTTTGGACCCAGTTCCTCACTCTTTTTGCACTGTCGGCCCTCATGAAGTCATGTTAATGGCAATTATAGGGCTGCCCATGTAAAAGATGTTCAGGAATGCCCAGCCCCCCTGCTGAGCTACGTGTCCCCCAGTGACAGCTGCGGTGTTGTAAAATTGCTTTGTTAAAGGTTTTATGGCATCAATGTGTAAAAGGACAGTGTACAAAACGGCCACCCACCCTCCTTCTGCAGCCTCTGGATGGGGAGCAAATCAAAACGGTCTTCTCCCTTCTCCTCCTTCTCCCCTTTGAATTTCATTTTGAATTCTAGCCACAGCAGCAGTCCTTTGGGGAAGATCCTCCAGGCCTCAGGAGCTCACAGGGCTCATCAGTCAATGAGCTGGAGGAGTTCAAACCAGCACAAAAATGTCACAATTCCTGCTCTGAGGAGCTGAGCCCTAACCTTTAGAAATGATTTTGTACATCAAAATTCAGAGGTTTTTTGTTTGTTTGTTTGTTTGTTTTCAAGCTGTAGCCAAGAAACTGGTAAATTGGTTGCATCTCTGCAGGGCATTCAGTGCAGAGCGTGATCCCGTACATAAGGCTGGGAGGCGAGCGGTTCCGAGGGCTCTGCCAGCAGCCCCGCCGTGGCTGACGGCATCGGGAGCTCAGAGCTGGAGCACTGCTGGCTCTGGCGGCCGCAGGAAGAGTGACAAGCAATTGCATTACTGACCTGCTGATCTTCCCTTTCTTCAGGGGAAAATAAAAGGCTTGTAGCACTCGTGGTCTTTACATATTTGTGAAATTCAGGGAAAGGCTCTGTCGCTTGGTCAAGTGTTGTGTCAGCCAAAGAAACTGTGCATAAGCCATGCAAGGCAGAGTTTTTGGCTGTGCTTTTTGTTGGAGAAGGGAGTCTGCATCGCTCCTTGGCACTGGCTGAGCTGCGCTGGCGCCTGGGCACCAGGCCCCGATGAGGCTGGCAGTGCCCGTAGGGTCAAGGCAAATGCCAGGCTGGCATGGACAAGTGCCCGACTGGCTGATGGTGGGGCTTGGGGCTGCCGTGAGCAGGGCACCATGCACCCTGGGTCTGTACGGAGGCTGTTCTTCACCCTGGAGGCCATGTTACGGGGGATGAACGCGCGTCCCTTGTGCTGTGGCCCACGGTTGAGGCAGGGTCTGAGGCTGCACGTAGCATCGCGCAGCCTCCTTGGGGCAGCCAGTTGCTGGCAGAAGGCACATTTCTCTTCAACAACCTAGTTTTTCTAAATAGTATATGTATTTTTTAAAATAGTGCACTAGCTTTATTAATAGACATTGTTTTCTGCCACAGAAATCCTTTCCCAAGCACTGCTGAAGCATTTCGCACACCCAGCTCCACAGTGCAGAATTCAGGTCTATTTTTAGGTACTTCTCTGGGGCAAATCCTATTCTCGTGGAAGCTTTACACCAGCTTAGCTTCCACTGCCTGGCAGTTAACAGAAGCTGGCCGGTGGCTGTGTAAGCACACATCCTGCCCTTCTGGTAGGGCACGTGCTCCCTCTCTCTTTCTCCCTGAGTCCTCTGCCTTCCTTCTGTATTATCTTTAATTATTAGCCTTCTTTTATGTGCCGCAGCCCCTGTGTTTAATTTCAGCCCATCCATCGCCATCTGCCTCCAGCGATCTCTCAGCACTCGGCTGCCAGCCCTGGGCAGTGGCAGAGACAGGCAGAAATCCCTTTTCCCTGGGTTTTCTCTGGGTTCTTTTGTTCTGATTTTCCAGTTTTGAACCTTTAGCAGCCCAGCAGCTGCTTTTGAAAGAATATTACTCAGAGTACAAAGTACTTTTAATCCTTCTGATTTCTGGAAATTTGCTTTATTAATAAATAAATATATATATATATTTATATTTTTTTCCCCTAGGGTTTTGGACATTCCAAAATAGGTGTTTTTTTTCGTTGTAGTTGTTTTTTCCCCCTGCCTTTTACATTATACTTTTCTCAAAAATGGATGTTCCTTTCCACTTGCAATTGAATTTCCTTAACTTGAAACAACGAAGGAAGGGCCTTTCTGGGTTTGATGCTTCCCCCCCATAATTTGATTTATGAAAGCATTTGGAAAGCATATGTACAGCTTGCATATGTGCACTCGCTCAGTGAGGCTAAAATTGGCTGGGTAGCCCCTACCTACTGGTAACAAAACCCAAACATATTTCATGTACACATTTAAGAGCTGGAAAAGCAAACAAGCCCTGAGCTGGGCAACTCACTCCACCTAAAGGAAGCAGGAGGCAAAAAAACACCCTATGCAAAATAACAGAGTTAAAATAATAATCATAATAATGGAAAAACACCAATAAAAGGAGAAATACTGCCTTTAAGTCTGATGTTCTGGGGAGCACTGGGTGCACAGCCCTGCCTGCAGCAGTCTGGAGCAAGCCCTGCTCATTGCAGCAGTGTTGCAGCAGGGATTTCTCCATTGGGATGCTGGTGCTGGGCTTGGAGGCTGGCTGTGGTTCTTGAGAAGGGAAAAGGCCTGGAAAAGGCAGTTGGGAGAGGGTTACTGCTTTCTCCAGATTGCACTTTGTGGTTTGATTCAACATCAAGTCTTAATTTGCAGTATGTGAGCTATGCTGGTTATTTGTGTTTAATCAAGTTTTAGTACACTGAATGAATAAAATTTGCAGTCTTTGGTAAAACACTATGACTCATGTAAGTACAGAAAAGTTTGGATAGCAAAATAAGAAAAGGGGTTTGGGGGAGGACCTTTAAATATTAAAAAATTCAAAGATTTTTTTTCCCGGGACAAGCAGCTCTTACCAGAGAAACACCGGGAAATTACTTCCCAGCATCCCTCCTGCCACCCTGAAGTCACGATGGGGCTCCAGGACAACCTTGTCCCCGAATGCCCCTTCTGCTGGGGGCCGTGGGCCACCAGTGGGGTTGAGCTGTGATGTGTGGGGCAGATTTTATTTACCCAGAAGTAAATAATCCTACCTCCAGGTAAAATTATTTTATTCTCCCCACCCTTGGTGCAGAATCACAGTGGTGATGGGGTGGCAGTGAGGATAGACGGGGCCATGGGTGAGAGCAACAGGTTTACGAGCTGCAGGCATGCGGGAGCTGGCATTAACCCAGCACTTGATGGACACAGCCCTTGAAGGCTGCTGACCCTGAACGGGCTGAAAAAATCATTTTTGGTGCCCAGAGCTGTGGTTAAATGTTGAAGCCCTCGCATGGACCTGTTGGCTCGCCTAGGGCCAAGCAGCAGCAGGGTTCCAGGGAGTCTGGGCACATTCACCCCACCCCTGCCCTGGGCTTTCTGGGAGAGATACAGACAAACCAGCAGCCCAGCGCATGGCCACCTCGGGGCTACTGGCCAGAAATAACAGAGACACTCTCAGCGAGGTGCTTTTTTTTTTTTTTTAAATACATTTATTACCCAATGTTAACACATTAAATGACTCTATATATTGCTAGTCAGAGCAGCTTACAAAATGCCAGAATGCATCATAAACTGGACAGCCACAATGAATAATTACAATGTGCATAGTGGCTAAGCTCAACACTTTAATATAGCTTTATGATTTGCAGAAAAATTAATTTTAAATCATGATTCCTAAAACAATCAATTGTATTTTTACCTAAAACTTATACAAAACCAGGCCACAATCTTTTTTTTTTTTTTTTTTTTTTTTCTTTAAAACACACAGTTTTCACGCTGTAGTAACTTGGAAATGTGCAACCGTGTCAACAGAGACAAAAAAGCCAAAGTAACACGAATCTTACTTTCATGCAGCTATCAGTTAAATATTACATATTCTGGAATGATTTTACACCAAAAATATTTCCACAATAACTTGCTTTCATAGGGGTGGATCGAAGTTTTGGAACTTGTAAAGTAATTGAACAAGATTGAGTTTTAGTTGTGAAGTGTTTTACAGTCACAACACAGAGGCGACAAGAGTTAATCACACATTTATCAGGCAATAATGCAGCTGTGGTAATACAAGTTACTGTCTCCTTGCTATTTCTTGCAATCAGCTTACCACTAATTTCTGCAACGTGTTGGGCATTATTTGGCAGTATCGAGCCAAGTAACTTGTATCACCACTGTCAGTAAAAAGATCAGGATTTCAATGGCAGTTCACAGAAGTCTTAGTTATATTTTCATCTTTACAATGACCCTGACAAATCCTAGAGAAAACTTTTTTTAAAGGCTTTCCTCCTGATTCTTCAGCTTCCATCGTTCCATCATGTAATTGCTTTCAATAAATATCAAAGATCTAAATAAATATTTACAAATTATTCCTCTAACTTCTCAAAAAATAGCCAGATGGTTAATGGGCATATGACTCAGTCTAAGACCAATCTTGGAAAGAAACTAAAATGCGGAGACACTTTAAAAGAAAAGCTATTTAAGTAAGCTTTACAACTATTCAAAAAATTGTCTCTGAACATGGATGCAATTCATATATCTATATATAAAACAAACAAAAAAAAAATCATTTTTCAACTATCGATCCATACCTATTGGTAATGCTTCTTAATCCAGACATTCCGCAAAATACAGACTTTTTACAAATCACGGCATCTTTAATACAAGAAAATTAACATGCATTATTCTTCATTCTGAGTACAGTGATGGAGCTCATTATTAGGCAATGACCCATTACTACAAACATAACGGCTTCTGTGAAACTTAAGTGCTTTTTCTCTCTCTTTTTTTTTTTTTATCAAGTTACAATGGACCAGGTGACACCAGATCATAGGCAGTCAGATGACATTGGATTGGGGAGACCGAAGGGGGGCACATTAAAGAAATTTGTATGCCTCATAATTCCACATATGAATAAAGGTAGTTGGTTTGTTTGTTGTTGTTTTTTGGCTTTTCTTATTCTTGTTACAAGCACTCATGTTAGGACAAAGATGAAATGTGCAAACTTCAAAATTTAAATATTCATTTTTCTCTAAGATCCAGCTCAGTAAAAGATTACCCCAGTTCCCTGTGATTTTAAACTACAAGATCAAAGCTAATATTTTGTTATAAAAGTTATATATTGAAAAGAAATAATGAAAATAAAACACAGTTGGGAAATATTTAAGAAAAAATATGCAGGACTAGCACCTGCTGTGTCAACCCTGTTCCCTAAATTCAATCATGTACCCACTGGTATAACCAATAGATAATGCCTTTAAACAGTAAAATTAAGCTGAACAAAACCAGCTCAACAAGGTTAAGAAATAAATGTTACATCAAGGTAGTATGCTTTGCTTTGCTGAAACAGTTCTAGAGTTCTTACATTCAGATCTAGTTCTCAAATGTTCCTTTTGCTAAACTTGCATGGTTTCTTTACTTTTAGATCTGCTGTTTTTAAAGATTAAAATCTCTGTAAAACCTAAAAATGTTTTAAAATTTGCTGAAAATGCAACAAATCTTCTAGTTTAAAATTATTTAAAGTAACCTGCTCCCAGAGATGTTAAATTCATTCCGCTGACAAAATTTTAGAGGAGCATTAAACAGAAGATTGAAATCACTGTGCAAAATTTCTTTTACGAAAAGTGTTTAAAGGCTGGTGCAAAATGGGAAGCAAATTCTAAACAATTTTGGCTTCTTGGAAACAAAAACCGCTGTGTCTGAGAATAGCAATCATCGGGTGGCTTCCTAGGGGAGGAACAGCTCTTTCATCTTTTCCTGCGGCAGGTACGTTTGTGTTCAGCATGCCAGTGCTCCTGCTGACACTTGATGGAGCAGTAGGAAGTGTTCCAGCAGCAGTGGTACATGGCCTCCTCTTCGCAGTTGTAGCACTGGAGAGAACAAACGAGATGAGATTACCGCCCTCGCAGGATCCCTCCTCAGAACCCACAAGTGCTTCCACCTGCTCGAGGATGCACCCGCGCACACAGAGCAACACTTCTCTTGTTCTTACGCCCGGGGCAGCCAAACGCAGCGGGGCATTTTTCACAAGTGCTGAGAAAAGCTGCAACTTCTAGCAAATCTGCACAAAGCTTTCGTATTTTCTGTACTCTGGATCACTGCTTTTGAAAAGCCCATCTCTCATGTAGGGAAACTCATCTCTCAGGGCAGCAGACTGAGATTTTTCAGCCACACAATACAGGAACCATCTTTTACTCCACATTTGTATAATGGCATCCTGATCTACCTCTTAAAAGCTATGACAAATCAACTCCTGGAGCCAGCGGGGGCTGTGCAAACGTGAAGATCTGCCTTCCTGAGGTCTGGTTACAAGCCCTGCCTGTCCAGAGACTGCTGGGGAAGATCCCCTCGGGCTAGGAAAAATCTCGAAAGCCACCACAATAGCATTACAGGGGAAAAGAGACCACTCCCTGCTGAGTGGTTTGTCACAGCCCATTTAGGGTGGGCCTGCACGGAGGCTGCTGTTGCTGGGGACTGCTGACTGCCAGAGCGCTGCAAACGGTGACGAGAAGCCCTCCTGCTACAGCAGCGCCTCTGAGTACAGCAAGGATGTGCCTCTTCCTTCACGCTGTTCGGGGACCAGAGAAGGCCTGGAGAACACAGGATGGCTCTGTGGGCTCTTGGCGGCCCTTATGACTGCCAGCATGGTACAAAACTGCTGCACAGCCCCTGAGTTCTGCAGAAATACCTAGTTTGGGGCAGAGCCTCGGCAAAGAGACTTCTACCCTGAAATGTGCAGAATGCTCCTGATTTTCTGGTAGTGGGAAATAACCCCATGGCCACTGGGGGGCTAAAATAGGCAATCAACTAGCTGGTGAGCATTGCTGGCAGCCAGCAGCGAGGTGCTGCACCCAGGCAGGCAATGGGCTCTGCCTCCAGATGTGTGCAGTGCTGCAAAAGCACCGCCAGCCTGGCCAAACCCTGCAGCGCAGGGGAGCATTGCTGCTAAGGCGCTGCTTACACTCAACACCCTTGAAAAATTGGATATAATGATCTAAAATTTGTCTTTCTGAATTTGTCATACTGGAAATCAGAGAGTCTCTTTCAGAATCCAGTCTGGAACACCTCTCGTATGATGGGGAACAGAAGGGGAGAATGTGCAGGTTGCTGTCAAACCACAGAATGAGACAGGTTGTACTGTTAATGCACTATCTAGCTACAGCATGGTTAATAAAACAGAGAACCACAAAGAAAATAAAACCCGATTGCCTTCAAACAAAATAAAAATACAACAACCCTACACACTACTCAAAGGGACTAGAAAGCTGCCTTTTACATTGGCTAATCCAGTAACTATTTGTTTACATCAGCGATAAAGGGACTGCCCTAGCTGCATGAGAAGGGAACCTCTCTGTCTTCTTTTTATATCTTAGCTCCAGGGAAGTTTATTTGTAGAAATGTCTGCAAACAAGTGTCCTCTTGAGGCCTCTTTTCCTGGTTTTTCATGTTGCTGGCGGCCCATGAGCCTGTGGGAGCCATTAGGATCATCCGCTGGAACGCGTGGGGAACAGCTGTGGCTCTCCGTTGCGTACAGCATGGGCCTCAGCCCCAAGCTTCACATCTGCTCACTTGGAGAGATCAAAAAAAGCTCAGACAGGAGAGGACAACGGATCTGCAGGCCCTGCAGTTCCTTCTACATATGCTGGCCATAAGTGTGGGATGTAAATCTCCATTATAAAAGGGAAATAAAGTGTCATCTGTGCTGGTACCAGCACATGTGGCAGAGAAGGCAAAATGCCAGCTGGTCTCAGGCCTCCTTTCCTTTGTATTTTCCCCTTTCTAAACATTATCAATCATTTGGGGTTTTGTTTCAGACTGTACCCATCACGGCCAAACTTAATCGTTTAAAAACAACCTGTTGCAGGTTAGAATGAATATACGTGTAAGCATTCCTGTAAGAGACAGAGGTTAAAAACGAACCATGCAACACCTTAAATGACGCTTATATGCAAGTAAAATAACCAGGAGAAATCAAAAAAGAGACATAACAATAGTGGCACTCTAGTCTGAGTTCTGTAGCTCATCACACTGCATAAACTGATGACCATTATCTCTGCCTTTTCATTTCTTCATTTGCTGTTCCCTCGAGGTATCTGTATTGACTCCAAATTTTATGGAGGCATAAAAACGGAATTTGGGTGAGCCAAGGGGACTGTGACCAGTTGGAGCAACACAAAGTGTGGTTCTTTGAGCACCTGCTGGGCTCCTGAGGGCTGGCAGCAGCTCGGGTGCCTGTCCAGCACCAGCAAAGCAATCCCTTCATTCTGACCAGATTTTGTTTTAGATACAAGAAAAATACAAAAATAATGTGAATAATAACAGCTGTATTCCCAAACCTAGACAACTGCATTACGCAAATCCAGGGGTCTCTGGTTCTAATTAAAAAGCAAAGCCACCAAAACTCATTTAGTATGTGTTAATTACATGAGATTTTAGTAAGGGGGCATCATTATTATAATAGCAGCATACAGCAGTGGTACTACACACCAGGGACTGTCATTAGTGCCACGGAAAGAAAAATCACTGGGGAGTTGTGTAATTGGACCAGCTCCAGCCGCCTGAGGCTGCGTGTTGGCAGGCAGATCCATCAGCCTGAATGCAAAGGTGTTTATCCTTCCCCTCCCTCCCAGCACATGAAAACCAGCTGCCTGCACAATGCATTCATTTAAGGTGGTGACTGACAGCTCTGGGCCCACTGCAAAAGGTGAGGCTGCCAAACGCTCGTATCTTTAATTGTCTTGCTTGGAAAGAGGCACTGCGCACATGATCCTCAGATGCAGTGATGTGGTGCCATGGCACTCTCTGATGAGGCTAAAGGACATGCTAAAGACACATTGGAACAGACAAATATAAATCTCAGGAGTGTCTTCTATAAGTTCTGCCTTCAAAAGAAACAATCCAAAACAGCTATAGCTAAGAGCCCAGGCTCACAATCAAGCTACTGTCACTGAATCACTGCTTACCAGCGAGGTGGTGGCAACAGCTCACATGCACTCATAACTTCTCGCAGAACAGAGCTAATTTGACATGGTTTTATGGCGGGCAAAGCCAATTCAGTTTCCCCCTCAAACGCACGCAGACACCATGCGCTGGTGACTCACTAAACACAGTAACTTGATCAAGTCTGACACCTAAATAACTCCTTGGGTCTGCAGAGACAGGCACACGGGGAGGGATTTCCTAACTGACAGAGACCCAAGCGCTGCAGCATCGTAACACTGCCAGTAAATCTCTGTTAGGAACAGAAATGAAAACGCTGCAGGAGCTCAAAAGGAACCTTTAGTAATTCCTTTTCTCTTTACAAAAAAAAAAAAAAAAAAAAAAAAATTTNAAAAAAAAAAAAAACTTGTAACTGCAGTAGGCAGCAGCCTATCATCTTGCTTCACTATTTCTCTCAGTCCTCTACAGAACGCAGCTCTCTCTGCAGCGGCCACTGTTGCACCCTCAAGCACGAGGGCTGAAGGGGCAGAGCACAGCCCAACAGCCCTTTGCGGAGGAAGGCACACGGTGCTGCGGGCCGGGCCAGGGCTGGCGGTGCCGGCCGGCAGCGGCAGCCGGCCCGAGGCCGGCCATGGCTCAGAGCAGCGTGCCATCTTGTGGCGAGGCACCCGCACGTTGCTCAGCCACGTCTGGCAGAACCAAAGCTCTTACGCTGACCCTCCTGCGTTTTACAGATCGCTATCACAACGTGGGGTGATTTCCTTGAGCCTCCATTTCCTCCTCCAGTGAAAATCTGCAAACAAATAGCAAGGTTTGTATGTGTGCTGGGCTGACCGACCCTCAGAGTAAGGGAGTTTCCTCCTGTACTCTGTTAAAGGCTAGCAGCACAGTTTATAGCACTTGCAGGGTTTGAGTAGATACTGCATAGCCAAAGTGGGACAACACACTTCTGGCTTGAAAATAAATGACAAAACAAACAACAACAACAACAAAAAACAGGGAAAAGTTTGCAACATGTAGTATTGCAGAGTGCTAAATTAGAAGCCTGTTTCTAAGCCTGAAGGATGTGAAAATATGCTTTTTGTAGGCAATATTGCAGATATGGGCTCAAGGACATAAAAAGGGAGGGAATTATATTTCAGAAAGTCATGTCTTAAATATGCAAGAACATAAAAGAGCTGCAGAAAAAGCTAGGGGAGGAAAAGGCCAAAACGGTATCAACCAGCATTTTTAGAAGTGTGATTCAAATATCCAGAGACTGTACACTCTACAGAGACTTGAGATGAAAGGAGTGTGAACTTAAAATTTGTCTGAGATGGAGCACAATTACATGTGCTTAGCAATGTTTAGAAAAAATATTCTGATACTAATATCTGGTTGGGCTCAAGATGGTCCTGTTAACACTACCTAAATAAGATGGAAAGCAATCAGAACCTGGAGTTCAAATCTGGGGGTGAAGAAAATCTGAATGCTGAACCATGAACAAGAAAACCTTAAAGCTGTGAGACAAGTGAAGAAGCAATGCAATTAAAAGTAAGGGAGAAAACACCTTCAATTGGCCTGCAATCTGCATTATACATTTCCAGTTATGTCTTGTGATGCATTTTTGAGACTTACCCACTGCTTCTTCTTGGTCTGGGAAATCAGTTGCTTGTGCTGGCCTGCTAACTTCTTAATTTCTTCTAAAAATTCTTCTTTGCACTTCTCCTTTACCTGCTTACATTTTCTGTCCATCTCTCCTTGTGCATTGGCCACAGCTTTATTTACAGCCTGCCTTTTCTCTTCTTCCATCTCTGTACGCAGCTGCCATAAGAAAGTAAGTAAGCAAAGCAAGTCAGTGGACAGCTACTGGAGTAAGCCTGCCTTCTTCAAACATCTGTTACTGATGTGGGTGGAGGTCACGTAATTAGAGACTTATTCAGAATACAAAAAGTTGTCTCCATTAGAGCTACAGCAAAACTTCCATCCTGTAAGGAATGTTGACAATAAAAACATCATTGTAGTTGTGTTCCGCAAGGCAACTACAAAAACAGCTACATAAGTTCCACGTATATTTTGTTAATGACCAGTTTAAAAAATAATGAATTTATTCATGTTAGGGAAACATTTTGTCTTTTCTAAATCCACAACTGCATATAAATCTACAGTAAGAGCATAACAGAAAATACAAAATTGAACAGCTCTAAGTCCAGTTAGAGGTACCTTTTTAATATTCATTGTCAGTAGAATTTCTTTGTCCTTGCTCAAGTATCTAAAAGTTTGGTGTCTCAGTCCTACAGGATTAACACCTAAACTCCTGCATTCATTCCATAGTCCTTCCTCTAGGAGGAAATTCATCTTGTCTTGAGACAGGTACTTAAAAGAGGTCAGATAAATCATCCTCTGCTTTGTGTGTTTTCCCCAGCCAAAGGTGACCAGCTAAGACTTAGATACTGAATTTTTAGACAGGTTATCACTACACAAGAAAATTCAAACAAATTTCAGCCAATCTGTTCAATGTTTAGGTCAGAGGACTGACAAAAGAAGAACTGTTTATGAATAGCATTTAAACAATGCCATTGTTTACAACCACACTTGACAATGGAGACAAAGCTTTGGAAAAGGATAATCCTGAATGAACAATCAGTTTCACTTTTGGATCACAAGCTGATTTCGCTGGACAAGAATCAAAAAAAAACCAAGAGCTTGCTGCCTAAATTAAGGTTAATTGGTAAAGAAATGGTCTGAAAGGCAATACTGAAGTCTATTTTTATGTGGTCTCTTTGAACAAGATTTTTTACCCACTTTCTGAAAGGCAGATGTTACAAAAGTAGAAAAGAATGTGTAAAAAAAAAATAAATCCCACTCCTCCGCTCCTCAAACCAGGGTGTAGGTGGTGTTTGACAAGTGTTACCTTTTCCACTGCCTCTCGCACAACTCTCTCAGTTTCTCTTTTGTGATCAGCTTTCATCCTGTCCTTGAAATCATTAAAGATTTTGGTGTATTTGTCATGGCACATGTTCTGACACACTCCATCATTACTGGTCTGGGTGCTCCGATGCAGCATTTTTGGAGAAGAGGCACTTAACTTCTTGGTCTGAGTTGAGACTGAAACTTTTTCAATGGGCTGAGGCATTGTGGGAATTTCCTGGCTTGAACTTACTGCTTCAGTTTCAGGTTCTGGCTCCTAAAGAGAGAAAGAACAAACTTGTAAATCCAAATATCAAAACAGAGCAAGTTAACTCTCAGCCTTCCCTGGAGAAAAAAAAAAACATTATCTGACTAGCAGCAGCACAACTAACGTGAAAGGTATTTGTTGACACTGGGCAGGCACTCTGGGCAGCCTTTTCTGACCTCACCTAGGAGCTCTCCTGAGGAAAGCCCATGTGTGGCATCAATGTGCCACACTTAGCTCCCTCAGTTCCCTACAAGTACCACCAACCTCAACAAAAAGTAGCACCTTCCTGAACGTACCACGCTGAATCGCTGCAGGCCCAGTGGCACAGGTACAGGATTGCTACAGGTTTTGCCCCCTACCATTCTTCCTGAAGAGACTGAAGCTGTGTGGCCAAGGTGTCTGAACTTTTTTTGGCAAACTCTGGGCTCACTCTGGCCCAACAGGCTTTGCTGCAGTCTGTAACATTCCATTTATTTCATAGAACTGCTGCAAAGATTGATCAGTACTTCAAAGGTGCTTTGAAGATGAAAGACTAATGAGCGTCTAAGTCTTGCTTCCAATAATATGGAACTAGACTTGGATGACCACAGAAGCTTTCTGTAATTACACAATTATAGGAAAGATATTATAGTTACTGTAGTGAACTGTATTGAATTTAGCTCCCTGTGTTATTGCAGTGTAACATCGATTGTTTCTGCTCTTCAGAACAGATAAAGCAATATCCCTGCAAACTCTTGGTGATATCTGAAGTATCTAAAGACACAGATGTACATTATTTGTTTCTTTTAAATTGCATTTTTAAAAGCTCATTTAACAATGTACAGACAAAGCTCACAGTCCTTATTACACCAGACTTGCTCAGGGCTGGGCTTTGTGCCTGTCGGTGTGATGGGGCATTTGACACACCAACCACAAGGCTGTGTATTCCCTTTTGCAACCAATTACTCTATAACAGGTCGCTCTGATTGACTTCTGGATCAGTGATCAGACATGGACAGAGCTAGGAAGGCAAATGTTAAGACAAAAATATATGAAATAAATTACTGCATTTGCTTGAGAGAAAACACAATTAAAATTATGAGACATCTGTTGTGGTTTAACCTGGCAAGCAGAACACTGCACAGCCTTTCGCTCGCTGCCCGCCTCCCAGTGGGATGGGGGAGAGAAACAGGAAAAAAAGTAGAACTCGTAGGTTGAGATAAACAAAGTATTTACTAAGACAGAAAGGGAAGAGAGAAATAACAGTAATGATAAGAATATGTATATGTATATTTACAAAACAAGTGATGCACAAAGCAATTGCTCACCAGCTGCCGACCAATGCCCAGCAAGTCCATAAACAGCAGCTGCCCCCCAGCCAACTCCCCACACATGCCATATGTTATGGAATATCCCTTTGGCCAGTTTAGGTCAGCTGTCCTGGTCCTGTCCGCTCCCAGCAACTTGTGCCCCCTCAGCCCTCCTTGCTGGCGGGCCAGTACGAGAAGCTGAGAAGCTGAAATGTCCTTGGCTCTGTGCAGCACTGCTCAGCAGTGAAACATCAGTGTGTTACCAACATTGTTTTTCTCCAGAAGCCAAAACATAGCTTCTTACCAGACACCATGAAGAAAATCAACTCTGTCCCAGCTGAAACCAGGACAACATCCTAAACTGTAGCCCACCCTCCCTTTCGGGCACTCCCCAGAGGAGCTACAGTCACAGACAAGGGAGGTGTGTCACACCTCCACCAACAAGGGTGCCTTGAAGATATAGTCCTGGGGGACAAGATACAACAAGGAGGCAAGTGCCCCGATATGAGGAGTGTCAATATCCGTACTGAGCCACCAGGGCCGTCCCACATAGCTCTGGTGTTGAACCCTCCCGTGTAATGGGGTTCTGAATACTGCGTACATGTGCAACTTCTCCTTAGTGCTCATCATGCTGCTGACACCAGGCCAGGAAAACATCCTCAAAAGTTAGGAAACACGAGATTTACTGGTGTCTCAGCAACTGCCCCCTTGTGTACAAACATAATAACACAGCTCTGTTAGTGTTTGCAATTCATTCAGTGTGTGAGTTGGATAGACAAGGAAGGAAGTTCTGCGGGCAAGTCTGGATACGACATGTTATGGACTTAATATTCTTCAACTTGCAAAATACTTTTCAATTGCCGTTGCCTGTAGATTTACTTAACTAGCTAAATTAGCTCTATAAAAATAGTTGCAAACTGTCAGTTGATTTATCCATGATACAGAATATCACTGTAATGACTTCAGTGGCCTGCACGTGGCAGGTATAATTGCTTGTTAGCAAGGAGGACCAAGCTATCAGGCTGGAATTTCTAAGATTAATACTATAAAATCAATAAAAAGTGAATGAATCCAAGGGAGCATTTAGTACAATTTCAGACTTATTGCACGCTGCTATCTCTGCAAACATGTAATTGAGGTTCCTTACTTCTTTTTTGAGTTCCATACTCTGGTTACGTCGTCCTTTCTTTGCTCTTGGTTCCTGAGTAACCTTCAGCTGTGAATATTATGAAAGAATATTGAGTCAATAGTTCATATGAGTAGCACTCATTGTAATGTGTTTTCTTTGTGTTTATTTGCAATTATTTAATTCAGCAAACAGAAAGCTGAAAACTGTTCTTAAATAAGAAGTGCACACAGTAAACATTCTGCCATTATCAGTGATGACTATAATCTGAAACAGGCACAAAACTCACAAACTAGTTCTGATATTCAGTATATATTTGCTAAAATGTCCTTAACCATTCTTTGATTCATTCCACATGCAAATTCAAACCCTTGTTTTCTGGAATATTCTGCTATCGGCAACCCATAACGAGGTGGCAGATCTTGTTGAAGCCAGGAAGCAGCAACTATCACAAAGAAAATGTGTATAAGGAAAGATAGCAAGATTATGCAGACTTGCTATAATTGATTATCATTGTACACATGGAGGGTATTAAACATCTTGCCTTAGAAAAAAAGCCAATCTCTAGCAAATCGAAACAGTGAGATTTAAGCGAATGGTGTTATGTTACAATTCCTTATGGTGAAGTCTTTACTCTTGCCTTTGAAGCACCCTGTACTAGCTAGCGTTACTGTCAGAACACTGCAGGTTACTTTAAAGCTCAGTCTCATGGTTGTCCTTACGTTCCTCTGCCTGGGAAACCAATGAAGCAGGTATAAGCATTAATCAAGTGAAGGATCAACAGGTAAGATGGAATAGAAAATATGCAAATGGACACGTTAAAACCTGAAAAAATGGGAAAAATGTTACCTTTCATAACTTTTATTTGTGACTGTTCTCTCATTTCATTCCATACTACTGCATGACTGTATCCACAACATTAAAGGGGCTACAAAGTGCTAGCTAAGCAAACCAGGCTGAAAGAGCAAATAGCTTTGGTACAAAGCATCCCCTTAAGCTAACATCCAGTTCTATAAGCTATAAGTTTTTATCCACAAATGAGATTATAGAGTTGTTTGACCAAAGGGCAGAGGAAGAGGGTCAAAACACACTGGTCTTTTAAAACACAGACTTAAAGAGAGGCTGGTGGTTCAAAATGAGGAAAGAAGAGGTTGCCAGGGAAGATGTTACCAAAAATACAAAGAAGCATCCTGCAAGCTATGAAAACCTTCCTGCCAAGTCAGTGATAGTGAACATGTAACACCCTCTTGGACAATGAATGACTAGGAAGGCCCAGCTTTGATAAGCGAATTTCCATATGGCAATGCACTTTTCTATCTTTGCCCTTCGCGCATTTCACCTTTTTTAAAGCAATATAATTTTTCTTGTTTTGCAGAATTATTTTCAAATTACTTTTCGTCAGTTACTAGTTACATGCTCCTGAAGTGCAGTCTTTGCACCTGTCTTTAGTTGGAGTTTCTGAAAATGTCATGGTTGCTGTTACTCAGGGATCTGTAACACAGAATACAGTCCAGAGCAAACACACTCCAGCTGTGAAAAGGCTGAACAGCTACAGGGCTGTCCCTTGATATGAGTCCAAGAAGGCGGTGTTGCAGTCCATCTGATATCCGTGACATTTAACTTGAACATGCCTGTTTAACTTTAGGCATCTTGGTCTGTCACTTCAAGGTGCTGTAGGTGACAAACATTTTGAAACTTCCCAGAGGTCATCCAAGAAAATGAGGAAAGAGGAAAACTTTATATTCTTGCTATTACTAAGCTACAGAACTCAGGAAAAATAAGCCTTTGAATCCTCTTGTAGTCACCATAAAACTGCAGAGAGGGCACAAAGCTAATTTAAAAGTGTATTAATCGAAGATATGCCATGTTTGTATCTTATAATAAACTTCCCTGGTAGCTAGCATTGTGGTGGCACTCACCTGCTCGTTGCTGGTGGAGGAGATACTTGACTCTGCCTCCTCTTCCCCTTTATCCTCATTCTTTGATTTCCAGAATCTCCCCTCACGAAGAAAACGCTGGTGCAGTTCCAGCTCATCACAGGCCTTCTTCCACCCCATGCTGCGCTTCACGTGCAGCCGATGGATGTTAACTGTGATATCCTGGATGTTTTCAGAGGGGATCCAGGCCCTGTTGAATCCATGGAACAGACAGGTTCAGAAACATTAAACAGATGAGGGATCTTGACTTGAAAAACTGACTTCAAAAGCACTTTCAGAGTGGCCAATGGCTGACAATTCCTATTTACACAGAGTCTTCTGATGTTCAACACATTTGAAAAAAATGCCACATACCATTAAACATCTGTGTTATCATAAGCACTCGTCAGCTGTGGGTGCTATGGCTGACAGTTTCTCTCAGTTTTGATGAGCCACAAACCTCTCCCAGACCCATCTCCTGCCTGCCCTCCTGCTAGTTGCCGGTAGACACAGAAGCATCTTCACTGAAGGTTCATTTCCTAATCCAGTTTAGCCCTTGACCTCTTTCCTAAAACCATCAAGGCATGTACCAAGTTATCACTTTGAATATAGATACTGCGAGGCGTGGGTCCCTGTCTATCAGGACAGAACTCACACAGGGACTGTCTTGCTCTTTTGGATTGAACTCATGCCAGTGACTTGGTTCCAGAGGTACTTTGGTATTTTCAGAGTCCTCACAGAGTTAGATGGGCAGCTCTTGACATTTTGAAAGGTTATACTAAGCAGCACTGGATGTTAAAGAGTTACTGCCATACACATCTATGTAAAAAAGTAAATACTGTAATTAATTAAATGCCCACGGTCAGATTCTCAACTCTTGTAACATAAATATCACTTCAGTGAAATCAGAGAAACAACTCTAATTTACACCTACTGGGAATCTGGCCTTTCATTTTTCAAGTCTAGCACATTAACTAAGCAATGACACTCTAGCAAGATGTATTTTGCCTTTTCTACCAGCACCTTTAAGAAAAGTTGCGAGTACCTCATCCCACAAGGGTTGCACTACTTTCTTAAATACTTTGAAGCTTTGTGAACTTAATACCAAAACTACTAATGAGGTAAACTGCAACACATTCAAAGTAAATCATTCTGTGATTGCGACACAAAGATCTTTTATCCACTTAACGCCTATCAGAAAGTCTTTGTAGTTCCTATAACAAATGAAAACATGTTACATAGTGTGCAAGTTCCATTAAAAGCAATTTAAATAAACAGCCTCATAGAATACTGTTACTGAATTCCCTAGGCCCTTTTAGGATGCTTCAAGATACAATTTTCCAAAAACCATGAGTTAATTTGCAAATATTATATGCCTCTGCTTACATATAGGCATACAGATCAAACAGCAAAAAAATAAATACATCCAGTGTAGTAACACCACTATAACCCTCCCCAAACACTAAACAAAGAACAACTGGATTTGGAAGTAAAAGCTGTGACGTTTCCAATGTAAAGAGTTTTTATCAGAAATTGCCAACTGGCTCACAGCAGGAGCTCCCTCAGTGTTCTAGCAGTGAGGCAGAAACATTTGCGATGTATATTATGTTACCAAAACATAAAAGTGTAGTGTGATTGCTCAGAAGAGAACACTGCACAAAGTCAATACTCGTGCTAGCAGGAGTATGTTTCTACCCAATTTTTACCTTGCCCTGGATTAGCAGCCTGCTACTGCTCTGACAAAACAATTCTGTGGACAGAAGTTCATTTGCTTTCTTTAATTAAAATGGCATTAAGTAACATCCCTATCGCTGCTGTGGTAAGGGAATCTCTGAGCCATTTGGCAATTCTGGATGTGCTAGACTGAGCTTTAAATGTTCTGAAACAATTATGGCACAGTACTCAGTCCTTCTAGTGTTGGCAACTAGCTGAGCCAGGATTTAGAACATGATGGATGAGATAAACTCCTCCAAGTATTGTTTTTAAAAAGCAGCACATGGAATTAATAAATTACCTTTGGTGATGATGACCAAAAAAGCGAACATCAACTTGATTGTCCTCTTTCTGCATGACTTTGGCCGGCCAAAACCCAAAGCCTTTCATTTTGGCCCAAACCAACTCATGATTAGGTATCTGGAAAAAATGTTGTATTTATTACAGGATATGAAGTATTACATTGATTTCTCCCACAAATATTTTAGTGCAATACTAGTATCTTAAGAATATGACTCCCTTTTTATGTCTAATGCTTGTTTTCATTTTTATCTCCTTCAATACATATTTGCCTGTTAGATTTACTGGTTGGATCAAAGTCAAAAAAAGATGAAGTCAGAAACAGGTGTAACTGTCTATTGAAAACAGAGATCTTAAGCAACCCCAAAATTAAACTTGTCTTTCTTTACAGCCTTCTAGAGTCAAGTTTTATTTCCGTAAGCTCCTTATTTTCTTGTGAAAGTGTTGCAACTGCCTGATAACCAAGTTCATTACCCATACTGTTACAGCTCTGCACTTCCATCAACATTTCACTTGTGTAAAATATCTAGACTTAGAGAGTCTTAACCATACATTTGAAACACGCTTACTGAAATGGAATATTGAACGCATTAATGACACCAACACTGCAGGTACTTATACAGAGAAGAAAACAAACAAAAATCTGTGTCAGCAACATACGCAAGGATAGCAGAACCAATTGTCAGGTCGCGCATTTGACAAATAGAAACAGTTCTTGCAAAGCTGCAGTTCATCCAGCTGAAAAACAAAAACAGGTATAAATAAGCTCCAAAAACCCTGTTTGCATGACCTCAGTAATACAACTCTGTCTTAAGTGTAGAATTTTTCCGTCCTGCTTGCTAATTGGGTGGAGTTCCTTCTGTGCAATGAGGTGTGAAACTGAGGTGACTTGGGAGCAGATGAAAGATGAGCTGCAGAAACATTATTTATGCTTTTGAAAAACATGGGGGAAGGGACTAATTGAACTCTTAATGTTTTATTAAAGCCAAAATGCAAAGCATAGTTCTTTAAATACATCAATATTTAAAGCACATTCTGAAAGAAAAAATTCTACTGTACAAACAGAGCAAGTGTGACAGCTACCCCTAGATTTATTTTTTGGTCTCCTTTGAATATTGATAAATGTTTCAATGCCAATCACAGAATTTGGTAGGAATCTCACTTCAAACTGAAATTATACAAGCAAATACAATTATTTCTAGTCCAATCATGTATTACTACATTATTTCAAAACTGAAACATCTTTTTTTTCTTTTTTCCAAATAATAGACTAGTTGCAAAAAAAAATGGAAAAGCAGGTCTGAATCAGCAGCCAGAATTTCACATCCTTCTTATTTTTGTAATAGGAAGAATCATTCTCTTAGATTCTAAAATAAAAACCAAATAGCTTGTCAATATCTTGGTTACTTACTTCATGACACGTGTCTTTGTAAAGCATCCTCGCTATGTCAGCTTGTTCACTGTCCGCTATAAATTAAAAAATAAATACTGTGAACAATCACAGTATGATCACAGTGCTCACAAAGACTTGCAGCTGCTATGACTTCCATGCTGTAATTGTCTTGCTTTAGAATACAAAACATAATTCAGCCACTTGGATAACCCTTTCATTTAAAATTTTCTAATGATCAGTTCTATATTTGCTTGCTCTTCTATGTTTATGTGTAAAAATACTTTTGGGAGCTTTTAAACTGAACAATACAAACATAAATCTGAGGAGCAGCAGCAGGGAGACAGGGTTGCTCTTAATATGGATCCAGTTCCTTTCTCTGCTAATGTCTTAATGATTGCCCTAAAACATGATTCTCTGCAGTCACCACCTGAAGGAACACAGGTACAATCACATAAGTATTCCTGCCCAGAGGAATGCTTCAGAGTCTATTTAACACAACGGGGTTCCCTTTACACCTGTGTATTTCTTTATGAGCACATTCACATCTCCTCCTACCAACAACACTGTGCGCTGTCTGACACTGTGAACAGCCTGGTCCCAGCCTCCTCCCAGTTCCTCTGAGGTGTCTGTAGGGGAGAACTAAATCCTTCCTGAAATGACAGCTCTGGAGAACGTTGTTACTGGAGCTGGCTATCGCTTCTGGAAGTGGTGGTGGTGGTGTTTTTCCCTTCCAGCTATATTGTCCCACCGTATCAAATCATCACTTACTACCATCCCAGCAGTAGCATTTCTGTTGGCCTTTTTCTGACGGCACCAGCAGGGTATTTCTAATGTGGACGTAGCTGTATCTGCTGTCACAATAAGGCAAGTATTGCCCACAACTGAAAAATGGCTTCATCTACATTTAAGATTATCAAATATCAAATTCAATCCTGAACTTGTGAGCTTCCTACAGATAAAGATATATCAAGTAATGCACGCAGTAAATGTAGCACTTTACCTCCATAGAAAATCACTGTGTTGTGTAGAAGCAGCTGAGCATCTGCTTTGAACTCCTCATAACTCCTGTACTTTCCTTCATTTACTTTCTACACAAAAGGAAACACAAGACTGTTAGAAACACTGCCAAAGTGCTTTGCTTTATGCAAAGAAGCCTTCATGGAAATCTGCACTATGCAACACAGATCTGACACTGCCATTCCTGCACACAGAAGTAACACTTGCAGCCCTTTGACATGGTTTGTTAACACCCGAACACTGGCTGCATCGGTCCCTTTGTGCAATGCTCAGCAGTAAAATACGTACTTTAATGTTCGATTAAGTTCAAAAAAAAAAAAAAAAAAAAAACCTTTCCTA
>VXAV01002924.1:64050-75411 GCA_013399715.1 Alectura lathami
AAAAAGAAGCCAGGAACTAGACTTCCTTGCTCATGGATGCAGAGGGGAAGAACTACCAGCAGGGAAACAGAGTTCCGAGCACAGCTTGCAAGGGAGTGTTCTAAATGTTATGTGAGGAAAAATATTTTAAAGTTATGAACAAATCCTTGGCAATGTCCTTTATAAAATGTTTCGGAGTAGTCAAGTGTGCAAGATAAAGCTGCGCAGGTTGATTGAACTAGTACAACCAGCAATTGTGAAACGAATAATCCAAAGGCTTGCTGACCTTGGCAGCATTACAGAAGCAATCTTTACATAAGAATGAAGTGTTCTTAGATTATTTCTCCCAATATATTAGGTTTCAAACATGCTTCCACTTCACCTTTGTAAAGAGCTTTGAGATTCCCTGGTAAAATGCTCTATGTCCAGTCACAGGAATAAAGTATAAAAATATATGCATCTCTTTGTGCCTGCTATTACTTTTCTTGAACATACGTATTTACTGCTGATAATGCAAAGTAAATCCCATTGCCCTTACGCAAGATAGTTAAGCTCTGCTATGTCCTCTGGACATGGGCCAGGGCTCTCTAAACTACCACAGTATTTTAAATATGGGCCTCTCTAGCTCTTTTAAAATAGAATTAGAGCAGCCAGTTCCCAGGAAGGTGGGGAGAAAGCAGTGGAAGAATACTGAAACCTGACACAAGGATGTTAATTCCCATGCCAAACTAGACTGCTCCCTTGCTTCCATGGACCATGCAAACCTCCTTAGTCCCAGTTTGCAAAATTAGGGCTTCACGTGAGTTGGATTAATTACCAGAAGAGTAGGAGATGTCAACACAAGGGGACAAGGGATGCCATGACATTAAAAATGGCAGTATTCTCACTGAGGCACCGAGCAAGCCAGAGGTCTCTGGGGCAAGAAGAATATAAGAGACCTCAAAACCTCTCCTCAGACTTTGTATAATAAAAAGGGAACCAATATGCAAAATGGCACCCTGCATATGGTCTAAATTTCATAGCTTAAAGGTAAACATTCATGTAATATCAATGCCATAGAGAATATCAAAGCTCTAGGATCAAAATCAAACTGATCTCAAAGCTGACCACCCTACAGATCTGCGCACACTGCATGCAGAGATCCAGCTCTTGCATTCTGCCAAAATCCATCTCACAAGATAGGTGTTGTAGCCTCCTAACATACAAGGTGGCTGAAGTAATTTACATGCCCTCTTTCACCGAGTGTCATCTAAAATTGATTGTAAACTAGAGTGGAGACTGGGTGAAGTTTGTCTAATTTTAACTGTTTACAAGAACTACCAATATTTGTTATGGAAACAACAATGATTGAAGTGATTAAACATCTAAAAGCAATTCACCTATATATGACCATTCTTTGCTTTTAACAGGGAATATTGAGGAACTAAATTAAATGCTGGTATTTGAATACAGGAAGATACAGTACATGCCCTCAGTCTTAACTGCTTGTTCCCTGCCACCACTATTTTTTAATTCCTTTCCACTTCCCGAGGCATGCTCAATTTTTTGTATTTCCCTAAACACTGAGAGCTCCCACTCTGAGGCAGAAGGTGTCAGGTTTTTACAACTGGTTCTAAGGTAACAGCAGACAGAAAGTATTGTTTTGAAACAAAACAATCCACATGTTTTAAAACACCCACTTCTCTGTGCTAGGAAGCACTCAAACCCTGATGCTGCATGCAGCACAGATCATCCAGAGATCAGTCCGCTTCCCTGCAGCTAGACCTCAGCTTTTGGCAAGGGAGCTTCCTCTGCCTCCAAGGCAGAGGGCAACTGGAAAAGTTTTACGCACTTATATACCAACATTTTTATCTTAATCATCCATATCCATGATTCCCTATTTAAGGAAGCCTGAAGATGTGGTGCTTTTGGGGAGGTTATGGGGAGATCACAACAGTAAGGAGAAGCATCCGGCTGATGCAAGGCTAGGTACCAGTAAGTACAACCATGACAAATGTCATTCTAACAAAACGTAGACAACATACCTGCTCGTTCTCCTAAGTTATATAAGAGATAACTCCCTATCTCCCTACCACATTCATAAGAACAGCAATTGTAAAGAAAAAGCAGTATAGATACAGATGCTATGGGTGAAATCCATATTGTTTTTTTTTTTGTGCCAACAAATCACAGAAATGAATGAGAGGCAGGATTTCACCCTTTGGTTTTAGATACTGCAGTTGTCAGCAACATGATAGTGGGTTTATAATGTAAAATATGATTCTAATAAAATATTAAGAATGCAGTCATCCAAATACAAAAAAAAAAAATACATTTTGATTCAACAAAATGAGGTTAAGTAAAAACAGTAGCATCTTATACAGCAATTTGTTTACTCATGTTGAAGATTTCCACAATATACTGCATTCATACATCGCATACATACGTACACACATTCCAACACAGTATATACTGTGTGCTTTCAAATGCAGAAGTAAAACTTGCTGGAGTCTTCAAAAATAACCATCTGCTACATGCACTGTATTTTGGTATCTCTGTACAGATGCTCTAGGTATGTAGCATTGTTTAAATATTTGGTTCTTTATCCATTAACCTCGCCAGACCATCTGGACACCTTAATGAAACTATTAATGAATATCAACCCTCTAATCAGCACATGAAAGCTCATAGGTACTCACCCTGCAAACTGGGCACTGCCAGTGACTACTGCTGTCTCTAAGCCTGAACTCATCAGACAAACACTTGGAATGATACACACGAAAACACAGGTCACATATCAACACCTCTCCAGGCAAATGGCATTCAAAACAATACCAGTCATGATTTTCTGTTTCCCAGTCCTACAAAAAATACAAAATATTTTGGTATGATATTCTGTCAAAATCTGCAGGAACTAAGAACAAAATTGATATGTCTTGAAATCCAGCAGCAATTAGACATTATAAACAGTTTAAGAAGTGTATAATGTTTAAAAAACAGGGGAAAACCTACATGCTCACAAGATCTTAATCAAATTAATACACACTAACTCCAACAGCACGTGAATGCCAAGTTTTAGCTTTTTCAAGTGTCTGATTAGTAACATAATTTCAAATATCAGCTCTGTCCACAATGAAAAGTGGGTTTGTTTTTTGCCTTTGTGCAAAACACTGTTGTGACCTCTCTGTATTACACTACAAACAAAAAGTTGTGCACCTCAATAGACCACACCTATTTCCTTGGACTACGTCCCCTTGGTTTGATTGCTACAGTATATTTTCAACTGTAACATTCTGAAGGGTGGCCCCTTCCAGTCTTTACTCTCTTAAAACTGGCAGTTCTTCAGTATCAAAGTGTTAAGTTACAAGGAATAAATGAAAAAATGAACTTATTTTTGTAATAAATGTTTCTGCTAAGCAATCTCAGTACAACTCAAAAAATAGAAAATGTTCCATTTGCAGGGCCCAATAGCACTAGGCTTCTTCCTGAAATGTCCTACAAAGACAAAGGATATGGTTCTGTTGATGCACAGATGTCTTTAATACACTCTTCCTTGAAAATTCAGCCCCAGTGGCCAAATTCTGACCTTTGAAACATGTGCACAGGCTTTGCTGAAGTAAATGAGAGCAGCATGCATATAATTTGGAGACAGAATTTTACTGTAGGAATCTCTAGCTCTAAAACCAGACAGAAGTGCCAGTGGCCACCATTAATAGTTTGTTAGCTGAAATGCCACACTTTTCCCTCCACTTAGATGACAAAGTAACTGTCAGATCTCAGATTAAACTCCCAATGCCTTTTAATGTCCAAGTGTCACTTTTCAATGGTTCCTATCTCTGAAAAAATTTACTCCTACTCTTCAATAACTTATCTTGATAAAAATCTGATCAAGCTGTTTTTAATGCCATGTTGTAAAGGTGGAGTTAGCAACTCCCACCAATAGCCAGAACAGGCTTTTGTCCAAATCTCCTCTTCCCACACGTGGGAAGCAGTATCCCTCAGGTCCCTGTGTGCCAGGCCCCCTCCATGAGCAGGGTCAGAAGCGCTACGAAGCGGCACTCCCAGTCCCTTGGGCTGAAGCGGCTGTGTCCTGTGCATAACTGGTCTGACCAGAGCCCCCCACAAACATAAGACATTTCAGGACAACCCAATTGCCTACACTAAGGTTATACACCATAACTGCTAGGGCAGTAAGCTTTGGAGAAAACAAACAAACAAAAAATACCCAAAAACCAATCTTAACCAATGCTTTTTTAACTCAGAACTTTGCCCTCCTTTGTTGTTCAGATTAACAGTGTAACTTGACTCTTCTATTGTTTTTTTTTTCTTATTTAATTTAACATATCAATTCTGTGTGTCTCAGAATGGCAAAACATCACCACTTAATTTAGCTATAACAAATGTATTCTCATTTCACCAAATCTTTCCCCTTCAACAAAATCCAGTGGCAGAACACTCTGGGATTCCTTTCTTTGCAATATTTTAGAAACAACTAAAGATACTGCATTGTAGATGCATGTGATTTCTCTGTAGATTAACAAAAATCAATACAAAGTATTGACTTATATTTCTTTAATATTTAGTGTAATATTTATCTTCTTTAGGAAACTACTCCCACCCAAAAAAAAAAAAAAAAAAAAAAAAAAACAAAAAAAGNAAAAAAAGACAGAAAGACAGAAAGAAATCAGATAAAGGGTCAATTAAGCAAGAAAGTTTTGATTGAACTTGTATCCAGATAAAAATCAAATGGAGAAGAGCCCAATAGGTTCTGGCTACTGAGAAATTTTACAGCAGAACCAAGATTCCAGGATTTTTCATTTTATTCATACTAGTTACTTATTGGTATATCCCAGATATTCCATTGTTAGGAAATATGCTGGCAAAGAGATGTGGAATTTAATAAACATACGGAAATATACTTGCTGGCAAGAAAAATCACCACTCAGGCCAGAAACCATGATGTTAAATAAAACACCAGAAGAAGCTTCCTTCAGTATTCCCACTCTAAATTTTTGAAAACATCATTACTTCTAAGTTTAATCACAAGGTTTTTTACAGAAAAGATTTTTAGTCCAATGCAGTATATTTAGTGCATATGTATCTATAAAACATTCATTTATGCAATATATTTGTAAAGTTAATAAAGAAAATAAAAAAGGTACATACATAGCCCTTGTTAGAAACTATACTATTGACTTCAATAGCAAGGTCAGAGGCAGTAAATTTGCTCCAGCAGCAGTGGAATGTTACTGCTTCTCCCGGTTTGCATCAGTTTGAATGGGAGGGGAATGTGCAGATTTTTTCGTGCAGGAGATCAGATTCATTTAAAGAGCTCAAACTCTGACTGCCAGTGCTCGGGGTGGGACAGGTCAAAATTCTCCGCCAGCTGCAAACACGGTTACGTCTGCATTTACAAAACACACCACCAGGTGTCATCAGCCACTCCAAAAATGACTGATTAAAGGGCAACCATTGTAACAACATCTTGAACTGTAACATGTGAGTAACCACTTCCAGCCCCCAGGAGAGAGAAAAAATCATCAAACTATATACATACATAATGCAGACTAAACTCAGAACTGGAAGTGATATGGATGATGGTGTGGTTAATATAGTAAACTAAGCTATCCTAATGGAAGACAGAAACGCAATAGAAAATATGACAGAATTCAAAACCACATAGTGCAAAAATTGTTCACCTTGTTTTTTGCTGCTGTCTGGGAAAAAGGCTGCATACCGTAGGCCTTTCAAAATAAAAACAAAACAAACTTTGTATCTATACTGTGATCCATCCGATTATCAGGATATACACAAGGCTAGAAAGAATTCATGCACAGTGACCAGGAAATCAATCTGTTACTTCTAACATCTGGTTGCATACATTTCCTCCTGCATTCCTGGAATGCTACCTAATGCTTTAACCACATTTTGTTTCTTTACAATATCCCAGTTACTTGTATGATTAGAAGAACCCAACACCCATCTTCTTCCCCATATACACACCCACCACCAGGTAAACTTAGAAATCTTCAAGAATATTAACAATCATTAATTAATGCACCCTCTTTGAGAAACCTGAGTTGGCCATCTAAAAAAGACCCCTGTAACATAATTTACTGCATAGATAGTGACCCCAATGAAGCCAAAGGAATGCTTTCTTCACTGGATATGATCAAAGATTAAATTATCACTTTTTCAATGAAATTCACAGTCCTTGTATTTTTACAAAAAGTGACAAATTTTCCCAGGGCCATGGGCTTGAAGGCAGGAACTCCACCACAGGGACTCCGTTTGCCAACATCCTCATTCCCTGATGGAGGGCAGGGAAGCCTCCAGGATCACAAGGGGAAATCCTCTGCTGGTAGGAGCCGATGCCCAAGTCCAGCAGCATCCAGGGCCTGGCCACAGCCCTCAAGAGGGAGCAGGTTTGGCAGCAGAGCTGCAGGGCTCAGATGGAACAGGAGGCGTTCCCCCTTCGTTCTGCTCAGCTGTCCCTTGCTTTTGTAGATACACGCATTAGCAGGGCAGCAAATGTCTGTTTTGGGGACTGTATTCAATAGCCAAAGAGCTACGCTCTGCTAAGCAGAGTGGGATCTTGCAGAGATATGGGTCACTTGTGGTCACTTGTTCCTTATATTCAAATAGGTCAAACATTGTATCATAAAGGTCACTTTGCACTGACACAAATAGCAGTTGAGACTTCTCAGCAACATCAATGAAACAATGCAATGGTTTTGAAATATGGCTTAATTTATGACTGACACATAAGCTAACTTTTTCATGATTTGTATTAAGTAGGTTGTCTTAAAGCAAATACATAGATTTATTCTGGAAGTACAGAAAAATAACACAGGACAGGAAATGTCAGGCTATCCAGAACATTTGACAACTTAAATGCAGATAAACCCAACAGAAAAGAATGAATCATCATGTCGTAGTCTTTACTGTAAAATAAAATATATAGTTGTTGTCAAGGAAAGAATAATTTTGGTGCATAAAGAAAATGTCCATTATAATGCAAATGTACATGGAAAAGAAAATGCTTACTCATTAGTAATGGAGATTTACTTAGCTGTAATTGAAATAGGGAATCTGTACATTGGAGAATGTGACATTCTGCTGTACAATTAGCATACCATTAGGTAGGAGATATGAAGCACATACTGACAGTAAAATTAACAATAACTTAGAGGTCACGACTATAACAATTAGGTCACTCCCATTCCTTACCCAAACCATAATTATTGCACCAAAAAAAAATAAAACCACATGTAAAAACAAACAGTAAATTTTTATTTTCCTATTGTTTATATGGAGTCATACCACACAAAAACAATATAACCTCCTTACTTTGTCTAAGAGGACCACTTTGCCTTTTTAAAATGCACATTCCGTTAACATAACTCATTTCTTACCTGTTAATCTGTTTTCTCCAAGTCCCTTAATGGTAGCCCAGATACTCGGTAATAAGTCACTCTACTATCAGGTGGAGAGAGGAAAAGGGAGGGGGAAAAAAGGCAAAACTCTATTCACAAAACTCCCCTTAATGGGGATTTGCTGGTTTCACACTGTTGGACTACATCTCCCAAGCCATCCAAATTATGGCTATCCTTTGGACCAAACCAGTAAGCTAAAAAAAAAAGGTCACATAGATGGGAAAAACAATTATAAGTCAGTTATTTCTTTGGCTCAATCATGTTTATTTATGACTAATATACATACAGTTCTGTTGTCTTAAATTCAATACGACGCAAATGAAGGAAAGCACTTTCCATGGAGCTCATGGTTCCCAGCCTTTTCCTGTGTGGCACTTGTCCCATAGCACTCTTGGACTTTTTTTTTTCCCAGATGTTCTGTTTCAAGGACTCCTCCAGAGTTTCATTGCTGCTTACCTATGCGCTGCTGTGGTGTTTCTCTATAACTCCCATTCACACCCATGCACACACAGCTCCTTCCAGAGCACTGGATTTTCATTCAGACCCACCTGTGAGCACACCCACAGCCAGCCCTGTGCAGTGTCTGTGCTTTGAAGAGACCCTACAGCTCCGGTTGTCTAGTGGATAAAGAACTTATAACAGCTTTTACATTTAGTCTAAAGGAAGAGCATTAGCAGATACACAGTAAGATTTCACCCACACTGTATCACAACAACACTTCCGGTCTGTCACAATACAGGAATCCAGAAGGGCAATGAGGTCCACACCAACAGAAATGCAAACTATTACAAATGCAAACTATTTTAAAATAGTAGCGTTTACATGCTGTGTTTATTTCAAGACATTTTCAAATCTCCATGCCAAACTTGAGAGGAATCTTTTTCTGAATGTTTTGAAACCCTTTAGAAAACTGGAAATTATCTCAGTGAATGAGTTCCTACCTTTCGTCTGATTCCCTTTTCTCTGACATCTAATGAGATAAGTGAGACATGCTCGGCTTAAAGATACTGCTCCTGAGGCAAACATTTTGGATACAGTTTCTTCAGGGGTATTTTAGGATTCAGGAACAGCCGTAAGGAACACTTCTTTCCCTTCTCTCCACCTCCATCAGTTTAACATCAGAGTTCTCTCAATTTGGCCCACTGAATGCCTTGATTTCTTCAGCTAAAAGAGAAGCTTTTAAACTTTTGCATTCTGTTCTTCAGGTCTCTTTGTTGGCTTTCACTTTAAACAGGAAAAAACTCAAAGCGATAGCTACATATTTCTAAACAAATCTTCCATTCTTAATCAATCAGTTCCTTTCTGCCTTTTTCAGGCAGCATCTGTTCCCATCCAAGCTTTTCGATTAGACACGAGCTTTGCTATAGATAATTGTTGAAACTTTGCAGTGCATTTTTCAGCCTTCACAACTCACAGATGTAATGAACCATTGTGGGGGTGCACTGCCTAAGGCACTCCTGTCCTCCACTACAAAACCTGGAGGAAATGGTTCTTACATTTGCTCTGAACAGCTATTGCACACTTAAATTACCATCAGCACTGCTCTCAAAGCATAAATATCAGAATGTGTTCTACACTAGAGGTAGTCTGAAACAGGCTTAGACAAGAGCAGGTGCAAGAGCCTTTAGGAATTGTAGAAGTTCAGCTTTGAAGTGTCTCCCACCTATCTACTGCTTTTGCACTGCTGTTGAACTCCCAAGCGACTGCTCTGTAACAGAAGTTTTACAAAACGTGGAGGTTCATCCATGGAGCGGGACAGGGAAGATCCTGGCTCCTTTCTTCAGAGGAAGACTACCAGTTATGCACCCAACACAGTTGCCTCTTTTAAGCAAGCTGCTTCTCACTGGGTACAGCACCTGGTAAGAAATCTTACCACAGCTCACTGGCAGATGCATTGGGTTTCACTCGGACAGCAACGTCCACCAAATACGACCTGGATCCAACAAACACAATGTGCCATACAGCACCATTTCCAGTATTTTTTAAATACTGCACATGTTTTTTTGTCACAGGCCCCAGCCTGCTGTGAGGGCACCTCTCCTCTGGCCCTTCGGGTCAGCCTTCTCTTCATGCCACAGCATCTCCGGTTCCACCTATTCCTTACTGAGCAAGAATCTTCCTGTGAACTTGCATTCAGCAGCCTGCTGAATCTGCTTTTACTCTTCTTCATCACGATGGGTTAGGCTCAGCACCAAGGAAGGCACAATTACTTGCTTGATGGCTTAGAGGACTTACCCATCTTTGCTGCAGGTACACAGTGAAGTAGCTGCTTAATAAAGTATTTCTCTTTTATCAGTGCTGTACAGGATCCACACTTGATCAGGACGATTACTTTACAGTGATAAAGTTTCTCAGAGCATCCCATGTCTCACATTTAACATTACAGCAATGCATTAGAGTAAATTCAGCATCAAAATAAGCTCTCTTTCTCTCCACCAGTTTTCTCGTATATGTGTATTTGCTAGATACATTGGCTCATGGTTTTCTTCCTGCTGCTTTTGCTCATCAAAAGTGCTCAGCAAATAAACAAGCATCCATCTCTCCTTCAAAGCCAAGAAGACTTCAGCAACTAGAATCCTGTTATGAAAATTGTTTCACTTTATCTTCTCTGTCCTTTTCTAGAAAACTGCTGCAGCAGGTAGCTACAACGATCTGTGCTTTCAGAGACAGGATAATCTGTCCATTACAAATCACTTGCCTTTTTATAGATCCTTTCCTTTGATGACCTGAACTTCATCTTTAAAATGGATTTCCAGAAACTGACTTTGTAGGACACTTTGAGGGTATTCATTACTCATACTTTATCGCAAAAAGAAATCCAAAGCAATAATGAGTTCATATGTCCTCACAACTACCTAGGCATCTTACTTGATTTCAAGTACTTTATTTATTTACTGTAGTTCATTTTATATGGATTTTCATAGTATCAGCCAACAACAGATCTGTTCCATTATTTTAATTTCTCTCATTATAGAAACCGGTTTTATCCTGAAAAGGAAATAAGATCATCAGTCAGGAGACAGATCAAAATCTCTCTCTCCATAATATGTATTGAACACACATGTATTTATAGGCTCCAGATAATTCAGTTCTATTTCCTTCAGTGACAGCTGCTTCCAGTTCTGATGAACACATGCAAGAACACTCAGGTTCTGTAGTGAATTCCACAGTCTCTCAGTACACTTTCGGCTTTCTTTCATTGAGTTTAATCTGCAAGCCCGTTTGTCTAATTAATTTATTGCCAGTTTGTCTTAGAAGTCTTCTGTTTCTGGCAGAAACTCCAAAGTCTTCTCTGGATGCCTGCCAGGACAGGTAGATTTTTATTCCCTTACCTACCTTGTAGTTATGTTCTGGCCCATTCAAGGTGATTGGCTCCAAAGCACAGAGCCAGTCTCCAAATCCCAGGGCTAACGAAGAAGTGAAGTTTTTTCAAGAAGTGTTGACTGCTAAAATCCCTGTGTGCTCATCTTCTCAGCCTATGAGCTGTGTTCCTGAAGCAATGAATAAATCTCAGTTTCCCTCCCAAGAAGGTATTTTTTGGGCAGCAGTAGTACACATTATCTCAGGTGAGAACAATATGAGCATTCTCCTCCAGGAGATTAGAACCAGAATATCCTTTCAAGTGAAAAATTTTTTTTTTCCTTCTTCATGTTCCAAGTGAGTTCAACGTTAACAGAAACACGTAACTTATATCCTCAGAAACTGAATTCACTTTTGCTATTAATATCACCATTTTTTTACTTAGGTTGAGCCAAGAGGAGGTTTATAAGCTATTTTCATTAGGGAGATAGATCAGTGATGGAGTGAAGTATTTGTTAGGTGCAGTGCCTTTTATTTATAATTTATTATTTATTATTATTGTATTATTAACATGTATACGAAAGTTTTGTTCCCCTAGACACAGAATGAATCCAGATCAGAAAAAAAAAACAACAAAAAAAACCCTCTTTTCTTGTAGTTCCAAGTA
>VXAV01002924.1:92487-139400 GCA_013399715.1 Alectura lathami
ACACAGTTTCCTGGCTAAAAAAAGCACCTGAAGAAGTTTATTAAGGGAAAGAGAGAAGGACAGTAAAATGAATGGAATAAGGGGGAATGACAGTGGAATCACACTGAAAAAAAAGTGCCTTGCCTTTAAGCACACCAGAAAACTCCTAAAGTAGCATCTAAAACTAAGAGCTGGTGCTGTGTTTCTGTGTTTGTTTTCTGTAATGAATCAGGCCAATCCAATGCAAACTGAATTCAGTTTTCTCCGAGGTGAACACTCAAGGGACATGCAGTCACTAGAAGCAGCTACGTGGCCTCTCAGGAAGTAGGATGCTGCTTACTGTAGCATCTCGTACTCCACACTTTTGCATACCCTTCCGTAATTAGGCACTGTTACTACACTGTATGGCATGGAAAAAACTACACTGGACTGTTCCTCCTCATCCTTCCCCAGCTGGTAAGCTGTGAGCTTTCTGAGCATCTCCTCCAGCATTCACCTGTTCCGCCACAGTACAACTGGCCGCGTTTGATTATCACACACTAGATTCTGAAGAGTTGCTTTTAATAACACTATTTGCTTCACGTGGTCACATTGAAAACATACGGGGGATGATGTAAATGTGTGGGAAAGGAGCCAGTAATACTCATTCTAAGTGAACTCAAGCAGCCATGTATTTTTATAGCTAACAGGAGGATGCCCTGTTTCAAACAACTGTTTCCAGATAAGCCTACTCTGCAGAAAGGAAAGGGCAGATGCACTAGAGGAATGGCTTGACAAAGGATAAGAAACCACCAGAGCAGAAAAACATATCTAAGCTTTCATTTCATTGAAGAAATATCAGGTGCTACAATCATTTTGCTCATGTAAAGTTAAAAAACAGGATTATCTAGTTCTAAATCCAGAGTAATCTGCTCTCCTAATCATTCTTATGACTTAACTATTTTTGTTTATGCATGACTGTTTAGTCACAACATGCAAAATACTAGGGAGATTTAAATTTTCATCAGATGTACTATAAATAGTGACAAATTTTTCTAACAAGTTTCTGAGCTTCAAATAAGCAACACTGGAAGTATCTTGATTTTACAGTTTTGTTTTTTTTTTTTCTTTCTTGCCATTGCATTACATATTCTTATTTATAGGCTTTTGTGATTATTCTCTACCTGTTCAAATTGCTCATTTTCTTATTTATACTCTCTTATGATTATTCTCTACCTGTTCAAATTGCTCATTCTCATCTTTGCACTAATCAGTGCTTCTAGAAATTGATTTCTGTTATAGCAGACAGCCTAGAAGGAGAACAGTGGGAGAACTAAGGCAACAAAAACAGATTTATGGGTGGGAGAAGCCCTTACCTTTAAACATTCTCAGGGATTGAGTAGAGAAATTTCATAGAGTGATATTTGGAGAAGAAATCTCCCTCTCAGGACTAAATGTCAAACTGAGAGGGTCACATACTCAATCTGCTAATGACTGCTAGTGACTCCACCTCAACTGTGGGACCACAAAAATCTCATCATTTTAAAGTAACCTTTCATACTGAGTACTTCTTTTCTGGGATGGTATCCCATCAATGCTGATTAATGTCAGTCAGCACGAAGCTAACCAAGGAACTGACAGAGTCTGCTCTACACAGGCTTAGAATCTGCTCAATTGTCTTAGGTGATCTGACTTAGCAGCACTTATATCAAATCAGACTATAACAAAAATGAGTCCACAGGACAAATATGGGAAAACTGTTATGTCCACTTAAGGATATAGTATTGGACAATCCCATTTGAATGCCAATTTAAAAAGTTAAGAGTCTGTGCACCTATTTGTGAATAATACATTTTTGTATAACCAATGCTGTAGAACAGCTTTCTGACTGATGAAACTGAGTTTCATCTGTGCATCAGTTTAAAATAACATAAACCAATTACTCCAATTACTGCATATCAGGTCTATCCTAGTTAATAGTCTTTCCATCAACATAATCCCCCAAAACATTGGGATACCCCTACCCTGTGGACCATGGTCACTCTCGGTTTCATTCCCATACTAACTCATTATCAGGATCCACTCTGCAGAAAGCCAACTTGCTCCTCTGGGAAGAAGGCAAAGCACAGCCAAGAGGTTACTTTATACTATACTACTATACTCCAGATAGAGAACATGGACGTAAACCGTTCCAAGACTGGCTCCTTCTGCCCAGGGCACTCCAACACTGTTCCAGCATGCTATGCGTCCTCAGATGCCTTCACGCCATGCCCAATGGCAAACCACACAAAGCCTCCAGCTTCAAGTTTCAAGAATAGCATTGCTGTGGGCTGTGTTATTTTTGGCGCTTTGAACTGAAGAACCACACACATGTATAAAACAAACACAGAATACATCAGGGCCAAAGAAACACTCCATGAGCCAAAGGCAACGCAGTGTGGTCACAGAGGATCTGCTCCAGATGGTGCCAGGGCATTCCCTGTCACAGGACAGAAATACAGTATAGACGGAGCCTTTATAGGAGACAGGGAGCAAAGCCAACCAACTACATAAATCGTGTATCATATTAAAGGGAGAGAGAAAAAAATATGAGAAAGGAAGTATGGAAGAAAAGAATCATGCCTTGGTTCTTCACATTGGTGAAGAAACAATGCAATTGTTCAGAAACCAGAAGGATTATCTGTTTACAATTCTCAAAATTCAGGAAGCTGCCACTATTATAGTTCCAGAACATCATATTTGTCAATCGGGTATTTTAAAAACACTACCTTAATTGATAATGAACTCTGAACTAAACATAAAGAACATGAAATGTTCATAAATTGCTAGTAAGGAAACCTAATACCTCAAAAGAAAAAGGGTAAAAAATTAATTCATATTTAATTAAATCTTAGGAGTCCAATTACCTGTAAGTGAATTATAAAGAAAACACTTAAAGAAGCTGGAAGCCTGGAGTAGCCGAAGAAAGACGACTTTAAAAACATGTCTATACAGAAATACTTACCAATCTGCTATGCAACTGAATATCAATAATTTATCCTACGCACTTAAATATGTATGCCTTTTTTCCAGTGTATTTTAATGCATTTTATTGCATAGAATCAATTTTTGAGGTTACCTCAAATCCCAAACAGATGGTAGATAATGAGGAAAAAAATGAGAAAGTCAAAGCATAATTATCATTTTTAGCACACTTTTAGGATGAACAATTTGTCAAGCTGCGCTCTTGACAGAGAATTCACAAGATAAGGTTAAGCTATTGCTCCGCTACTGTTTACAGCATAACTAATCCCAATAACATTCATCTAAATAATAGACATATTAGGGTTAAATTATCACAACAGCAGGCCTAGGCAGAAAAACAGTCACATTCCTTGATAAATATCTTTTAGAAATATCATTTTGTTAGTAAGCAATTTGATACTTTAGAAGTGCCAGAGATTTCTCATCATTAGCTTTTTAGATGATTACAATTGAATGAGTTGAGATAGAACAATACAAGCCAGGTGAGAGTATTTGTTTTGCATACTGTTACAAAACATTACCACTGCCTTCTGACCAGCTTTACCCTTAAATGAAAATGCACTGAATACACTGGAGCCCATGTACCAACAGAGGATCTTACATACATATAGAACTAAATTCTCTTCAAAAGGCAGTTTTCACTTTTAGTTCTAATTCCTTTAAATTCATTGTGTTTATTTCTTAGTATTGTTTTTCAGTCCTTCATTTAGTTTTCAAGCTACTGCAGAATGTTTACCTCCAACCAATGGGAAGTAACTTTCCAAGTAAAATGCACTCCCACACATAATCACTAAAATCGATGAATTCCTCTCATTTAATATTTCGGTGATTGCTTTGGAGACGTTGAACATGTGCAGTCTGCTCTTTTCCCTATCAATGCTTTTATTTCAGTATTTATACAATACTCCAATTATTAGTGATATATGCTTGCAATTTTTCCACACACATTTTTAATTCCTTCAAAACTAGATACCTTTTTGTGTTTCTTAAAACTTCTCTTTATGCAGTGAATTTTCCAAAAAAAAAAAGACAAAAATTCAGGAAGCTTAATAACTAATTGCTTAAAGGCTCTAACTTGTATTTTCAAATTTTCAAAATGAAAACTCTCTCCTCAATGTAAGACAGCTTTCAATCACTTTCTAATCATGAATTTTTCTATTCTTGCTTTTCCCTCTCATCAAATTAGAGAGCAAAGCACACTTGGATTTAGCCTACTTTTAATTAAAGGATCTCTTTCCCTATAGGTTTTTCTGACATCATCAGAAGTACCTTCTAGTGCTCTTGGCTCCTCCTACACCATCCTCCTACACTTATGTTCTCTACAGAAAATGCCTGGCTAGTTCTACTGATTTTTCTTTCATACTTCTCATTAACAGTATCTTCCGGAAGTATTTTTTTCCCCAGATATTTTTTAACAATTACACATAAAGTGCATAGTTTAATTTAAATAACACATAAAAATAATGTGGAATGTAATCCTTTTTTTTACTGAGTTCAAACAGATCATTATCTATAAGCTATGAATCTTTTTTTTTTTTTTAAACTGTCAGCATTTCCTCCCTCGTCATAAAAAGTAAATGCTCCCTGATATGCACAGTGCTTCTAGCAAGCCTCTTCTGGTGTTTTCTTCAGCTAAGAAAACCAGTAAGTAAATGAAATAAACTGTGAATACTAGGAAGAAGCAGAGAACCATGCTGAGCTTCCAGTTAGAAGAAAAACTGATATGCCTGAAAGCAAGGAATCATCTGATGAAAAAACCAGCAATACAGATCATGCTCTAGTGGTGTTTGGACTAACAAGTCACAAAACATAGCAGGCAACCTGTCTCTAGCAACAAATGAACATCCAAACTATTGTCCCCCCAAACCAAACAACAAAATCAAATTATGAATCATCTGCTCAACTTTTCAACCACTACATGACATGATAGGATGGCTGCCAATTACCTTAAACATGTATTCCCCCCCCCAAAAAAAAAGAAAATCTTGCTGTTTTTTTTTCTGTATCCTTACTGAGGAATAAGACATGCTTCCATAAATTTCATCGTCATTATTCCTTGCAAATACTTGTAATATGCAAAGCCACTCAATGTTACAAATACAAGAATCATCCTCTTAGCTGCAACAGGGTCCTACTTCACACTTTTGACCACTATTTGTTTTTGATCTTATTATTAATGCATTTGCCTATGTACCCAGACACTGACTTATCTTTGAAGGGAACTGCAAATTTACTTGACCAAATGATCCTTGAGCCTGGAGGAATACATCAGTTTCTCAGTTTTCATCAGAAGAGATATTCTGATACCCCATTAATTTCAGAAGTCTTCTTTGAATATTATGTAATATACATTCTCTTTTACTAAGTCATCTGTATTTCTCCATCAATGACTACTACTGGAAAGCAATTCAAAGATTTCTGCCTTTTCCATCCTTGCCAAATATTATCTCCTTTAAAATATCATATAATTGAAACTAGGTAACTGCTGTCACTGATGTGCACATAGAGCATTTACAACATCCTAGCACTTTTTAGATTACTCCTTACTGCTAACACCTTGCACCAGAGAGACAACAAACTATTGCAAGCTTTTTAATGATCTTCCAAACTTCTGTAATATACATCTTCCTCAAAGTACTAAGGCTGCTTGCATCTCTGTTTAGTCACTTAAGGTATTTTTCTTCTGATTAGAGATGAGTCATACAATCTGGATCTAGACTTTCTTAAAAAAATCAAAATACCCTTCAGTTACTAAGAGCAGTATCTCATTTTTAGTTTCTAATTACTTGTTTTCTCAACCTTGTTTGTAATGATAGGATTTGTCCTCCTCAGCTTCACCCAGCTAAATGTTATTTGCACCATCTTAAAATAGGCATCTCTCATAAGACTGGGATGAATCCCCCCCAGACGTGTTTGTCTCTTGTTATTACACAGAAAAAGAGCATAAATCAAACTCAGCTAGTATATGGCCTGCAGCAAGTTACTTGAAACATTAGAATGGAAGGTGTATAGCATTAGTTTACCTGCTTATCTCCTTGGAGACATGATGCTAATATACATAATGCTTTACAGCATTGTGAAACTCAAGTGCAAGCTCAAAAATGAAATTTCCTAAAATACAGTTTCCCTCTCAAACCTGCTTGGTCTGTCTCTGGGAAGGTGCTTTTTGGTTTAACGGTGCATTTATTTTTGTGGTAAGAGCCAAGTACACACTAATTCACTTGGGACATCGCATTTTTCCTTTCTCTTGTTTATTGTTCACAATGTTTGGACTACCTGAGCTTCTTACACTTCTTCTACTTATTAAGCCAGTTTTGCCTGCCACTTCCACCCTAGAGATTCCAAACTGTGTCAGTGCACTATGCTACGCTGATTCTCACATCATTAGTCACCTGCTCTGTTTATAACTCTCCCATTTAGTGGTCTCTGCCCTCACTATCAGTTCACATTGGTTCTGGCAACTGAAGAGTTGCAAAGTGGTTAGTTTGCTCTTTTAAATTATTCGTATTGATTACTTGGACAATTGTGACATACATGTTGGCCAGGAAATGCAGACAAAGCAGAGAGGCACAAAACCTCTCTCAGTTTTTGTTACAGTGACTAGCACAAATTATTCTAAAAGCTATTTTAAAATTTTAGAACTTCACTGCAAGCTGAACAGAATAAACAATACATTCTCTGTGTATACAGCACCTAATATATCTTGAAGAATATTTTAATATTAACAATAGTATTAGCCATAGGTGTAATCCTCTCATGTCTTCTTTAATAGCATCCCATGCCCACCTCAACAAATATGGCTTGGGCAACCAAGCAGTCTGACTTCAGATTTATCTTTGTTTTCTAGAAAAGAGTGCTCCACTGACTTAGAGCGTTCTCCTAAAAAATAAGATTATTTACAGATTTTATTGCCTTTTTTTCTAAACTTTCAAATCTATCTCTTCTCTTTTGACCAAGCTAGCAAGTAAGAGTAACTCTAACACGATAAACTCAGTTCAAGTATTATAAAGACTGCATATTTCCTACACATGCATATACCAAACAAATACAGGGTGAATAAAATCTCAACTTAATAGATTAAATCCCACTTTGGGATCTTTAGGTACTCAGTTATGATTAGATAATTAGTAACTCAGCAGTTCACATAGCTTTTTCACAGTCTCTCAGAAAGTTTAATGTCTCTGTTTCTCAGGGCTTTTAACATCATCAGTCTTCCCCCTCACTAAGATTATTTTGGAATGGATCACTTACTTCGTAATACGGTCAATGTTAGCAATTTGCTTCTGGTTCCGGATTATTTCTATAGCTGCCCAAAGATGCTGGATAGCCTTTGTATCTGCCTGTCGTCTCTTCGTTAAGCGTGCCATGACCTGTTTACTTGGTCAGCTGCAGCCAATGAATAAAAAAAAAATACACAAGTTAATCATGAACTATGAAATGGATTACACGATCATCCTGTAACAAATACAATTACAAAGAAAATTCCCTTAACCTACAGCAATCCAATTTGTAGGCAGCATCATGGTTTCTTATGCTTAAAGACCGATAAAAACAAAAAAAATCTGTTTTACCACAACCCCTTTCACAACACATAACCTATACAAAAGTCAAAAGGCAAGCAGTAAAAACTATCAAATCAATAGCAAATGATTTACCTTATCAAATTGGCTATGACAAGTCACTTAGTTCACATCCCAGTCTCCCAAAATATGGTAAAATGCAGAAGTCACCCTAGTCTGAGCTGTTCACAAACTTCTGCATTTCCCTAAAGTCTTAGTAAGAGTGAGCTTGACTCATATCATCCTGTGTAAGCATGAACTCTGACACAGAGAAAAAAACCTGTAACCACTGTTTACGTTACAGTTTAGTTCTCACATTTTTATTTTCAGATTTTCATCACTTAAAACAATTTAAAAATAATCCATTATACATGCAGAAACTAGAAGTATATTTTCATGGCTGATAAATATTTAAAAAAAAAAATTACTTTGGAGCAATTCCATTTTCAATAACATCCTAAAACCCAACAGGACCAGAGTACTTCTGATGGCATTTAACCATCTAACCAACCCTGAATGGGAACATAATGAGCATCTGGCTTTGTTTACAAATTTTCCAAAAGCTCAAGGCAATGAGTACAGATAAGCCATAAATCGCCTACAGCTCTACTACAGGCAATGGAATCTCTTTTTAAAAGCTTAACGATGCATTTTGATCACTAAATAACTTTCTTCCAGTGCCACTACTTTCTGAATGATAAAAAAAAAAAAAAAAAAAAAAAAAAAAAAAAAAAAGACTGATTTATGACTGCTACCAACATCTATAATTTATTTGAGAGCTCTGTCCTCAAAATGAACTCTATGGTATGCACGCGGATATTTGTAACTAGTAGCATATTAACTTCGGTAACCCAAAATAAGATGAAAAATGCAAAAATATGACACCATCTGTGCAATGTTAAATACAGGAAATTAAGTATTAAAAGTGTCCCTCCTCTCAAATTCACAAAAATTAAACAGATTTGAGTATTCCATCAGTTGTGGAAATGCAATTTTCAAAACCACAAGACCAATATGTGCTTAACTAAGAGGACTGTCAAACTTCGGCCCTGGTGTTAGCTCACCAACACTCACACACTCTACAGGCATAATGACACTCTATTATTCGGGGAAAGAATGCCCTATTATGTACTCCATTTAAAAAAAAAAAAAAAAAAAAAAAAAGAAAAAGAAAAAGAAAGAAAATAAGATGATTTGAAGAGACATATGTATGTCCAGTTGCAATTGTGCATGAGGCACCTCTGGCTCCTGGAGGCACCAGGGAAGAGCAGAAGTGCACAGGGCACTTGTAGATGTTGTGCAGTCCCATCGGTCCGACACTTCTGCTTTGGAAGTCTTTTCCCTCTGGGATTTAAAGCAAGGGCATCTGGATGGATCTTCCAGAAAAGAAAGGCCAGGAATACATTTTTGAGGGACTGATATAAGATAATATGACAGCAATACAGCCAAGAATGACAGCTAGTGGATACCATCACCTAAGAATGATTCAGAGAAAGTCTCTGCTGGGAATCCTGCATCCCTGTGAGCTACTTTGCATTCATACTACAGAACATGAGGACATTAAAAGTAAGAAAATTCTCCCAATTCATAAGAGAAACATATGATTCATAGTGGAATTCAATTCTTAAGGAAAAAAGGCCTGTAAAATACAAAAAGGGTTTGACACTAACAATAGAAAGGACAGCCATACTGCCTTAAAGGAAACGTAAAACTCCTTATTCAGTGAAGAATTGGCTAAAAGAAAAACCTTTCTTTATATTCCAGCTCTCTCCTTAGCATCTGCTTTAAATTTCGGTAGCCAGTATAGCAGTCAACAGGCCAGACACATAGTCTCATACACAGTAGCACACCCACATGGGAGGATCAAGGAGGTAACACTCATTGTTCTCAACCCTGATAACAGCATGAAACAAGACTAGTTACCAGTTTATTTTGTAACAAATGAAGTGACTCCTTTCATCCAACTGTCTTAAAAACAACCATTGTTTTTGGCAGCCTGGCATACGGCTGCCCATGTGAGAGCAGTGCTCAGTGTGCCTGGCAGAGGGAAAGGCGGTGGTTATTCTCTCACGCCCCTGGTGACGCCTGGGCCTGAGGAAGGCCTGGCTGGGCCCCAGGAACCCATCTCCCATGGAGTCCCACATCAGAGCAAGGGCTGACCTCTGGGGCTAGAGAACTAACCTCCAGGGTGTGCCTCCAGGGCAGGAGAGGACATCTGTGTCCAAGGGAGAAGAAGAGTAAAGGATCAACGTAGTTACAGCTTTCTGAGGCAGAGCGGTTGCAGCGGAGGGGAGAAGGCCTCTCCTCACAAAGGCCCTACGAGCTCCCTTTCCTCTGCCACCTGTGGGGGCAACTGTGGTCTCCATGGGAGGTGTACCAAGCCCTCCCTCTGCTATTGCTGAGGAAGCAGAACATTTTCCAGCCATTTTTATTCGAGCTCCCCAGTGCACCTTACAGAAAAGTCAGATGAGTGCAAGAAAGCATTTCAGCTGGGATCAGGAGTGCACCTTGGGAATGAATCTCCTGACTAGGCCCTTGCCTTATCACACTTTCTGGGCTGGCGGCATGCAAATACCATGCCCTTCTGCCAGGACACAGCAATCACACATGTTCTGTTGTGTTTCTTTTTTAGAAATTTATTTTAAGATACAATTATTTTAGGCTGTATTCTATCTTCAAAGAATATACATGTTTAATTTTCACATCTTTGGTTTACCCTTTACACGCGCTGTTGGGAAACACAGAGTTGACACTCCACTGTTGAAACAACGGTTCTTATACAACACACTTACAAAAACATCAAAACAAAGTTGTTAGATTTTTTTTCTTCAAAAAGTCCAGACTATGTTAACATCACTTTTATCTTTGGATTGCACAGTGTAAAAGAAATATAAAGAGTCTTTTGCATTAAAGAGAAAGATGAAAAGATTGTGGCATATTTCTTCCTGTTCGTTGCATTTTCCCCCCATGGTAAAACTAACCACAACGGTATACTCCCTGCATTTCTGCAAATATTTAAGCAGTTTTCTACATTATTAGAAAACCTGAAAAATAACCTGTCAGACTCTTGTTTATAAAATGCTGTGTAGCACTACTTCCAAGCAACAGAAAAGGCTCCCAGTGCTCCAACATGCACAACTTCCTCATACAAATAATGACTTGAAATTTAGGAGACATATTAGATTCCTAAGTCTTTATTTATCACCGCTGATTATTTGCTTAGGAGTGGATGCATACACACCCTCAAGAGAACAAGTATATAAAATTTCAGTGCATGAGAGTATGTGTACAAATCTATGGCTTAGAAGTTAAGTACTGAAAGTGGTTGATTCATCCATGCAATGTTTTACAGAAGTTTGAACTCCAAAGATTATTTAACAATACAAAAATGAAATGCATATTTACATAGAAATGCTTGAAGATGTTTCTCATCCCCATCTTTTGTTGCAGCATTCATATCAATATTGTGGAAGGAAAAACTAAAAGCTAAACATTAACTTTCCAGTGGTGTTTTGCCAGCCATCGTGCTTTTTTTAGCTATGGTATTCCCTGTCCATACAGAAGTATTTGTTTTATGCCATTTCTGTCATGTTCTGCTAACAAGCTTACAGTAGGATGCATCTTCTTAGAGAAAGGTTGAAATACAAAAGATTTCAATTTTTTGTCATCATTTTGTATGAATCTAAGAATATATATCAGCAGGATGTGTCTCAGGTTTTGCAGGCATCCATGGGACCTGGTGATAATAAGGATTCTCCTCATAACGGAAGTTTTGTGTGCCTGACATGGCAGCTCACACACTTCGATCACACACTCACAACAGGGCCCGAAGCAAATCATTTATCTTCTCCACTTTCAACACTCCAACTGTTCCTCAGTGTAATCTGAGTAAGGTTTTACTATCTTTTAGTTCCCTCTTGAATGTGCCATTTCAAAAAGTACACCACTTAATTGTACACAACTTTCGTCAAGAGCTAAATGCTACCCACATTTCTTACTAATCAGGAACGGTGAACAGGCAGGCTCAACAAACTGCTCTTTATCTTGTGAATACACACAGTATTGGTTAACTTTTCATGCTGGGCAAAGCCCCTAGCAAAGTGTGCATTGCTGTGCAGTGGCAATGTTACAGCAGTGTCAAACCAGGCTTGCTGTCAAAACAGCAGTGCTCCTAGTTGTTAGACGTGCACTCGGCCAAATCAAATGCTCTACAGCTGTCTGTTGCAATAGCAGTGGATATGGAAATCTGCGCTGCAAGTGAAAACAAAATACACAAAAATCACCTTGTAAGATGTCTAGGGATTTCACCCAAGGAATCTCCTGACCTGCAGTTTGTGTCCAATTTAGCAGATTCCATCCAGTACTATGTTTAGCTGGAGACTGCTCCTATAGAGAGAAACAACTGAAAGGTAGGTAGATCTATAGCTTTACCATTGCCCAAACAAAATATTATGCCTCTGAAAAATTTAACTAATGAATTGGACTTTGCACTGAAGCAGACGGCGCTGCAGTCGGGTGCTGCCGCTCTGATGGGAGCTGCTAATTAAGCACTGACAAGTAGTAGCTTGTTAAAACTCCTGCTCGTACTCCACTGTAAGCAAGGCTACCTGTGGCGCTCGTCCCTTTCAGTGCAAAGTCAAACAGGTTAAACTTCATCCCTGCTATTAGCTACCATTTGGCTGAGATTTGGTATGCAGTTAATTGCAATGGAAAGACAATTTGAGGAGTTGATCCTTGCCACTGCTCAGCTGCTAGCTTCTGCCTTTCAGCACTGCATCCCTGGGGCTCGCTATTATTTCATCCACGCTATGTGGTGAAAAGATTTCAGGCTCTACAGGAGGAAGAAGCCAAGCTCAATCCCAGGTTTTTTTTTGTGGCTTTCATGCTGTGAGACTGGCTGAGTTTGGGCGGTTATGAAACTTGGACACAGACTTAACTACATATGCACTTTATAATGTGATGGACTCTAGTATTTCTTAAAGACTAACTTTTTATAGTAAGCATAAAACCATATTCATCAGTAGTACAAGTAGTTTCAAATGTTTAGGGCTTTGTTCCTGTATTAAATAGGAGTTTCTTGTTAAGTTCATATCACAAATTTGGGAGCTGACGTAGAGCTGAGGGTCACTGGACTTTATATGGATCTTTGTTGTGCTCTGAAGTTCTGCAAGTTTATAGTTTACAATTAAAACTGCTGTTAAAACCTATCTTTCATCACCAGTTTAGTGAGAGAGTAAACACTTAGTCTTCTCCTCCAAGAACAACTGACAGGAGAAGTGATAACTACCCTATTCTTATACATGGAATGTGAATGTGAAAATGTTCTGACTGAGCAGCAGTGGAGGCCATTTCTGCGTGGATAAACAAGAGATGATTTAACTTCATGTCTGTCTTTCAGACCTCGTGACCCAAAAGCATGAGGAGAAGCCGCTAGACAGAAGACAAAGCACTTGGAAACAGCAATGCCACATTCTGCTTATCGTTCACTTGCTTTCCCAAGGGTACAATACTACAACCGTAACCCAATGATTAGCCAGGCACCCTTGATTAGCAGAGGATTAGCAGAAGACCAGAGTGGAGGTTTTCAGAAATACAGATTTTGCATATGAATTCATTTGCAAATGTTTAAGAATGAGCAAGTGTTTTGCTATCATTAGGTATTTATTTCAGATGATCTCAATTCACTAAAATCAATAAATGCCCTTCTGCTGAGTTCCCAGGGTTTTGGAGTAAATCTTCAGCTGCTGACTGCTCTTCTCTATCCTCACAATGAAATACTTAGGAAGGTGTTCAGTGACACTAACGGAGCTGAAAGACGTAACACAGGCTTGTGGCTGAAATAGGCAGAAATTTCTTTGTTAACTGAATTACAATCAGAAAAACAGACTATAAATTCATGGAAATTACTGAATTATTTAGCACGCCTTTTTGTATTAAGAGATTAGTTCATGCTGTAACACTATCACTTTGGAAGTTGTTAAACTGGAGAAGATTTTTGGATGTTGAATGTGTGTTGTTCTTGAGGAAAATCTTTTTTATTTCACTGTTACATTGAGGTGCATGCAGTATGTCCAAAACAGATGTTTATTAGCATAATTATCCTGAATATTTCACATGTGCAAGTGAAATGAATGTGCTGTTAAGCACAACCCTAACTTCTGCATTTCTTGATTGCCAAGTTTGTAGCCTTGACATCACACAACTTTTTGAGTGAGGTTTTGCATAGCTCCATAAAGCGCAGCACAGACACAAAGCAGGACTACATGAGTACAGAACTGCACTGTTCTGCTTCTTTCTCTTTGCAATTTTTTTTTTTTTTTCAGTTTCAGAACACAAGAAAGCCTTTGCTATTACCTCGTGGTATTCAAAGATGGCAGTGAGCCACTATAGAAAGCAGAGACAAGGACAGTACAGAATTAAATGTCTCAAGAATACTTTTACTACGCATATGTGTAAGCTCTATTTTACTCCCTGATATTGCATTTACTTCATTTCTATTGTATTTCATTAAGTATCCTTCACTGAGGCTCAGGCATATGACAGTTGAAATTTTAAGCTCAGACATTCTGAATCATCAGAGTATTCTTTCTTTTGAAACCAAACCTGGAGTTTCTCATTTACTTACGCCACTCTGCTAAGGAGAACTTGACACACATGTTGAAGCATTGAGGCCTCTATCTCACAAAGAGAACTTCTAAGAAAGTACAAGTGTAAGTCAGTGTAAACAGAGTATAACAAAACCTGAGGTGAACCAGCAACAACAGCTGCTAAGAAAGAATAATAACACACCCCAAATAAAGGCTGTCAAAGTCATTTTGTTTGCTACCTAATGCAAATATATGTATGGGGCTAAAACGTAATCTGGCATTCTGCTACCCCTCAAGCCAATCCCGGTCTGGAATTTCACACACAATAGCGAATGCTGTCTTGAAAACTGGAAGGAAGTGATCTTTTGTTCGTATCTGGCAGAATTCACTGAATAAAGTGTTATCCAGCAACATAAGTTTGAAGAAGAGAGGAACACAACTGCCAAAGAAAGCAAAGCAGTTGGAGGGGATGAAAGCAAAGAGCCCACTGCTTACTAGCAGTGTAGTTATCAACTTCTTTCAGTTGTTTTGTTTTTGTAAGAGTCATAATGTTTTTACTCCAGGTAATATGTCTAGGTAAGATGAAGCCCATCATGTGTTTTCTGCTAAATATTGGTCTCAATACAATTTTCATGTGCCCTGGTTTCACATTTGTTGTTCAAAATAAACAGTATTTTGCATACAATTTCAGATTTTTGCTATGTATTAAATACATGGTGATTTTTTTTTTTTTTTTAAAGCTGGTAACAAATTTAACAGTTAAACAAGAATATCAAAAAAAGAACAATGCAAATTTTTGTTTGCATGAGAAAATACAACCACTGAATATGCATACACTGTTAATACACTCAGCAAGCTTATAAATTAATGCAATTTCAGTTAAAAACCAGTTTAGTGCGGTCTGGCTAAGGCTTACTTAACAAAATTAAGCTATACTAAACAAGGAGGTTCCACAATGGAACTCACACTAGTGTAAACTCCTTTTTAAAATATGGCTCTTGTTGAAGTGACGCAACTTTCTCATGAAGATAAGCTTCAGCTGCCATAGTAACAAGGCCTTTGATTTCCAGGATGATGATAGTTGTAGCAGTTGTACACTTACAGATTGTTCTCCAGAAGACTACTCATCTTTGCTCAAATAAATTTTTTACACAAAAGACAATTCAACCCAACTCACTTCAACATCCCTAAATAATAGATGGTTCATATACGGTACGGCTCACCATCCCACACACTTCCAGTCCACCATCATGCCTGAAAAATAATGAGTACTCTTCAAACTCATTTTCTTAGGGAGCAATTGAAAATAATACACCCAAACTGCTCTCAGTGATGCTCTGACTCCCTGTGCAAACGCACAGAAGCACGGATGCCAAGCAAACCACCATGGCTTGATACAACAGGCTTGAACTGGCACATTTTACCTTCCATTTGCCACAGACTAAGAAGCACGAAGAAGGTAAGTTACAAAAGACTGGGTGACACACAGGGACAGAATCTGAACCTGCACTGCATGCTAATATGGGCCTTCTGCAGGCTGACTACACCCACTGTCAAATTCTGTCTTTCTCAAAGCAGCCTAAAGCTAAAACAGGAAAGTTTCGCCAGGAGAATTTGCAGAAGGAGTTAATGCTTAATGAGCAGAGGTATTTCCCAAGTAGACAAGCCCTTGGTAAATAGATACTTCCTGTCCACTCAGGGCTGTAGCCAGCAGAGGTGATTAATGCAGCTATGCATCCTGACAGGCTCCAACGCTCACTTGGTCGTAAAAGGGAAAAATCATGGCCAAAGAAGGCTGATGGTGAGGCCTGGAATTTTCTTTTGGGTGATAAAACAGATGCCACTTTGATTCTGCTACTGTCTCTACTAAAACTGAGAGGTGGAACGTATTAGAAAATGCTCAGAAATGTAAATGAGAAGCGCAGCTCTTCCTCCAGAAGCAATCTTTTGATCATCATCTTCCTTTCTGTTCTAAAAGCTAAGGAGCTCAGTTATTCTGAGCCTCAGCTGAACTGATGTAATACATTTTCCCCCTCAGTAAGTAAGGTACAATAAATAAGGTATGATGACATAAATAAATAAACGGTTTTTCATAGTATATTACCAGGAATTGTAATTCTACATAAAGTCAGTTTCTCATGAAAAAAGGGGACAACATTTCCCAGGTTAAAGAATTAGGAATGTATGGGAAAGAGCTAAATCGTGAAAAAATGTAAATTCACTTCAGATTATGTAAAATATATGGTAAAATAAAGAGTGAATGTTGACTTTTTGCAGATGTAAAGTGAGATTTCAAATTGCTGTTTTTTCTCTCTTTCTCTAAACTACACATAACCAACAGTATCTTTAAAGTACAAATTGCAATGCTGCAGCTAGCAGCACGACTTAACCCTCAGGTGTTTGTAAAAACTATTCCTCCACCAGGCTGCATTTTTATTGACAAAAGGCAGCTGAATCAATTTTTGTTTCTCCTTAACAAAAATGAAGACCGTCTGAACTTGTTTCTTTCCAAGCTATTCTGTTTGGCCTCTCCATGAATAAAAGCACAACAATACAATTTCTAAAACTGGTGAGATATTGAATTATTTGAAAGCCAGTGCTTTAGGCAGGCACCAGCACTTTCTTCCAGAAGTCAGGCCATGAGCAACACCAGCCCAGAGGAGACTTTCTCTTGTCAACAGTCATCTCCTGGAAAGCTGATACTATATAACGAAAATAAGTCCCATTCTGAACCAACTAAGGCTTCCAGATACAAGCCGAAAACTTCTGGGCTCACCAAGCCTGGAAACCTGTTGAAATATGCTCAGAACTTAGAGAGTTACAGTGCATTGATCTGTAATGCAGGTAAGATGAGCCAAAGATAAACAGTGCCAAAGCTTAGAGGCTTCTACAGCTTCAATCAAAAGAAACTTTAAGGCAGGGAGAGGATCAAATCGTAAAATCTGAGCTTTCGACCCTGCTTCTGAAATTCAAGACGAATGCCAGAAATAATGGAACTGAAAGTTTCATGCAATGCTCCCCCAGCTGTGGGACAGTTCATCAAAACGAGATCATCAGAAAGAATAATATATTGTAGAACTGGAAGCATTTTGCAAATTCTCACCTCACTTGTTTTCTTCTCTGTTTTTAGAGAGTGTATTTGCCATGTTGGACATACACATCTAGCTTAAAAGTATACTCCGAAGTATACTAACAGAATGTGTTCCGTTCTTCACACACAGCCCCCAAAGTCGAACTATACTAATCACACACCTTTCAAAACAGCCTCTCTCTCATCCTGCCCCAAACCAAGCCTATCATCATTCCTTAGCAAAGCCTTAATCCCTATCCATTTCAGAGATCCATTTTGATTTCTCTTCTTTTTCACTGACATTTCGATTTTTTTTTAAACCTCAAAAGCACATAATTTATTTTGTTTGCATGTACTTACTTCACATTGCCCTCAACTTCTCCCCCAAAAATGTTCATGTCTGGACAAGGATGAAGGTTGCCCTAAGGACAATTTACAGACGTGAAAACAACATATTTCAAGAAAACTGATGTACAATGCTAACTAACAGGATTCATAAGTAAACAAATCCTTAGGTGGGAAACAGCAGAGTCTGATCAGGACCCTTTTCTTTTTATCTTTGCTTCATAAGTTGATAAATGAAAAGTGGAAAAATGACAAAAAGGAAAATTTGAAAAACACAAACTTTATAAAAAGAGAAAGTTAATAGCCAAGAAATGATTTGAAGAAATGAAGATCTACCAAAAAAATTGGTCAAGTGATGAACAAAGGTTGAACCTCAGACATTGCCAGCTTCTCAGCAAATCCAGATAACAGCTGACATCAAGAAAGCTTTCTCCTACCATTACAGACTAGCATTTCCTTCCCACAGGTTGTTCAAGGGACAGGAGGGAGGGCAGGAGGGATATATTCCTTCATTTTCTAACCAGCTCTTGGTGTGGCTGATGGCATGGGGGATGCTGACAAATAGGATTTTCTGCTTTTGAATTTTCCCCAACACATGCTATCTTAGACTGCAGTCTTGAATTTGTTAAGCAGTTTCTTTTAAAGTTAGTTAATATGGTTGGAGTACTAACATGATCTCTTGTGATACATTTTTGATTGCCTATGACTTTCAGACGATTCCAACTCGTACTTCTCATCGTCTCTCACCTAAAGCCAAATTACAACATATGTCTTTATTTTTTAATGTAGAGAATTCTTCTCAAGGCTCTTCCAGGACCAGCTGTGGGTGAACTAAAATATGAAGTTTTTTGTTACAGAAAATCCATCTCACTTCATTGTGATTCTTATGTTTTATATCTGCTCCGCATTACTTCCACGGGAAACTTATTACTTTGACTAATGGATTGCTATTTTATTCACATGCAAGTCCAAGGCATATGCTAGAGCTAGAGGCCAGAGAGACAGGAGTGCTCTCCAGCTCTGCAGGATTATGCTACATCTCACCTAGAAAATCATGTTCTGCCTCTCCTCTTGCAGGTGCATCTGAAACCTATTTCTTCAAGCACTGATGATGATGGTGATGATATAGAGCAGATTACAAAGGCCCTTTAGGGACAAAATTACTTCCCGAACACTCAAGAGCTCTTCCTGCTATACCATTATGTGGAACTGAGGTTTATTAAAGGCAACAGGACCATACTGTTCTCTTCTCAGCCACTTCCTTCAGGCACAGAAACAGAGGATTAATAATTTTGTCATCAGAAGTAGGGCTCCATTTTCAGATTATTTCAGTGCCAACATCTGGCTGGCCTGCGACTTTACTCCTTTAATCTCAATGCAGATGAATGAGCCACAGCGCTGACACAAAACTTAACCCTACAGGGTGACGGAAATCAAGGGAAGAGAAGGAAAGGATTGAAGAGTGTGCCACCCCTGGGGCTACCAACCTAAGTTAAAGCCCAGCAAAATCAACTAATTCTACCATCAATCTAACACAAGCTTCAGAAAATATCATTCATGAAGTACAACTCCTTTTCTGATTCCTGTGAAAATCTTTTCTGCGTAACACAACAAAAAAAACTGCAAGCGTATTGCAATGCTATGGCGTTATAAGGCAGGGCAAGGCTCCCAGTCAGTATCTTGTCATGCGGTGTTCTTTACACCTAGGCAGAAGGAGCTCCGGCCTCTCACTGCTTCAGCAGTGCTGCCTGACCCTGGCAGAGCCGTTTACCTCCCAGCTGCTTCACCATCACTACAGGTCACAGCCCCAGGTCACAGTCTGACACTTCGTGACCCGCCTCAGCTACTCCCTGTCCTGCCGAACGCAACCCATAGGGGAAAGAAGGTTAATTTGTTCATGACCGAGTTTTTGAAGCTGGATTACCAGATTGCTTTACTGCAGGCAGTTGCTTCTCAGTTACATCCTTGCAGGAGTGTAACTTTTATTCTTGCCTAAGTCAAAGCTGTCAATAAAGAAAACAAAGTATAAATTTGGGCAGACTTCATAGTAACACTAATTTCTTTATGGACTTCTGTACATGTTTCTGTGCTCATCTGCTAAGATTAATTCTAAAGTTCAGAGTGTGCTCAGCCCCTATTTCTGTTTCATTTGTTTGCGCTTGTTTCATTTTGCTTGCTTTAGTACGACATACAGCCATACTGCAAGAGCTTCTTTTACTCTCAGGAGCCACATTTAATCGTTTTAGTGATAGCGAGGTCCCAGTAGGTGCCCATCATCTAAGTAACCAGTATCTTTTTTCTATCATATACCATAAAATCTCACTGAGAAGTTCTTCACTGTTCTGACCTCCACTAACAGTGACAGCTCATCACTTAGAGCAATGACATACGCTGAAGGAAAGAAGTAGAAAATCCTGAAATGGTCATTTTAAAGTGAAGAAAGTGAAGAAAGAGTTAAAAGCTTTTAATTGTTTCAGGTCTATTCTTCCCACACTGAGATGTTCTGACTTGGACTACCACCCCTGTGCTTAAGATTGTCTGCTATTTATTCTAAAACATGAGATTTCCTACCAAACCTGATTGGGGGTTTAAGATCTCCAAAAACAGATAAATTCCTTTTGGGGCAGACTTCAGGCTGCTCTCCCCACTGCAGTCACCCTCAGTTCCAAGCACCAGTTAGAGCTGACCACAGGAAACTTTCCCTTGCGTCTAGCAGCGAGGTTGTCACAGGGACTCTGTCCTGCCTTGTTAGAAGAGCTCGTGCTATTTCTGCAGCCTTCGGCTGTAACCATTTGTGTGCTAAAGAAGCCACTGACATTCTCGTCAGTCACTGGATTGCAGCTTCTGAGTTCACAACAGATGGGAAACCAACAGAGGAGTTAAAATCCTGTGAATCCACACACAGCTTATAGCCAGTAGCCATCTGGCTGGGGATCTACATAATACCACAAGAGGATGAAAAAAAAAAAAAAAAAAAAAAAAAAAAGAAAGAAAGAAAGAAAGAAAAGAAAAAAGGCAGTTACATTTGCACTTCCATTTCTCTTCCCTTCTTTGTGCTTCCTGTTTTGAATAGACTTAATGATTGCATTACGAACAGTCTTTCAACTATTTCATATAAGTTAAACAGCTAAACTGCTTTCTCACTAGCACTTTCCACATAGAAAAATAAATTCTGTATCAAGAAAGCAATCCAACACATGACAACATGTAACGTTTGTCTGCTGCGGGCAGCAGCCAGATAGCATCTAACAAAAGCACAAGCATTTGAGGAAAGAGCAGCAGAATGGAAAGCACCAAGAAACCTCATTCAGTAGTGCTGCCAGTTGCTCTATAAAAATAATTCAAGGCAGAAGTTGTAATGCAGGGCCCCTGAAGTATAATTACTTAGGAAAAAATGTGGCCAGCAAAAGTTACCTAACCTGTTCAGAGAAGAAAGCTGTGATTTATTCCCAAACGTGCTAGGAAGGCTGAGAATCTGGTTTTCAGAAGTAAAAGCATAAACTTCACTAAAACACACTTTTGCAGAGCAGTACCTCGTTCTAGCTAGAGACAGGAAATACTGAAATACACAAACCTTTAAAGGAAAAAAAAAATTTCTCCCCTCAACTTGCTGCAATGAACAGAGAGGTGTTTTCAACACACAACTGTGTGTTTTGCTGGTTTCAGCTTTCTGAAAACAGCAGTTTTCTGATGGAAAGAAAGACCAAGAATTCTTTTCCCTATGTTCTGTGTTGCAAAAGCGAGCGTACATGAAGCAACCCAAGAACAGGAAATAACGCTGACAAACAAACCGATATTCTTTCCATAGCTTGATCGCTCAGAGAACAACGTTTGAAACTTCATCTGCCTAAATCAAGAAATGTTTATGCTACTTTTGGCAAGGCTGCTGAATACTTGTGTATTCTTCCTAGTCCAAATGTTTTATGATCCTTCCAGTGAAGCAGACAGTCACACTAGGATAGAGAAGAACATTGAGTTGAAAAATGTTTAATAAAGCTCTCTCCCTGGAAAAATCCTGTTTTATTGGTAGGAAAGCGACTGGTGGAAATATGTCAGTCCTATCTGACATGCACATGGGCACCTCTCTCACATGCCTTCTCCTGACCTGGAGTCTCCAGCACCACAGGTGTAGCTGCAGAAGGGCCGTCTGTGTCTGCATGTCTCTCAGCCTACAGAAAATCCACTTTTGGTTAATGTAACTCCCAACATGAGGGAGAGGATGGAAAAAAAATGGATTAAATGCAGACATCTATTTCTGAGCTAATCACTCCACGGTCCCTTCACACTAGACATGCTCTACCCAGTGCGACAATCCATCTTCTTGTGGAGCAGGCATCGCAAATAGGTCAGATGAACTAAGCCTTAAAATTAACCATTTTGTGCCAGGAAGATAAAGTGAGATTAGGGTGAGCAATGCAGACATCTGGAGTTAAATCACACGTGTCCAACTCAGAAAGGCTGTCCTTTTTCACTAGTGCTTCTGCTTACCTAAAGTCCTGCTTGAAACTGAATTTCTAATATATTGTTTTTTTTTTTTTTTTCCGCTACTTTGCCTTTTTTGGATGAAAAATTTCATTGATATGTTTTCAGTTTCCATATGGACATCTCTGAACAACTGAAGATGACTTATTTGCCCCATCTGTTTAAAGTCAAGACATGCAGTTGTGTTTTCCATTGAGAAAGGCTTAACTAACGATTTTTTATTTCTGAGGAAAAATATGAACAGAAAAATTTCAGTTATAGCCCTAGTAATACTGCTACAGTTCTAGCAAAATGGCAACTGATTAATGGCAATGTCTGATATATACATTATTCAAATTAGAATATATATTGAATTAATTATTTCTTGACAGATTGAGTTTTTAATTAAGAAAAAAATGTAGCAGAGAGATTTTTTTCATTTTTCTTACAAGAAGTGCAATTTTTATAAATGCAGCTATCTAGCCAGGAAAAAATTAAACTGCAAAAGCATAGCTGTAGAATTTTCTTCCGCATTGTACAACAATACCTCAATCAAGTAGAAACAGCTAAGAATGAAAATGAACATCCATGCTGATTTTAGGAGGCCCCTATAGCTTTGTGAACTTGGACCCAAACACCGCATTGCTGGGGGCAGTGCAGTCTCACCCTCCTGACTTCCTCAGCATGCAGCCCATCGAATTTATTGTTAGTCCAGGTTTTAATTCTATCGGCACTTCCCGCGAATACTTCCCTGCAGGGACTTCACTTCAGTGAGGGTGCTGGAAAAGCAGTTCATGTCACTCAGGATCAATCCAGCACTGTAATTCAAATTTTGGAAGCTGCCTTTGTCTACGCTTTATTTTGAGCAAACAGCATGCTGTTCTACCTGTTAGAACACATTACTTTCTCCAAACCTTAAATAAAAAGAAACAGTACCTAAATTCCTACCTATAGGTTTTAATTGCAAATGATCAGCTCAGGTTTGATACATCTCCCTATGCACTCCTCTTTGTGTATTTTAAATATAGTTTAACTTCAGCAGTTGCTATTTAGAACAAACTTCAGAAATAAAAACATAAGCAGAAGTCAGATATAAAATACACTTCCATTCTTATTTCAAAAGAAGTCGCCTACTTCCATATATAGTTCTTATCTTACTTCTGCTTACAAATTCAGGGTTTTGTTTTTTTTTCATAAACAACTGCTTTACAAAATACAGTGTTGAATTAAACCCCAAAGCAGCATGTAAATCCAGTTGAAGTTCCCTTCGATTTGGTGGTAGATGGAGCAATTTCGTGCTCCTACAGCTGGCAACAGCACCCTGCTCCTGGGTTCCTTTGTTTCAGAGCGTGCTGGTGTCACTCAGCAGCACAGCCAAGAGAAGCCGGGCCGTGCTCCACGGAAGCGTTTGATATATGATGAAACACAAAGAGTGCATCCTCTCCCTAATGATTGCTGGTAGCAATGTTTCAAAGAAATCAGACCCCACAATGAACCTTGCTAATTGCAGAAGGCGTTGCAGGTGACAGAGAGGAACGAGGGCTTTCAGATGCTCCCAGGTAATGCGCTTACATCTTAAATCAAGAGATTTGATTACCTGCCTCTAAGCATGCTTTTCTGCCACTGTTATGAGCTTTTATGTTATGAAGCCCTTTTTGAAAACTGAACCACTACATTTAACAGTGTGACCTCCGCAGTGAAGTCAACAGGCCAAATGCCCGCTGTCTGAAAACAGTATTTATACCTTATAACATTACATGCAACTCTTAAAGTATCTGATTTCTTGATCTTGTTTTATGATGCTGGAAAAGATGGAGAAAAACACAACCTGATCATTTTGCCTCATATTTCATATTACTATGTATCATAAAACCATGTTTTTTGTTTTTTTAATATTTCATCTCCAAAATTAAAGAGAAATACATCCCCTCCCACCACATCACAGACAGGACCTGCTACTCCTCTCTAAACTATTTAGTAGCCCTACATTCTACATGGCTTTAAACTTTAAAGTTTAGACTTTATAGGCCTAAACCATTGGCTCTTTGTCTCTTCTTCAGCTCTTGGGCTGTCCCTATGCTTGCCAGCTGCAGCCAGACTTCCTGATGCACCGCTTTAATCCAAACCCTGCCACCAGGGCTGCGCAGGAATGAAAAGCAGTTCCAGAGATCCTTTTCCCTTCAGCTATTCTCTTAAAGAGTTATGGATTTTCCCTTACTCTTTGAAGACATCTGTGTGAAATTACCCACACAACGGTAATCCTAACAAAAACCAAGGTTTATTAAAACAAAGAGAAACTGGAATTAAAACAAGATAAACTGTTTGCTTAACATAGCTGATTTTACAATTCTCATAAGTTAAATTAGATAAGGCATAAACCAGATAAGCTTAACTTCAGATATATATATTAAAAAAAAAAAAAAAAAAAAGCCCTGTAGTTTATCCTTTGAAATCAAATATCTCTTCTGACCACACCAGCCAGCCTGTCAGTGCAGCCTAGAGACCAACAATTCCCCCTTCTGTCTCCACAGATATGCCCAATAAACCCCAGTTCAGGTTTCCTAAACACTCCTCCAAAGACAAAAAATGGGTTTTGTTGAACAGTCTCTATCTCTGAGGAGTTACACCGCCGAGGAAAGGAACACCCTTAATTATGATCTATGGCTGCCTCTCCAAGGTTTATGGCCCAGCTCAAATGTTACCTTTTGCTAACCAGCCCTGCTGGGTCTGGGGTTTGGCTACACCCATGGGCAAACCCTACCTAGAGCAGCTCCTTTTCTTTCCACTTGCCACAGGTTATGAATCACAGACTGGGGCTAAGGCTTTCTGTTACAATCAGCTACGCCTCCGAACAAGTCCAATGGACATTTAGAAAATAAAATCAGTCTCAGCTGATGTCTCAGATGACAGATAGCTCTTTCTTGCTGCCCTTATAGGTTTTACATCTCATATATACACAGTTGTTGCTTCAGCACACTATGCTACTTAGCAAGTAGTATTCCCCTGACAGGAGAGGAGCACTGATCTTGGAAGGCTGCAACAAAAACTGGTTTGTAATAGAAACTTTCACCACTTTGGAAGTATAATTAAAATAGCTAGCTTGTTCCTTCTCGCATGCAAGCACAGATGCGACCATGCAAGCAAAAAATGTCTTAGATAAGCAAAGTTTCTCTCTGTTAAGCAAATAAAATAAACTGAAGCAGCCCAACTAGACAGCCCCACGTGCAGGCGTCCAGGAAGAACCAGGCGAGTGGCGATGAGCTTGTCGCAGTGGCACCCTGCATGGTTAGCCCAGTGCAATGTTTCTAGAACATGCTCAGCCCTTTACTCATCAGTTTCTTCAATGAGTTTGAAAGGAGAGAAAAAATAAACCCAGACAAGAAACCCCAGTGGCATGAAAGTGATGGGGCTATTGTTGCAGATCTACTTAACAATATCCATGTTGGCTTGTGTGATGTGATTCAACCCAGCGCTAAGCCATGACCACAGTAGGCAGGTAAGGAAGGGAAACAGCCATAACTCAAAAGCAAATTTCAACAGGAGAGGGTTAGACTGCGACTCTCAGAGCAGGAACTATGTCACTTGTCACTTTTTGCTCTAACAGGATGCTTGGAAGAAACACTTAAGCAGCAGGAATACAGGGTGCGGCTGCACTTAGGTTCCCTCAAGCCAAAAGTAAATGAACTGTGATCTGAGATCTGTTCAACAGAATATTACAGTCACTTTTTTGGTTATGAAATCATTCATGGGACAGTCTTTCCAAGCTCCAAATCAAGTTAATTTAATTCCTTACAGCAGCACGTAGAGTTACTCAAACATTCAATTAAAATAATCTTGCAGAACTGCATTTAAACTGTATCATCACTCTGACGAACTCTGAAGCAAAACATAAAATAAAGGTCAAACTGCAGAGAACACCACAGAGCAAGTTAATACCCATGAAAAACGAGCACAAGAAAAACAAAACTATTCCCCAGTGAAAAATGGTCGTGGAGGATGTGAGAAGGGATGCCATTCCTCTCCTTTATTGCTGCTCATCTAACAGAAGAAAAGCCAGAGAAGAGGAACTTCAACATCTGCATTGGGAAAAGAAAAAGAAAACTCTAGCTTAACATGTAACAAGGAAAGATGGAGATAGAAAAGAAGGTGCACGATCAGATCAAGACAGGACCTCACTGCTTGCACACCTCAAGCCATATGACACAAGAACATCACTATAGGCAATTTTATTTTTTTTAGTTTGTTCAACTGTTTCTTATGAGAAAATCATTTTGTAATTGACTAAGGCAAGGATTCCTTCTTAAAAACAACCAGGAAAAAATCTTAATGCTTTGGTAATCTCTCACTTAATCCTCTCTGTATCATTGAAAAGACTTCAAAAACTGATTAATCCATGGATAATTAAAGTCAACTCTCCTCCAAAAAGGAATAAAAACTTATTGAAACTCAGCTAATACACACTGCTTTCCTTGTAAGAATAAATGACTTAAAAATCCTTTCAAAATTATTTCAGATGCAGATATTGATAATATCAATAAAAGTTAATTAATCTGACCTAAAGATCCCTAGTAGATTCCTTTTAAAAGAAGGGTTTCTTAATTCTATAGAATTTCTGCACCCATTTGAGATCAGTCCAAGATTCTATGAAAGCATTCAATTAATTTTAAAGGTACAAATGCTCAGATAGCATGCCTCTACCTGTGAGAAGAGGGAAATGGTCCTCATTGTTTGCACAGGGAAAAAACGTAATACATCAGCTATAAATTAGCATGGTGCTTTGAGTAGTATCCATGAAAAATCAATCTTGATACAAAATCAGAATTATTCAGAAATACATTAATTTTAGTGTCTGATCTTCTTCACTTCTTCACTTCACTGCAGCAGAATACAATTAACACTCTGCTGAGGCTCCCACAATGTATATTCAAATAGTGTATTTTATTTATATTCAAATAGTTTTATGTATATTCAGGTAGGGGTTTTTTTGGACTAAGTAACGCATGAAAGGATATAAGGGAATCCTTTGCACAGTAAGGAAACACTGGAAAATAGTATCTGTCGTGTTTGCACACAAATATTCTGCATACACAGTGCTGAGCTAAACACAGCACCAGGATAGATCTCCTCTACAGGTGTTGAATTTGGACAAACTTTATTGACCCCACATTAAAAAAATATGACAGAATGGCAATGGTCTGTTGTTTTACAATCCAGGCTCGACTTCAGTGAAGACAGAATATTTAAAAATAAATAAATAAATAAATAAAAACATTAAAACGCTAGTGTTAGAAAGGTAGATACAATTTTGATAGTTATTCATGACTAGAGGTAGAACATGGTGCAGTGGGAGTTGGGGCCACATTTCAGGGGTATGTAGGTATGCACCATTGTTGCTTAACATGCTGAGATTTAAAAAAAAATAATATTAATTCACTGACTGAATTAATTGATTGCCAAATACCCAATACAAAGTGGCTAACAACTGTGCATGTGCCTCTACCTTCTGTACAAGTATTTATGGAATGCTGTAGGATGTCCAACAGATGTACACCTCAAAACAAACGTTTACAGAGTCTCTGACTTAGTGTTTGCAATTATTAACCTGAATTAAAACAGGACCTTTTGAGACTTGGTTTAAAGGTGTGATTTTCCCATTTCTCCTTTTGCTTCAAAGACTGCAGGAAACATTTTTCTCATGAAGGAGCATCCATGAGGCCTAAAGCCACTAGTAGGACACTGAAAGCCCTCCGGTTTCTTCCAGGAAATCTGTACAAGGGCACCGACCAACTGGCGCACCCAGCACTGGGTGGTATGAGGGTTTCACCCCAATTCACCAGGACACTTGACGACAACGCGGTTTACCCAGGACTTTGATGACCCTCCGTGGCACCCCAATGGCAAGGAGACATCCCCAACCAGCGCTGGAGGGACAGCCCAGGCTGGGGAGAGCTGAGTGCTTCTACTTGACCGAACAATCACATATTTGTTATAACGTAGTTCAAATCCTCACGTCCTAGATGGCTGCACGCTCCCTAAGGTTAGCAGCCTGCTGGGTGTGTACCTCATTTACCCACTAAATGCAAAAGATTAACATGATACTAGGTAAGAGAAACCAGCTCTGGTACATTACAGAGGCTGCTTTGTAAATACATCCATCACTGTGCTACTGTCCGCTGGCTAGGATCTGGCATTCAATTTTTCCTCATACCCGAGTAGGAAAGTATAAAAATTAACAGTGTTTAATTTTATTTTTACCAAACAAATAAATCAAAATTCTTATAAAATACAGGTATTTGTAAAAAAGGTATGTACACAGTCCAGTTTTAACAGAAGAATCCGGAGAAGGGAAATTAGGTGCTACATATTCTTAATAAATTATGCCTCCAGTGACTTCCAGTTCTGCTGAAAATTGGCACCACTCATTTCTTTTAATTACTAACGCAAAGCTCTGGATTAGTTAAAGAGATTATCCCCTAACACCTGGATGTCTACTTCAAATATGTTGTTAAAATCAAAAAGGCAAATGGCCTCCATTCATAACATTTTAAGCACAAAGACTGACAATCCTCCTGACTGCACAGTCACTAAGCAGCACCGCAAGCACAGTTCTACTGTTTCCAGCCACACCTGCACCAAAGCTGGCATGCCCCAACCAGTCTGAGAGGAAAAGAGATGCTCTTGAGATACCCAACACCACAGTAAAGCATAAAGACAGATGTGAAAAGTAAAGCTCTCATCCTGGTGAAGAAAGGGCTTTCACAATGACACAGTGGGACATGACAAGTGCTTCGTGGGACCCAGCGTACACAGACCTTTTGTTGGAGATAGGGTGGCACAACTGTCCTCAAGAAGCTGGTGGTGATATGGATGGTAGCAGCAGCTGCAGATGGGTAGACACTGGCAATAAAATACTCAGGAAAAATACTCTGCAGGATGACTTAGTACAAGCCAATTCCACAAAAAAAAACATAATTCCCCACTGCTGCATCAGGAAGCTCATGTCCACACGCCAATTCTGCCACAAAATCCCTCAATTTTAACCATAATCGGGTGTACTTGGCCAAACACTTTGTACTGGACTTGTATAGGATGCAGAGCAAACTGAGTTACAAAGCATTATCCAAATCCCAGAGCATTATTTAATTTCATAGATAACCTTTTGAGATGAGATATGAAGACTCAATGGCTGAGTAAATTGGTTTTTCTAGCCTAGTTCTAGTATCCTAAAGACGTTGAATATTTTGTTAGATCACCAAGAGAACTTTGTAGCACTGGATACACATCCTGCCCACAAATTAAGGCAGGGGGACTGAAGGCTTTGATAGGTTAAATGGGTTCCTGAGATCAGAGCATGCGCAAATAGCAGCGAGAAATCTCCAAGCTCAACCTCTCCTCCTGTTCTTCCCTTGCTCCACTGTGAAGGACCAGACGCAATTCTGCATCAGAGTTTACAATAGAAATTATTTTAAAAGACTGCATTTGTGGAAAAAAAATACGTGAATCACAAGTTCTGGAATGAGTTCTAAATAATTTGATTGTAAGAAAAGCAGAGTTTCAGTTCAATTCTCAGCTCCAGGTATATGCGCTCTTCTAAAAATTCAGAAACTTACTTCAAAATAAAAAAAGATATGCAAACAGTATTTTCAGAACAGCAGCAAATCAGGCAGATGGATATCTCAAAAAAAAAAGTGTTTGAAGTTTCACTTTTCATCACTGTCAACAGCCCTGTGACAACAGCCACTGTGAGTAAGCATGTTCCATGAGAGAGAGGCTGGACACGCAGGCAGATAAGATGGCACAGCACTATGTGACATCCAGCATCCATTTACTGCAGGTACCAGCCCGGGAGCTCACAGTAATGCTTATGTAGATAAGAAAAAAGATCAAAAAGAAAACTACAGAAGTAGTTTGCTTCTAGTATTTGTTTAAGATTTTGGCTCGGTAAATGTAAATCAAACATAAATGTTCAGCACTGACAGGAAAAAAAATATACTTGATATCTATACCTTAATATATTCCAGTAAACCAGGCTAAGGAGCAAATTTAGTCATAATTTAGCCAAGAATTGCACAGAACAACACTATTAAATTTCTATAGCATGTGAAGAACAAAACAATTTTAAGGAATACAGTTCTTCAAATGATATCAAAAGCAAAATCACTGCAAACTCCTAAAGCAGTGTTATTAATTTATCATTGTTACAGGTGGAGGATGCAGCCACATTACATAAATTGCTTCTCCCTCACGTAATATCTTTTACTTGCTCAATCTGAAAAAAGTATCCAAAGTGTCTAACAAAGAGACTTTGCACATTTATAGCAGAGGCAGCAGTAGATGGTGAAACATGAAATACAGTAACATGAAGAATTGTGTATTTTGCATTGGACATGTTCATATGATAAACACACAAGTGTACAGAAAAATTGAGATACTTGAATTTTTTCTTTTGAAGGAAAAGAATCTGCTTGGTATCAGGTAACTAGCTGGAAGACTCATGGATTTTTTTTTAGTAATATTGAATGGGACTGAAGCAGATAGCAACTGCTAAAATGTACTGTGAAATACTTTCCTAACATGATCACATTGCTACAAGGTGCATATCTATTTTAACCATAAATCGAATAAAGACATTCAGAATCTTCCACAACAACCACGTTATCACTATGAAAATTTGCAAATGAAATTCAGCTGTTCTCTTCCTAGGGTCTCATCCTACAGAGGAGCAGTGGAACTTAACTTTTTCTCTTATAATCAAAAAATGTCAGATTTCTCTTCTACTCAATTAAGTATTTTTCTGGACATCTTTATTTAAAAAAAAAAAAAAAAAAAAAAAACAGGAAAGATATGGGGGGCTTAATATTTGCTTAGGACACAATTTCTTCATCCTTTATTATTTGCACTCTCGTTATGCCTCTAACTGCTCACTGTGTTCTACTTGGCCATACTTTGGTGCATTTCACTGGTGACTTCAGCTATTGCAGTCCCTTTCCCACACCAAAGCCCCTTCAGTTGCCCAGCTGATTTGCTGTACATTTTTAAGGATTATAGGCCACCTCCCTGACATCCTCTCCATTCCTCCCTATATCTTGCTTCCTGCAATCGTGGGAAAGGGACATGGGGCATTCCACCAGTGTTCTGCCTGATGTTCTTGGTGGTCCTCACTCCCTCTTATTTTCGTGTTCCGCAGCTTTGATACACAGGGGGTACAGATATAGGAAAGGGTAAGGTAAGTCCTTCTTCCTCAGACAGCAGCAACGTAAGCTCCATTTGCCAGCATTTGAAAGAGGACAAAGTTTTTCTAAATAGTATCAAGAAATACGCTGAAAATACTATATTTTTAATCACCCAAAACCTGCTATGAAGGTTTCAGTGCAAGCAGTGTACATGAAAGTGCTAATTATGAGGAATGAAAAATAAAGTGACTTGTGTTTTTAATTGGCCACAGTTAGCAGCCAGAAAAGAGCAAGCAGCAGAAGCACATACTAGACAGCAAATTGGATTATTTAAAACTGTTCTTACTTCTTTTTGTCTGCTGTATTAGTTGCTGTTTCATATGAGCCTCATGAGGCAATATGTAAAATAATTACATTGTCTCAATTTTTTCAATATTTTTTTTTTTAAATCACTATTTTTGGTAATTTACAAGGTGTTTTGTTTTGTTTTTTCCCCTCTACCTACTTTTTGTACTGTTTTTCTTCAGAAAAGGAACAGCCTGTGTAAAATCCATGCAACTATTTTTTGAGATAGAATTAAAGACTGCCTGACCTGGTAAACATTGGAAGAATCCACTAAAAGTCCAAGAAATAGAAAAGCTGAACTGCAGGACAATTGCACATACTATTTCGGTAGTAAGCCTGCTGTCTCTGGTACCAGTCCTATCTGTTTTAAGCAGAAATGACAATTCATGGCTAGTTGCTGACAGCCAGCTTGCACAGTGTAGCAAATAAATTTGTTGAAGAAGGTCTGTCCCTCAGGTATGCCCAAGTTCAGTTCTTGGCAGTGCTACAGACTTACTGTGACACCAGGAAAGTTTCTTAACCTCAGTGAAGAAAAAAAAAAAAAAAAAAACATACAGTCAGATGATAATAGTCATTCTTTAAAGTTGGGTATTCAGGTTCTATCAGTAAAAATGGAAGAAGGCATTCCTGTTTAACATAGCTCCTGTTTACTGTCACTCAAGAAAGAAATACAAGAGTGTGTTTCCAAGGTGTGGGTCTCGTTTTATAGGACAAGTCCCCTCTGTGCTGATGTCTGACACCTGACAACTGGCCTGTAAGAACAGCAGTGTTCAGTTCTCTAAAAAGCTATTAGGACAGTTCCAGATGCTATAGCAGTGAATGCCTCAGCTCACCGATGACAACAGAACTTCTGACATTGTGGCAAATAGAATAGAATGGACTGTATGCAAATGTAAACTGAAATATGCTTCAGTCTTCCCAGAGGTGATGTACAGGTTCATCCTGAATGAAGAAACTGTAGGATTGCTAGCAAGGTATTTTGTCTCTTCGCGAAGATGAAGACTTCTCTCTTGAGGAAGATGATGCTAATCCTCATGCCATTCTTTCCCAAGTTATTAGCAGTTTCTGAACTGCACAATAACACCCATCCAGTTACCAAGTGCAAAATTTGCTACCTTCATTGTAACACACTCCTTAAAATGAATCCAAAAATAAGAGTAGCAAGTCTTTTTTCACTTTTTCTATGGCTTTAGCACAATTCAATTTCCTCTTACTACACGGATACAATCAACTTGAAGTTCCAGCCAGGTTTATAGAGCCATCAAACAATTTAGCACACTAAATCTGCTTGCTTTTACTTTTACACATGCATTCATTTTTATTAAAACCACGTTCTTTCCATCCACTGCATCCAAAAAATAGCATGCATTAATTCTCACTTCTAATTTTCTATTGTTCTAGTGCTACAAGTGTCAGCATTTTATCCTCAGCTGCTTCTGGCCTTGGAAGCAACCCTGTCCCCACAACAAAATGGAAGCATTTGCCTTAGCAGTCTGAGCAACTTTTCCCTACTAATTTATACTCCGAATGCCTCATGACTCAGCAAAGTGCTGATACTGCTGCTTTACAGGGAGAAGATCATGCCATAGAGAACCACATCTAAGTAAGTGAGACAGCATGACTGGCAAATAATTTCAGAACACCAGATGAGCTTTCCTTGCCTGCCTCAGAGCTGCTGAAACCTTGCTTCTTGCACAGCTTCTGAACCACTCCTGCCTCAAACCCTCCAGGTGTGGCCTGTGAGGCTCCAGCATGGAACTCAGCAGGGCCACGCTGGTGCGGCGGTGGCTGGATAGAGCCAAATGGTTGGATTTGGAAGAAACAAGTCAACACGAGTGGCTGAAGCAAACACGGACCTATCACTCTATGCTGAGGTGAGTCCAAACCTGCATTTCAGGAGCCCACTGCTCTCCAGACCACATCGTATGGGGGTTTGGCTCTTGTATAGGTATTTTAGTGTGTAAACCATACAATAAGTTCGGCCACACTTGCCCAGTGCGGTAAACACTGAAAAACAGGCATGACGTGGCACACATCTAATGTAGACATGGCAGGTTTTTCCATCTCAAATACTAATGATTAGAAACTGCAGTCTAGCTTCCAGTCTGCATTTATTCAGACTGGCTCTGGACAGTCATCCTCACATCTATATTGTTCTGTGGCTTAAGTGGCTTTTTACCTTCTTTCAGTCACCTCATTCTAGATGTATCTAGAGAGAGATCATTCAAACCATGGTGACTGAAGAACATTTACTGAATTCCGTAAGTATGACATGAAGCTACTCAAAGACACAGGATAAGCTAATGACAGAGAAGGTAACAACTGTAACAACACAGTTTCAGCCCCTCTATTGGAGCACTACAGAAATGTCAATGTCTAATTCACAACCCAATCTAATTAATATAAGCAGACTGCAAATACGAGTGAAAAGGTTAGATATTTTTACTAACTCTGCAAGAAGACGTTCAAGTTTCAACCTGTTGCCTTCCCATCTAACATACCTATAGGGCCCACATATACCAGTTCTTTCTCTAAATTAAGTTCTGACTAGAAGGACTGAGTATGCTGTGAGGAATTTTGAGAACCTTACTTTGAAGACAACTTGAAGTATCCCATATTTTCTCTGGGGAGCCTTTTGGTTGTGCACAAATGAAGGAATCCTAAGGAGAAATGTGTCCTAAGCTTGTGGGCTCTGAAGTAAAGTGTTGGCTAACCGATACTTGGAGGAATTGTTCTCTAGCCTTTGGATGAGGAATAAACCTCAGCTGAGCAAGACGAAGGAAATAGATCAAGGGAAACCGACTATATGTCCACTGCAATCCACTCAAACTGATGGGGAGAAACAAACAAGCTAGGCTTATACCTCCTGTACTGCCTACAATACACATGTCCATCACGGCCCTGCATCCCTCCTCTAAGGCCAATTCGGGAAAGGCAAGGAGAGAAGAGCGACACGACTGCAGTGAGCGGCAATTGAATAAGGTTGCTAGTGTGTCTTCCACAAGCTGTCTTGGCTGAGGATCTTGTAGCCTTGAACATTTTTATGCTGACAACACTTTGGAAGATTCACTGCACAATTTTTTTTTTCACTTTACAGCTGAGGAACCAACACACAAACAGCTACGTTTAGAAGGCCCAGAGTAGGTGCCTAACTTCAGCATCACAATTACCAAGGTCTGCAATTTCAGGAGTCTGACAAGTGATTTTTAGCCTCTGCCCCCAGCGAAATCAAAATAATTACATCCAACAGCTAGCGCTATCCAGACTACTCTGCTGTGAAGAGTCCTGGGCATCTCCAGTTAGCTTACAGCTCGATGCATCATTTTGGTGTCTTTATGCAAAACAGAAATAGTCTCCATCGCAAACCTCTAATATAGAAGAAAATAACATGAGCACATTAAGCTGCTTTTGCTTGTCACCCTTGATGAACTTCATATGGCAACGAGACCAAAAGCCCCTGCTGAGCCCCTGAAGCTGAATGCGGAACGGAAATATCACAAAGAAACACTGCCAGCATCCCAGAACATGACTCACGCTGCTTAAGCACCAAATCATTACATTTAGAAGATTGTGGTCTGGGTATTTTGCAGGGATAGATCAAGCACTTGGAAGCTGCAGTTGCTGAAGAAGAAGGGCTCCAAACTCAGTACCGCTTCCTCCTGTGCTGGTCACACCGGGCGAATCACTGTGCATCTCCGCATTGCCATTTCCAAATGCAAAGCTAATTACACTAATCCTAGTGTAGCACTTCAACATTTATGGATGAAAAGAATTATCCTAAGAACTATTTATGCTATTATAGAAAAGAACTACAATATTGTGTGAAAAGACAGGGCCAAGTCTCTTCTGTCAGTCTATGCCTCTTGACAGAGATGAACCACACATCCAGGAATTGCCAACAAAATCCTGTTTAGAATTAATAGACCTTCCCAAGCAGAGTAAAATGGGAACTGATATGGGAAAGCCATCCAACACAGGGAATGCTATTAATGGTCCTAAGGGCCAGATTTTCAAAGATGTCCAAAGACAAAGGTTAGGTCCACAAGTGTTGGGATTTTCAGAACAAACATTTATTGAATACACTGAACTCCCACTAAGATCAATGGCAGCTAAGTAGTGTACCCTGGTTTCTGCAATTTTAATGACTTTAAACATCATTGAAAATGTGACCCCAAGTAAACAAATTAAAAAGATGCTTTTTAACGTTCCTTGCATGACTATTGTGGAAAAAATTTTTAGATGGAAATGTGACTTTTAAATTGCAGTTTTGCAATCCATAAATGCTAATGAAATCCCCCTGCTGCCTGCCTTGTGATAATTTTTTCCTATTAAAAGCTTGCTCTTTTTTCAACCTAATAAGCACATCGTTATTCTAAGCACAATCATTGTTCAGACAAAGTTTAAATTTACAGTTAAAATAAAAAGAGAGGTCACTTACCAGTAACAAGAATTCTTTGAGACGTGAATTCTTTATGTGTATTCAAACCAATGAAGTACATACATGTTCTTTCACACATAAAATTAGTCTTACATGGAGAGAGAGCAAAGCAGTCAAGAAGAAAGCATGAATGTGAACTATGCATACCAAAAATCTTTGCTCATTGGTAAACCATCTTTATTTCCTCTTTTTGAGTGATAACTGTGCAAGTATTGTTTAGAGCACAGTGACTTCAGCACCTGCACCACTATATACCCAAGGTCCTGGAGGCTTTGGTACCAACCCCTCTAACACTGCTTTACCAACACACGGGTGTGAGTGATCACAGATCATAGAATCATAAAGGTTGGAAAAGAACTCTACGATCATCTAGTCCAACCGTTAAGCCAACACGACTATGCCCACTAAGTCATGTCCCAGGTGCCGTATCTACACATTTCTTGAACACCTCCAGGGAAGGAGACTCCACCTTCTCCCTGGGCAGCCTGTGCCAATGCCTGACCACTCTCTCACAGAAGAAGTTTTTCCTAACATCCAACCTGAACCTCCCCTGGTGCAGCTTGAGGCCATTACCCCTTGTCCTATCACTATTACCTGGTAGAAGAGGCCAAGACCCACCTCACTACAACCTCCTTTCAGGTAGTTGTAGAGAGATGATGCTACAGCACATGGCAAAGGTAGGGAATGGAGCTCCAGACAGCAGCATCTCCAACACCTCAGCTGTTCTTAACGATGCCACTAACTTTGTGCGCTCTGGAGAATTACTCTGCAGTAACAGAAAGAGATGCTTCTCAGCAGTCCAACAGCCTCCAATCAATTCTGACTGTCTGCGTGGAAATGGCAGAACCACTAAACCCTTCAGAAACACACACAAATGCCCTGAAGTGTTTGAAAGTGTGAATATAGAAGTAGATAGCCACCTGATATAAGTGTAAAAATCAAATTCTGCTTTAGAGGCAGAAGACCAGAAATAAAACCTGTAGAATAAATAAAATCTGCTGATTAAAAAGTATAATTCTGCCAACACTTTAGGCAGAAGAGTGAAGGTCACTCATCAGAATGCATCTTCTGCAAAAGTCTCGGAGGAAGTCACCTTGATGAAAGCATAAGTAGTAAACACCAGGCCCAACATCTCAGTGGGGCTACGTGAGAGTCCGAACTCTTCCAGGCTTAAGCAGATATTCCATAACAGCTTTAACAAATGACACAAAGGAAAAACATAGTAGAAAGCCACACGGATCTCTTTTCCAAAATGGGCAGCATGTGGATGCTGGATGGATTTCCTCACTGAAGTATTCCTGCCTATTTCCATGACAAAGAGGTGACAGAAAAGAGCCAACTAGACATATGCTACTGAATTGGTATGATCTCTGTCTGCCCCACAGACAGAGCTGAAAGACTGGTTTTCAGATCCTTTAAGGAAACATGACAGAGGTGACTGCTGTTACAAAGGCTCACGATGGAATTTTCCGTGGGCTTAGTTCAGAAGAAATAGGTAAAATTATATAAGCTGGGTTACACAGGAGCTAAAGAATGAAAGAATAAGTAGAGCTGTGGTTAGATAAGAGCTTAAAGGTTTGGCACTATTGCGTATGTATGGCCTAATGTGAAAAATATTTTTGTTGAAATTCTTTCTAAAACAATACCAAACCAGATATTACCAAAAATGCTAAAAAGCCTAAAATAAAACTAGGAAGAACCACACCTTTCAAGAGTTAATGCACTCTCCTTTACTTTTACACAAATACTCTCAAACCATACATTATATGCTACTTCTATTAGCAGATGAAGTCTCATAAAAATTACCACCAACAACAAGAAACATCAGTTAATATGCAAATTTAAAGATATTTCCAAAATATTCTTCCAAACCATTTTCACCATTTCTCAAAACTGAAAGAAGAATTAAAACAAAAAGTCTCCTTTTGTAGACAATTTATTTGAGAACAATTTCACTCATAACTACTATACCAAAAAAATGTTCTTGAAAGTACTTTCACAATGAAAATTGTTTATAACTTTCTTCCATGCACTCCTAATGTCTATGTCAAATGGGGAACATCCAGGCTGTGAATGAAGCATCTCTACAGCAGACGTAAGTATTTTTGGAAGAACACTGGGAGAGTTCTTATAAATATTAGTCTGTAACAGTTACGCTACATGGTTTAATATTGGATTATTCTGAACTCTGGAAATCCATTCCAGGTTAAAATTGATTTAATAATCAACATTTTCAATGTTAATCAGTTTTTAAGAGTCAGCTTGCAGCTTTAATGCCTCAGAGCTCTGTGAGTTCGTATTTCTACAGAAAACTCCCCACAACAGGATGTGGCTTGGGTTCTTTTTTTTCCCACTTACCTTCTACTCTGCAGCAAGTTGTCCCTATTGTAATTTCTGCAGAATCCTGAGACATTGTGTGGCAAACGATAAAACGTGTCGTCATATGTAGAGAAACATGCCATGTGCAGACCTGTGACCAACAAAATCCCAGCCACACCAATCAGCTCCCCCTCCCTTGCTGATACCCATGTGAGACGTGTGCCCAGGCTCATGCTGTAAAGCTGTGGGTCAAACCTCTATCGTTAAGTGAACTGCATGCTGGGCAGAGAGCCAGTATATACTTTTTTTAAATCTTATTTTCTTAGAATAACCTTGTAAAATATATATATATACACACATATATATATACACACTTTTAACCACAATACAGAGAGGTATTATTTTTCCTCATAGTGAATTATGTCCATTTCTGTGGCACAATATATCAAATGTTTAACAGCATGCACTGCTGAGCAACTTAACCCCTGATGTACCAGCTTTTTGAGGAGCCTTCTACAAAGCATTCCTGAACTATACCTCATCTCATGTTTCTCTTCTTGTCCCTCCCAGATCTATGCAGTTTTCACTTCTCTCCTTTCTCTCCATCACTGCACTCTTTTATTTTATAAACTCTGAAAACCCACCTCTTCTATCAATAATGTTACTGCATGTGGCACTTCGTATTTTTTCTGTGTTGTATCATGCCACGCTGTGTTCAGTCATGCACAAATACTGAATTTAACTGGAAGCTGGGATTTTTGTAACTTGTTTAGCCCGCACTTGTTAGTTTGTAAACTCCCAAGTGCATATGTGTTGCTATGTAAATAAGTAACAATAACCAACTCTAGATGAAACTGGACAGGAAGGCAGGTAGTCAGAATGCAACTACCCAAAACTAGGCCAAGACTAGACAGCAAGCATCTGTACTCTTGTGGAAAGTGCCAACCGATCACTAAGCTGATTTCATGAGTCAAAAGCATAACTACACAAACAAATACTTCCAACGAAATTTCAAAACATGGTGCAGCACAAGCCATCCCCTTCTAATTACCTAGCGCACCTGTCAAGGGTGCTAGAGCCTCGTTACCAAACACCTTCTCACTGCAGCTCGCTGTAGCATCAGATGCTCGAAGCAAAGGTCATCATTGGAATGCAAGGCAAACCACAGCACGCAGAGCGCGGTGCCGGAGGTGTGGGTGCCTGCAAGCACGGCTACAGGCAGCTCCCTGCAGCTAATTTCATTAACCCAATGGAATTATGTAGTAAAGCTCAAACACAGAGCTGTAGTTTCCAACTGTAAAGCTCTCATGCTCCCTAAGTCTAGCAATGCAGACATGAATAGGTTTGGTCCCACTGTAATATCGCTTTTCACTTTATCGTGATGATCGCCTGGCCCCAGGAAGGCGATCTGGGCTGCGATCCCACCAGCACCCTTAGCCCTGGCTGCACAGGAGGGACCCAGCCCACACTGCCAGCAACAAACCATGCTTCCCCTTGAAGCAGCTCTCAGCAGACACCTATCAGCTACCCCAAACCCTGCATGAATGTTGCATTAAAATAGTCTTTTTGCTTCTATTATCGCACAATACTCACTTTCCTTTGCTACAGAGCTGCATTTCAGCTTCGGTTATTTAGTAATTTTGTTTTGTTTTTTTAAATCTTGCTGAACTGCCTTCCATGACCAAAGTCCCTACTCACAGCAAAGCACCACACAGTATGGGCACAGCACATTCATCTGAATTTGCAGCCTATACAAACACCCTCCCCAAGCAAGCACAAGTATCACATCTTCATTTAATCTGCCCTGCTACACTCAGCCAGGGGTTGGCATTCACAAAACCTTCAGTCAAATTCCTCCTCTACAGTTGGACTCCTCCTGTGTGCACATCATTGGCTAATACTTGAAAGGAATCACAACTCAGAGAGCCCAGAGGAAAGCATAACAAGAAGTTGTACCCAAATTGTCATGGACTGATGTAATAAAGCAGGGGAGCTATTAAAACAGTCTGAGAGTTCAACCATTGAGTATTTTGCTTACAAAGAACACCCAAGTAAGATAAACGACTGACAGATGTCCCCATGTAGACTATATCTGCTGAAGGAACAGTAACAGAGAGATACTTTGATTCAGCTTTGAGTGTGCATCAGGAATGCTCAAGAAAATGCCATGGGATGCAGATGGATGGAATTAGCATCTCTGAGCTCTTAGCTTGCAATTAATGAGCAGGAAGCACAGTTCCCAGCGCTGCACAGAGAAGCCCATCCTTGTATGAAACACTGCTTTCTTGTTCCACCTGCATTAAGACAGACTAAAACAAGCCTTTGGAAGAACATGAACCCAACTCTCCATGTCTGTCGGGAATGAATTGAGACGTGCAGGGGTGACCCTTTAAAAACCACTGCTGCCAAATGCACCACTGCCAAAGAACTTACCATCTCCTTTCATACAACATGCTTGCCTATTGCATACCAAAAAGAGGTTTATTTCACTGGGAGTAGCTCCCTCTGAAAATATCAGAAGCTCGAGGGCATCACGTCTCTCCTCCTCTTTTCACTGCCACACATTGTGTGTTGTCACATTTCTTCTCTTTTTATATATCTAGATCATTCTTCTACAACAGCATAAAAACAGCACTTACAGTCTAGGAAATTAGTTTCCTACTGCTGCTGAATACATAAAATAGACTTTTCCCCACTTTTTTTTTTTTTTTTTGCTTGATAGTACTTAAAATTAAAGAATAAGTCATTTTTAGAAGGTTTTTTTTTTTAGTTTTAGAAAGTTACTTGGGGTAATCATTTTCAAATCTGGCTTTCATTTTCATGATTGCAAACTATGTGTGTTATAAAAATATGTAATAGCAAGCTGATGCCTAATTACATGACTTAATGTTGCAAAACTGTTTATTAAAACCTAACTGCCAAAGATCAAAATCAGCTCGTTCCCTTTGTTTGCTGCAGTGTGCATTTTTTTCCAATTTAGATTATGTACAGAAAAAATATAACACATGATAAGACCACGACTTCAATTGTGTTTTCCTTTATACTGTTACAAGTAAACTGGAATATTTATTTGCTTTTGTTTTTCTGTTCTTCTATTCTTTTTGCTGAAATGCCATTTAGAAGCCTGTAAGACCAACCATATTACAAAACTCTTTAACACTGTCCAACAGTCAGATGCCCTAGCTGCAATGTGATTAAATAATCTGCTAGATCAATGAATGCAGCATGACTTAAAATGGCTGCAAGCTTCCCCAAGCATAAGATCAGAGAACCAAGGAAAGGTTTCTCTTACTTTTTATATTTCAAAGAATGATTTATTTTCTAAAAAATCCATGTTCCCTAGCAGAAATAACACAGTATAATTCTAATACATACTGACTAAACAATACAATTTTTATTGTCAAAAATCAGCCCATGTTTTGCAATTCTTATACTGAATAACCTTACTCGAGGAAAAAGCAGTCTCTGCTCAAGATACGTAATGGTGCTAGGATCTGGTCCAAAGTGAACTGTTATCTCACGCGTGAAGATAATGAATGTTAATTTAAAATAATGTTCTTTCAACTCCAGCTTTTTTTTTTCATATAATCAATCAGGCCTGAAAACACGTGCAAGCGCTCTCCCTCTTGCACGCTCTCCCTCTGTCACTCATACATAAGCACTTCATTATATATTCTCATTCCCAGACAGTCAGGAAAAAAAATTCTGCAGGTGAAACTAATATTGCTCCACTGAAGCCAGCGGTGCTGCACCAAATTATTTGAGCAAGGTAACTCATCCTCTCATACACACATTGTGACATGTGGACCTGGACTTCCACTTACTGCACACTTAACCCAAACTCTCTTTCTTCCCTTCATACATGCATTTCCCAGCTCTTACATGCACTCAGCAGACAACTACTGGGGCCTTTCAAGGTCTCTTATCTCCATCAAACACTGCACAGACAGGCAGGTACACATGGCTCTTTTCTGCAGCTGAGGAAGGAACTCTAGATAAATACCAGAGAAAGAGCACTGCAGAGGAAGGCTGTGAGGCATTTGGAGAGCACAGAACAGGCTTAACCCAAAAAGGAGCAGGTTTTAATGTTATGAGCTCAAATGTTCAGTTATTATATAAAAGATTATTGAAAATATTCTAAAATAGAGTTTTGGAAAAAAACCACCTTTTTTTTTTTTGCATAAGAGCAGGAACGAATATCTAAGTAATTATTGTTGGGGAATCAGTATGGTGAAAAAAAGTTCTCTACAGCTTCCTACATCATAAAATTGGTGATTTTCGGCCCCATTCTAGGAGATATTCAGGATTTGTCTCCAGCTACCGCAAGACTGGATTACTCAACATGCTAGTGCGATCATGGAAAGCAGTTGCCATGGAAGAGAAGCCAAATGGAAATTTGGACACCATTCCTTCCCTCTGGCCCAGGAAACACCACAACTGCCTACCCACTCACCTGGCACATCAAACACTGCTCTGCTCCTAGCCACACCTGGGCTCAAAGCATCACTGCATCCGGCTGTCTTTAGCTGGTGTTCTTCAGCATTCTCTGTGCCACTACGAGGGCCACTGACCATAGAATGGCTTGGGCTGGAAGGGACCTCAGAGATCATCTAGTTCCAACCCCCCTGCCGTGGACAGGGCTGCCAGCCACTAGCTCACTAGATCAAACTGCCCAGGAACCCATCCAGCCTGGCCTTGAACACAGCCAGGGATGGGGCATCCACAGCTTCTCTGGGCAGCCTGTTTTCATTTGATTGAAAGCTGCACATCTTCAGAAGTTACAGACACAAGTTTGGCTTACACTTGTCCAAATCTGTAAAAGGGTTATTTTTTTAAAAACTTCCTTCAGAATTATTGAGATAAAGAATGCCAATGTGGATTAGACAACCTAATAAAAATGGCACCTGGAAGTACTTGACTGATAATCGGTACTTCCTGTAGGTATGAGTTGAATAGGAAGAGCAGCTCTCACGTCTGGAATCAGAATGAAGTCAAAGGTATGCTTCCAATTAGGAGGTTTTGTAAAGAAGCCTTCTGGGAGTCAGAGAGTGGAAAGTGCACAGGAAAAGGAAGAATCTTTCTACAAGTATTTCCTGTAAGTCTATTTACTGAGGTCAATGTAAGGAGACAATGATGACAAAGCTACAAAACTGAAAGATGGAGAGCAGCCACAGCTCTTGCTTCAGAACAGTCAGTCTGAATTACTCCCGGGTACACATCAGCACCAGCCCAACTGCAGCCTCCCCTTCAAAAAGACGTGTCAGTGATGTAAAACTATCTTTTAAAAATTTTAAAAATCAATACTTATGGCAGCTTTTAAACAACCTGACATGATGTTTCCTGCACCTGGGCCAGGGCAATCCCAAGCACAAATACAAGTTGGGCAGAGGAACGGCTGGAGAGCAGCTCTGAGGAGAAGGATTTGGTGGTGTCAGTTGATTAAAAACTCAACATGAGCTGACAATGTGCCCTTGCAGCCCAGAAGGCCAACTGCATCCTGGGCTGCATCAAGAGAAGTGTGACCAGCAGGGTGAGGGAGGTGATCCTGCCCCTCTGCTCTGCTCTCACGAGACTCCACCTGGAGTGCTGCGTCCAGGTCTGGGGACCCCAGTACAAGAAGGACATGGAGCTGTTTGAGGAGGTCCCGAGGAGGGCCACGAAGATTATCAGAGGGCTGGAGCACCTCCCCTATGAAGGCAGGCTGAGAGAGTTGGGGTTGTTCAGCCTGGAGAAGAGAAGGCTCCAGGGGGACCTGACAGCGGCCTTCCAGTGTCTGAAGGGGGCCTATAGGTGAGCTGGGGAGGGACTCTTTAGAAGGGCATGTAGCGACAGGACAAGGAGTAGTGGCCATAAACTGGAAGTGGGGAGATTTAGGCTAGATGCTAGGAAGAAATTCTCTACCGTCGGGGTGGTGAGACACTGGAACAGGTTGCCCAGAGAGGCTGTGGATGCCCCCTCCCTGGAAGTGTCCAAGACCAGGCTGGATGGGGCTCTGAGCAATCTGGTCTAGTGGGAGGTGTCCCTGTCCATGGCAGGGGTGTTGGAACTAGATGATCTTTAAGGTCCTTTCCAACCCAAACCATTCTGTGATTCTGTGTTCCAGCCAGACACACCAAGAGGTCAACATGAATTACTGTTGATCAAAGTGTAGAACTCCTCTCACTTGCGCCCACATTGAACCAAGACCAAGAAAAGTTTTCAGAAAGCTATTTTGATTGGTGAAATTCAAGTTATTTTTTTTACTCAGAAAATGTTAGTATCAATGGCATACTATTCAGTATGCTATATTATCTTCCAATGTCAGCATGCACGAGAAGTGACTGACACTGGGACAACCAGCTTCCCAAGCAAAGGTTCCTGCAGTTGGTTCTTAGGGATGTTCTAAAGCCTCAACTTCATGTATACAAAGTAAAAACAATGCCAGTCTGGTTCCCCTGAAAACAGCTAATAACTGTTACATTTCTTCTCTCAGCAGTTTCTTAAATCTTTCTATAACATACAGACTGTAAGAATCACAGTGTTAAAAGTCACTAATAGAAAAATGTTATCCATGTTTCCTGTTTTTACCATGGATACTGTAAATTCCCTCAAAGATTAGCATGCGTGTAGGAAACTGCCTTAAATTTCAGTAAGGGCAATCATTGTGAGATCTGGCATGTATGAAAATGTCTTTTAAAAATAATAATACTCAGTTGATATTCAAAAGGTATGAAAAATGCCAGTATGACACTGAGTATTCTAGCAGAAGTATCCAAAATATAATATTAAATAAAATTATACAGGCAAAACAAACTGCAACTGTGGTCTTCTTTTAATACAGGAGTTCTATGTAAAGATTCCTTTTAAAAAAATATTTTATGAAAAATAAGCTGGATTCATCAGTATGTTCCAAGGCCGATGCATTTTTATGTCTGAAACAAACACTCATATGACCAAGGTCTCCGTCATTATATTAATATTAATCTACCGGTAACAATGAATTTTCTGCAGTGAACATCATCAATTTTCATCAGCGAACAATCAGTGGCCTGTGATTACCTTTTATGAAATAGCAATTCTTTTGTTTTGATTCTGTACAATTTTGAACCTGAATCTTAAGTAATTGGTTGGGGAGAGAGGACTGTGCAGAAACCCTGGGCTTAAGCCTGCCCCGGCAGTCAATGGCGGCTCAGAAGGTCCTGATCTCAAGATGAACAGCTGACCCAAATGAGAATCAGAGAAACAAAACCCCATAATTGAGGTAAATCTTCCACTAAAATTTGTATGCGTGGATGCGTGCACTGTCATGTTACGCAGCAAGGCACAGTCTCTTCAGAGGTTTTCCTTTACTGTCCATGACACCAAAAGTAAAAATGCACAAGCAGTCGTGGCAGACTTGGCTGTTACTTGGTTTCTGACTTGAGAAACATCTGTAATTGCAAACAGGTATTTGTAGAAGAGAGGATCTCTTACTGAATACCAAAGGTTGTCTGAGACTTAACAGAAAATACGATAGCTTGATAAGAAAGACAAAGCTCTCTTGTCTCTCGGATCTTTGCAAAGATTTGTTCAGCAATAAACATGTTACATCCTTTTATTTTTTGTCTGTGTATTATTTGTAGCTAATTTGGGATTCTGCTAATCATCTTCTCACAACTCCATTTTACTTCATCACTGCTCCAGAAAGTTCCAATAAAAACTAAAGAACCACCCTGCTAAAATTAGTGAACTAAGTACAATACCCCATGAGTCACCGCCCACTACTCCCATCCACCTATCTTTAAAAGACCAGATAATAATGCCAGTGCACACCATCGAAGTACAAATACCCACTTTCCAAAACACCACTTTTGAGTCCTACACCTACCAGACTCTTAGAGGCTGTAAGTAAAACATTAGTTAAGTTAGCTGCATTAATATCAAATATTTTGAATTAGGAATGTTGGTTTCATGTTTATTTTTAACATGCTAACAAAGGTAAAGGAAATGAAACACACGATATGAGAATCAAGAGGTGAATAGCAATATTTGTTTTATATTTTCTTTTTTTTTTTTTTTTTTTTATTTTTTTTTTTTTTTTTTTTTTTTTTAAATTAACTAGATCTCAAATTGGATGTATCTTATTATGGACAAAAATGAAATAAACAGAGGAAGACCAGTTCTTTGCATGCAAAAATGCAGTTGCCACAGAAGGGGTGAATGGGATGTTATTGGTATTTTGGCAGGTACGCTTGACTTTATTTTTTGGCCAATAAGCATTTCAGTTTTCACTATCTCTGGTGCTAAAATTATTTGTTAAGAATTTGTTTCATATGATACTGCAACTGAGAGCTGTATGAAGAGCTGTAATCCTTGATTTCGAGTGTTTATTCTGAAATCATTTTATCTCACAATATAACACTGAATATAGTATAAAGGTATATTCAAAGCTATTCTGACTAATGGTGTACTGGTAACAATATTTTATTTACAATTTTTAATATTTTTTAAATTTTAAAATACTGTGGTCCTGTCATTTTAGCCAACAATTTATTTTAAACTCAAACTGTATGTCACTATACTTTCTCAACAGAAAGTTCTGCACTTCAGTGACTGAAGTGGAAATTGAGAGATTGGAAGTAAAAAAAAAAAAAAAAAAAAAAAAAAAAAAAAAAA
>VXAV01002924.1:187439-243584 GCA_013399715.1 Alectura lathami
TAGAAGTTGGTGATTTTAATATAAATACTCTGTGAAACTCAGTTTCTATCCACAATGATTTTGAACAATTCACAGTTCACAATCATATGCTTGCTAGGGTATCATCTTGCTGGGGATAGGAAAGACAAAAACATGGAATAAGTATTTACTATTTTTTTTTTTTTTTTTTGTATACACTTCTGGATTTGTGTTCAGTTTAGGAAATCAAAATGTTTCCCTAGGTTTCTAGGTTTCTAGCTTCCATTGGACTCCTTCCATTGAAAGCATAAAACAGTGCATGTTATCATACCACCCTACATCTTTGAAATATAATCAAAATCATCTTTCCCAGAAACCAGCCTGAGAATCCAAAGTGAGGAAAAAGGGAGTTAAAACCCAGATAAAACCCAGTTCTTGGAGCCTACTTGCCCATGCAATGGTCCCCTGGTATTTAAAATCCTTCTGGGATGTGTTTGGGGTGACACTAGAGACCACAGAGAATTTTCTTTTGTCCTGCAGGTGGCAGCTGGATGGGCCCTTGGCAGGGAAGATGTTCCAGGTGGTGATCAGTTCCGAAGGGAGCTCAGCTCTGTTGCTGCTGCTCTTCTCTCTTTCCCATCCCTGCAAAGCAGAGGGAAGACTCCCACATGTAGCCACCTTCCTGGAAAACTTTCAGTTGCATTTAAGAACTAGGTTTCTTCATGAGCTTAGCAGAGTTGCTCCAAATTTGCAGTTTGTAAGGGAGACCAAAAGTTGGACCTCTCTTTCTGCAAAGATTTAGTTATTTGAGCTGTAACTCGTACATTACTGCAGTGCACAAGATAGCTCATTATTGGTAAATCAGTATTTTTTGCCAAGGTGTCATGAGAATGACTGACTGAATGCAGATATTCAGTTAGGCTGTAAATTTGGGGATGTTTTAGTGTTACTTTGTATTATATTTTACTTGAACAAGCAGATGTGCACAATAGATTTTGACAGAATCAGAGAGGATATTCTGAACGGCAAAAATTATTTGCATTTCAAGGCTGAATGACTAATGCTCTGCCTCTCTATGCTGAGTTTGGCACTGTGAATTCTGTCTCCAGCACTTCTGTTCTAGATGGGAATCAAAACAACAATGTGGCTTCCTAGCCAAAGAGATTCCGGCAGGGCGCTCTTTGCAGGGTTTTCCATGGGAAATCCATGGGAATCCGTGCCACCTCACCAAGGCATTTGGCAGGCATGAAGACAGTGCTGTGCTCTGCTCCCTGCTTTTCCACCATGCACTGAAAGGTGGACATCAGGGGTGTAAAGTTTGATAACAACCAGGCTGTAATCATCTTAATAAAAAGCAGACTGGATATTTTTACTGCTAAGTTAAAGATATAGTATACCAGTGTTTTCGTATAAAGAGAATACATGAGTTAAGTTGGAAATCTCAATATCCAGGTTAGTGAAATTACATAAATCTGAGTGTATGGCATTGCTGGTTCCTGAAAAGATAACTGCTGAGACCACTGCTAAATGGTCACCTTTGTTGCCACTGGTTTCTTGGTGATGTAGTTATCTTGGCCTGAAAGATACTGCTTATTCTACTGTTGTATCTGTTGGGTGCCGTAAGTGGCCTTGTGCCTCTGCGGGGAAGCCATATATAGGAGTCTACTGAGTAGAACACTATAACTTTACAAGGTGAGTTTAATCAACTAAGAGAGATTTTTTTTTTTTAAATGACTGTGTCTTCTTTTGATCATTCCATAAACAGTGTGTTGGCATTCCAAATTGAAAAATAGTCCTCTAAAAGCAACCACTGTGAGCCCTCCTCAAATCACACTGGGACTTCTCACTTTAGTGCACTCAGTAATACCCTACCACGTACCTGGAACTGTTACTTACAGGGCTGAATCCAATCTGCCTGTACTGGATATAGTATTGGGATAGTGAGAGAGAATGGCTTTTACATAGCTTCTAATAGTGACTTAATTGTCTTATCTGTTTTTAAATACACAAGCACATCTACTTAAGAAAGAAAAACAGCTGACATTCCTCCTGTATATCCATTAGTGTATGCTGTGAGTTGCCTTTATTTATAGTAACCTGAGATCGCGTTGTTTGCATATGATTTAAATGAAAAGAAATGCCTAAGTGTAGCCCATGGAGTCAGTTCAGACTGACCCCTTTCTGTGTGGTAATAATATCATTTTCTGATCTAGATTTACATGTTGTATGATTACAGCCAGAAAATAGACAGCAGCTTGGCCACAAGTTTCCCAAAGCAGTCAGGAATTTGAGAGTTTTCAGGTCCTGAGTGCCTGCACAATCTCAAGTTGCCTTAACGAGACCTGCTTTTCCAGAGCTTGCATCTGTTTGCCTTCAGTGATGCAGGGATGCCCAGCTCCTCACAAAGTCCTCAGACTCGTTGAGGTTGGAAGGGCCCTCTGGAGCTCACCTGGTCCAACCTCCAATTTGGAGCACTCCTCAGGCTGCTTGGATGGCAGAGAAACTTGGATCTTGTTTTCAAATCTTAAGTTGACTTGAAGATGAAACTTTGGCTCCTAAGCTGCACGGTGATTTTGAAGATTTTCAATCCCTGCTTTTCTGTGAGGAGGTGGAACAGCGAATGCACGTCACTGAGGATCAGAGTGTATCTCCTGCAGGACAAGGCGTTCGTCTGAGTCTCACGGGGGCTGAGCTGGCGTGTACAAAAGGCTGCTTCCAAATGACCGCTGTAAACAGCTCTTACTGCTGGGGACAGAGAGTCTCCCATGTGCCATTTCCTAGTTGCATCATTTCCTCATGCTCCGCTGGCTGTTGGAATGTTGCAGCACTGCAGCTCCTAGGTGATGCTCTGACCTTTTAATGGCACGCAGCGCTGTACACAGTATTATCTTCATCTTCCTCATCAGTGTCAGCCTGTCCAACCCCCACAGGAGAAAGCTGGAAGAAACAAAGCTTTTGAGATTTGGGTCTTATGCACTTGGTTTCTCCTTCTGAAGAGTAAGTATTTGTGTAACAATCTACAGAACTCCTAAAGCAGCTGTGAAATAATCTCGACATAAGGTCCTGCAAATGGATCCAGGATGTAGGAAAACATCCGGCAAGATCTTGTTTGCTCTACTTTGAGAATACTACAAACTGGAATTATGGATAAAACATCTGTCCACAAGAATACCGCCAACAAGTCAAGCTGGCCAACATAGCTGTAGGGTGAACATCTGTGCCTGCTGTGCTGGTGGGAGAAAAAGGCTCTTGAGGGACACAGTGACCAGAGGGGTGCTGAGCAGCTGTCGCTCCCCCTCCCATGAACAGTGCATTCCCATGCCAGCCCTGTGCTCCTGTGTGTACCTAAAATCACCTCTTCTTAGCCTGCAGAATATGGCCTCTTCCCAGTCTCGACCCTGCCCTTAGAAGCTTTCCACTGGTCTCTGACTTCTGGGCTATTGACAACGTGTCAGCTGGGGAACATTAATATACATATCTGTTGTATTTATATTTTGAAGAGTGACTTTGGTTTTTATTTACATTCACATTAGTTCAATAAGTTGTCTGACATCATTTGGACTTTTCTAGTCAGGCTCCCCTTGCACTGCATTTATCATATTACCTAGTCTGGCTTTGTTTTCCTTTTCCTTTCCCTGCCATCCCTGGTTCACTCTGTGCTCCAGCTTTCCATTCAGCTGTCTCCTTTGTTTGGAAAAATGTAACCCAGGGTATATTCTCTCTTTATTATGAGTCATTTGTTACTAGGAAATATGCATACAAATCTGTTGGAAAGTAGACCCCAAGTCTGTCCTAGTGTGCTCATCTAATTTGTTTAGACCTCCTGAGCACAGGATGTCTTTCCTGTAGATGCTGTATGCTTCTCATTTCAACACCTCAGTTGTGCACTTCACCCATCCCAAATTCATTCCCAGCCAAGCTGTTCTGCTTTGTTTCATGTATCTGCACCTCTTGCCCTTCCAGATGCCCTTCCAGATGGAGCTTTTCAGTTCTGGCTGCCATTGTTTTTTGACTATTCTAACTTCTCAGACATCATTTCCTCTAATTTGGGTCCAGGCTCTGAATACTCCATGTGTAAAGACAGGGAAGTATTGAAAGGAGTAGATGCAAAGGGAGCAAAAGACCGGTCATTGTTACATTTCTTCCTGCTTAGCAATAAAAGGGGAAGAATACATACACATGTACACATGTACACATATATTGTGTTAATAACTGTATGTCATTATTACATCAAGTGTTACTGTGCCCTTACAAAAGAGTACATGCTTCCACTGTGTTAGGAGGCTCTATAAGAGACTCCATATTCTGTTCTTGTTTTTTTTTTTTGTTTTTTTTTTTTTTTTTTTAATAGCCTGTGAATAGCACATAATGCCTCTCTTCACAGGCAGATGCATTCTGCAAGCATTTAAATCGTCACCCAGCGGAATCACTTGTACCATGCTCAGCCAGTATCCTGTTTGTACAGAAGAAAAGCTCAGTGATGCATTTGCCAGTATTTAGAGTCACCAGAGAATAATATTTAACCACTCTGACTGGCTTCATTTCTACAGCTGGAACTCCTTGATATTAAAAAAATAATATTTTTCTTCATTCAGCTTACGGGTAATCTACGAAACTCTCAGTTGTGGTTCTTGCACTGACCCAAGGAATCTGCTACCATCTGCTGCAGCCAGTGAGGTTACACGCTGGGCACCTGCTCTGGTCTCCTCTCTGGACTTCCAAATGCCCTAAAAATCTAAACCCCAAGATCTGCCATTTCAGATTCTCATGGGTGATACTGCGTATTATGAATAATTCCCCCACTGCCCATTTGGTAGGTTTTAAGCATTTTTGGCAACTGTTCAATGGAAATGTAGGAGTAATGAAGATATTAGGGTTGTGAGTGCCTGAATTTCTGCGGTTGTCGCACAGCGTCACAAACTGTTGTGTCACGCCTGCAGAAATCAAATATTGCTCCACACGGGCAACACAGAGTTGCCAGAGATGGCAACATTCAGCACAAATAACACGGAACATAAACAGTCAGGCAGCCTGACTAGACCAAATCCACCAGTCAATTGGAATGTTAAGGCTAAATTTTTTGGCAACATGTTGGTTGCATGTAACACTGAATCTATTGCTATTGGGCTAAAAAAACCCCAAACCATAAACAATACAGAAGCCAGTACAAATGTCAAAGGATTGGATTTTCTTACGAAGCGTTATAGTACAGTGCTTGTGGCTTTCTTCTTTCCAAAATGTCAAAATAGCATATACAAATTCTGCTTTGCCTGAGCAATCTCGTATTCTTTAAAATGTTAAATAGACACTAGTCATGTATAGAAAGAAAGCACTGTAGTTTCAGTCTACTCCTGCAAGCGCAGACCCTGAGAGCAGGTATGTAAAGTAAAACCTTTGGTGTAAGCATCTACACCATACAAACATCTCTGTTGTTAGTTTGGTCTGGCTGCAGCTGGGCCCCTCTGGTTTGCAGCTCCTGATTGTTGTACTTGGAGCTATCTCTGGTCTGGTTTCACCGAAAGGAAACCCTTCATGTTCTCAGAGACCTCCCCATGATGTGAATTTTTATTCCCATGGGAAGTGGGAACAAAACACCATTCTGATCTGGGCTGAGACAATAACACATGTATGATCTTAGATTAAGTTACAAAAATTCACTGGACTTTCTTGTAAAATAAATCTTCATAGACTATTCTTGATATATTTTGTCCTATTTTCTCTCAAAACATAATATCTTGCTATTTAGTCTCTTGATCATAAACTCTTACTTTTGTGAATTTAAATTACTGTTTTGTAGAAGATGTAAAATGTGCATGCTTTGTTTCATTCCATCCCACTCCTCAGAAGAAGTTCTAAATGCTGTTTAGAAGTTTATGCAGGAGGATTGCTTTCTGAAGGGTTTCCCCAGGAGCAGCTGTGAAAAATATTACTTTGTCTTCTTCAGGGTTTGTGGAGTCCATAGAGCTCCATCAGCAGTAGTCTTTGGGCCACCAAGCTTCCAATCCCAGGAGAATGGAAATTTGCACACTTGTTTGATCTCTGTTAGCACACTCTTAGGCCTTGAAAGCAAGTGGCACATACTGGCCCCTACTGGTCCATACTGATAACTGTCCCCTGAACTGTGTCTACACCTTACATAGGAGGGTGCTAACCCAGAACCATGTTAAGAATCCAATGGCTACATCCTTGCCTTGCTAGCTTTGTCTCTGCTGCTAAACGAAGCAGGGCCAGGGGACAATTCTCCCAGCCATCACTTCTGTGACAACTGGCCTGGTATGACTGCAGTTTCTCTCAGGTGTATCCAGCCATGAGATGCCCGTGCACTGTGTAGGACCAGTAGACCAGGATCTCACTGCTAAGGAGGCTGGATGCAGATGCCTGCCCCGGGGTGGGTTGAAGGGGACAATTGTACAGGTCCCTCACAGCCAGCGGTGTTCTCTGTTATTTACTGCTGCAGACGCACCGATGTAGGCATAACCTCAATGTCCCATTCTATTCAATGCTTACTGGTAGACTGCTATGGGGTAGAAAGTCACTCATGCACACAGAAATTCTTCAAAATGAGAAAGCATCCTGTTTCCCAGTCAGGCCAGAGGAACATCCTAAGGCATGCTATGTCCGTATTAGCTAAGGCATCTCCACTTCTGGCCCTTCTGCCTTTAACCACCTCATCCCTGACCCAGCGCTCTCCCCTTCAGCTCAGGACATAGCCTGTACTTGTGCCAGCATTGATAAAGTCTTCTCTCTTCTCCCACCGGCTGGGGACTGAACTGCTGCAAGCTTCTGGTAGCAGACCTTAATCTTCTTTTGATTTTCTTATTGCTCTCACAGTGGTTGTAGCTCAGGGCACGACAAGCACTGACTGCACCAGTGTTTGTTTAGATGAATAACCCCCTTTCCCCCACGGAGTCCCTCTTTTCCCTCTTATCTCACTTCAGAAAGAAAAAGAGATCAGGAAAACGCAGGAAAACAAGATGTGACTGAAACTAATGCTCACATTTACTGGGAAAAATAGATATACTTCCAGACTGTATTTAAAATATTATTTATTTCTCTTTCTAAAGTGTTTTGCTCAGTCCCATGGAGATGACAGAAAATGACCAGAACATGAGGCTTGTTTGAAAACCTAGCAGAGCGTGTGTGCCTCTCAGAGTACAAAAAGTTCCCAGTGCTCTCTGCTTCAGAGGGAAAGGCTGTCTTCCTTTTCAGTCATGTCACAGTCCTGACTCACTGGAGGTTTCTTGGAAAGCAGGAGTGCGTTTCCAGTTCTGCTTCTTCATATAAGTGATCATTATGCAACTTCTGGCAACAGAGTATATAATACATTTCTTTACTATTTTTCTCTTTGTGCTGTTTTTTTCTATTATCCTTTCATCAGCTGTCTTACTTTTTCCTCACCCTTAAAAATCTGGACGTATGCTTCTTAGCTTTCCTTTGAGTGTACTTATTTAGGTTTTCCTGATGGGAAGTGTGACTTTTAGTCCAATTTGTTTTTCTGACAAACTGAACTAGTGGCCCTGTACGTTTTCACTGCTAACATTTTTCTTCTATTTTATTCCTTGATTTGTGTTTCAGATCTAACACTAGAGCCTACTTTTATCTCATTCTAAGACTTCCTTGCCTTCAGTCAAACCAAATTTTTATGACTGAAGTACAGTTTAAAACCTAAATATTAGTTAAATTTTATTTATATATATATTTTTTTGTTTTCATTTTCTCCTTTCATTTAGTTCAGCACATGCCCTGCTGTTGGCTTGTGGCATCAGTTATATCTGTTTTGTGCCATATCGGCGCAGAGGTGACAGCTGCTCCTAAGAGGTACAGGTTTATTTTACAGGGGAATTTGCTCTAAAGGAACCAAATTTTTATTTTTTTTTCACCCCTGCTTGAAGCCTGATTCATGGAGGTCTAGAGCCAACTCCCAGGGCTGCCAACGTGGAGGTGTAGCTACCTGCTAAATACTTCAGTATTTTAATTCTTTGTCTGTGGCAAAATCAATCTGTTTCCATAAAGCTGAAATATTTTTTCTGATTGGTTGTTTTCTTTTTTACCCTCCTGCATGTCCAATGTTGGTCACTTTGGCTGAAGGACTGGAACCCTGGTGCTTCAGCTCTGGGTTTGGGACTGATTCACTGAATCAAATGCTCTTGACAAACTGTTTGGGAGAAGTGTCAGGCCAATTTACAATCAATTGCTACAGACAGTAGAAACAGCTGTTTCCCATCCTTTTTCCTTTTATTCACTATTTGAGACAATTTTGGCTAAAGTGGAAGAAATTGTAGGATGCCCATTAACATTTGTTACTTTATTTAGCATCCTCATTTTACTCCTCTTTCACTTGTTTCTAAACTAATCTTCATCTGCTGAGCCAAGAACAAATGACAATAAGTACGAAATCTGGCAAGGCAGCAAAGACTGTCCAATGATTAAAGGAGACAAGGGAAGGAATTTGTTTCACTAATATTTTCAGTTCATCATTGCCATCAGACTAACCCTGCAAGATTCTTAGGGCACCGCTTGGAAGAAAAATATTTTGAAATTATATTTTTAAAAATAAAAATCATTTTCTTTCTCTTTTGTATCTAAAACAGTGACAGTGTTTGATTCAGTTACCTATATACAGGTGTGTAGTGACAGCTGGGATACCCTGGGTCTGGTTGGCTCCAGAAGGGCGTGGGTAACCCCACAGCTCATTCCAGCCCCATGGATCTGCCTGGAGGTGTCCTGGACCATCCCAATACCATAACACAGTCACTGCTGGGTGGCTGAATTGAGTGCTGAGATTCACCATCAGTATCTAGGGACAGAGCCTGAACATCTGCTGAGAATGCAGTATGAATGTAAGGTCCAGGCACTACTGTAATATGTTTTGGTTTTAGTTTATGCTTTACTTTTTTTTTTATTTTATTTTTTTATTTTTATTTTTAAGATGAGGTTTAGACATATTCTGTGTCTATTTTTGTACCATATGTTATCTGGATTTCCCCTTGCCCTGTCCTCCTTTTGTGTCCAGCCAGCAGCTGATGCTACAATCAGCTGTTAGATGTTTGTCTGATGTTGGGGATTCAGTGCGATGCTGATGATGCTTAGGAGCACTTTGAGAGGCTGTCAAACCCTCCCACTGCATTCAGCCAAAGGTGTCCCGGGGGCCATAAAGCTTGACGTGTCCACGTGCTCCTCTGCGTAGAACAGCACGGTCCCTCCTGCAGGACTTCCCCTGGGGCTGCAGTCACCAGCACCTCCCCCTTGGACATGGTGTTTTCCTGCAGAAGGTCGCCCCGGTGTCCTCCTCTGCATCACCATTTCTGAATTAACTGTGCTGACATTAAGAAGAATCTGACTGTGTCCTAGGAAAAACTATAAGGGGGATACTTTTACTTGCACAGTAAACAGGAAGTGGAAATGTTCGAAAATTGTGCCTTCTTTCTGTCACAAGCGTCCAAGGTTTAAGCGTCATCTCCTCTGAGTTCATATGTTCTGCAGAGCTAAGGCAGGATTTTCAAAGAAGCTCCAAAACCTTCATCATGAACCAAATCCTTTTCCTCTTTCTGTCTGATGGGAAAGTGAATTTGCTTATTCTTCCACAATTATCTTGTATATGGAGAACAAAAGGGAAAAAAAATTACCCAATGCCTTCACCTGGAAAGAAATCTCTTGTGGCTGCCAAAATACTGCTCTTAAATCTATATTTTAAACTGAATGTGATCCTTTTTCAAAGAGCATGTCAATACTGCCCTATGACATTTAGAATTGTTAGCATTCTTTCCAGAGAAGTCTAGATCCATGAATGATTTCTTGTAATAACAAACAGAAACAGATACATTTCTTTTGAAGCTAACATGGAGCCCCCTGAGCTGCAAAGTGAATCCTCCCGCCAAAGTATTTGACTAACGAATGTCCACATTTTAAGCTGAAGTCCAACATATGCATATGTTATGTTGGCTCTTTCCTAGACCACACATTTTTATTGTTCACCAAAGTTCAGTGTCTAGGTTTATTTTAGTCTTTCACATAAATAAGATGAAAGCTCTAGTCATTAGTTCTTTCTGCTTTTATTTACTGGAAAATATTTCATACCACTTTTGGAGATTAAGATTTGGTAACACTTTATTTTAGCTGTCTTATTATTTTGATTTATGTGCTGTTCTCAGTGACAGTAGAGATCATAACAAACACCTTTGGTACTGAAGTGGGTGATATGTGCATGCTGATGGAAAGTTATCTATAGACAATTCTATTCTTTTTAAACTTTTACACCGATTTTGAAGAGTCAGACAAATGAATCTGAAGATGTTTATGGTTTTGGTGATCAGTCAAACTGGTAATGGAAAAACTGTATTGTAATAAAATTTAACAGAAGCTGAAATGGGAGGAATTTTGAGGTCTAAGTGTAAACAATGTATTGACAGGATGCTGATTCTTCAGCTATCCTGAGAAATACAGGTCATGTATAAGCATTGGACAACTTAACATCTTTTTTACTCTCCGTGGTCTTTATGTAGTCCAGCAATGCATCTATATCGGAGTCTGTGTAATAAGTGTGCAGCAGAAAGATGAACTCAGCATAGCTTGATATTTAGAGCAGTTGTACACTCATTTGTTTTTGAAGGATGCTGTGGGAATGAGATGTTCAATTTGCAAGGAGTTTCAACAATATTTGTCATGAGTGAAGTGCCTTAGCTGTGAGCCAAGAGCCTTCCTGTTTTGCTGAGTATGTATCCTATCAACATGAACAGTTCAACAGGCAGGAGGGAAGAAAGGAAGGAAAATGTTAAAGGAGAAAGACGAGGGGAGAAAGTCTACGCAGAGGTTAAAAGCTACAGCAGTTTTGAATCTGAACTAAAAGGAGAAGGAAAAAAAACTGGCTAAAAATATCACAGGAATCCTTGTCTAAGCAATGTAAGGTCTATTACATAACTGTAAATCCTGGCAATGAGTAGTGCACAAGCACAGCTTACTCCTACAGCACCACAGTCATTCCAAGTTTAAAGACTGTCCTTTTTCCATTTATGTCCAGGTGTGGTATTGTTATCCCCAACACCAGAAACTGCGACAAAATAAATTTATGCTGTGCTTATTGGGACACCCATGGACAAATGGCAGTTCACAGGAACTGAAGCAGTTTCTTCAGAAATCATTCCTATGCCGTGGATCACTGAACTTTAAAAGAAGATTCATCCTTGATATATTCATAGAATCACAGAATGGCTTGTGTTGGAAGGGACCTTAAAGCCCACCCAGTCCCAGCCCCTGCCGTGGGCTGGTTGCCACCCGCTGGATCAGGCTGCCCAGGGCCCAGCCAGCCTGGCCTTGAGCACCTCCAGGGATGGGGCACCCACAGCATCTGCGGGCAGCCTGTGCCAGGGCCTCACCACCCTCATTGTGAAAAATTTCCTCCTAATATCAAAATCTTACCTCTTTTGGTTTAAAACTATTTCCCCTTGTTCTAGCACTATCGAAATATTATGATCCAGAGACTGATATCACATATTTTCTAGGATGACAAATGATTTGGCTGATGTCTGAATTGCTGGAGGGAGATTAGAGTCACCTGGGATGTCCCTGCATGATCAAACACTCTGAGAGACAAAAGTACCGGTGAAGATCCCGAATGCTGGTGGACACCCTACTCTGTATTGGCCACTGTCACGCGTCTAGCACAAAAAAAATCAGGAGAAGATGACCTTGCTGGCCGTCTTGCTGGGAGATCAGAGATATTAGGCATTTTTTCCAATGCGTTTCATGGCTCCTGGAAAAAATAATTCAGAGCAGGAGAGTGAAGGCTACTTGCAGAAGACCTTGAAATCACTTTCCCTTTCTTCCCAGCTCTTAGGGAAAGCAGAACTGACCTGTTTTTTCCAGAAATATGCTCCTGAGGTTTCTGACTCTTTAAAACAACAGTTTTGTGCTCTAGGGTGGGAGTTGCATGGGGTAGGAGACTGTCTCTGTCCTAATGCCAAACTGGCAATGTTTGAGGTTGTCCCTCTCTCCTATAACTACAGCCCTCTGGTCACCCAAGATTAATCTGGAAGTAGACATGTTTTTTTCCTGTTCTCACCACGAGCTGTAAACTGTCTGCAGAATCAGTTAAGATCTGACCTAGCTGGTTCTCTGCCCCTGTGGAGGCCTGAGGTATTTTTTGGTGTCTCCTGTTACCTCTGTGCCATGCCTTTTACCTGAAGCTGTTTTCGGTCCTTAATATCCTCAAATCTTTAGTGAAAATTGTAATATAAGAAGCCAGAATAACTGACACAACAGTTTCTTGTTGTGTAAAATTGCATAAAATTTTATGAGTTTTTAAAGATTAATGGAAGGATAAGCAGCACAGTGAGTGAGTGAGTCTTCCCTGAGACCTCATCCACTCTACAGAAAAGGACAGATAGTGATCAAACATAACTCAGTAAAATGTAAGACAGGGATTTCGCTGTGGATTAAAACTTAATCCTTCTAATAGAAACTTTCAGTTATAAGAAGTTTCAGTTTTCATTGAGTAATTTTTCCTCTTATCCATGTGCTAGTGAAGTCTAGTCCAAGGTAGTTGGAGCAGGCAGGGACAAGCACCACTGCTCATGCATATGAACAGCAAAACCACAGCAAAAACAGAAAAAGGGAGCTCCTCGCCCATATTTAGGAAGCTAAGTAAGTGCCCTCGTCTGGAGCTGTGCTGCATACTTGAAGACATGCCCAGTAGTGTAGGACACACAAGAGATGCTGATTATTATTGACGTTCATTTTTAGCCAAACACAAACCACCCAGCTGATAGCTGGACTGGAAATTTTCTGGTAGCGTCAGAGAGGTCACAAAGTTACATAAAATTTATCAACCTTCTCTTCTCTTAATATGACACACAGCCAAGGGAAGCTATAGGGTCCAATATGCAATCGCCATAGAGAGAGCAGTAGGATCACAGAATAAAAATAGATGATTAAAGGCTCAGGCAGATAACCTGGTTAGGTCATCTTTATGCATTAGAGAAGCTGACAGCTGCAGGGGACTAATTACTGGACTCCTGGTCACAGCATCCTTCAGCAAAACTAAGATTTCACTTCGGAAAAGAATCAAAAACTCAATGAAATATTCAGTGCTGCAACTCCTAAATATTTGCTGTATGGCACCAAGAATTTACAATGCTTTGAAGGACACATAAATTGCTTTGCCTTAAGTAAATATTAAGTGGAAAAAAAAAAGGGATTTAGAGCCACCATAAGCTAAATCAGCCAGTAGAAACTGCTAGGCCGAGGGCTTAAGATGAGATTATTCCTCCCTCGCACACAGGTGCTCGATTCAAAATTTTTTCGGTTGCCGCTGGGTATTTTTATGTTGCACAGCACATGTTTACCTTCTGCTGACCAAAAGATGGGCTTCCCATACGCTGGGTCCTGAATCAGTTCCACAGGACAGATGTTTTTTCTCCTGAATAATGGACTCATACTCCAATAAATGCCATCTGTAGATTCTGGGCAGTTTGATCTAGTGAGCTAGTGGTTGGCAACTCTGTCCACAGCAGGGGGGCTGGAACTAGATGATCTCTGAGGTCCCTTCCAACCCAAGCCATTCTATGATTCTGTGATTCTCAGCAGGAGAAGCGGAGTCCAGAGAACACTGCAAGGAGGCACGCCTTCTGAACTACTTGCAAATTCTTTGCTTGGGACTCAGACACCTCAGTATGTTTTATATAGACAGATATATACCTTCTTTGCTGTAAATTCAATTGTCTAGGCAAAGATAAAGTTCTTTCCCAATTTTTTTAAAGGTGACCCGAGTTTTTATGCTTTGTTAACGGGTGCTATGTGATGCCAGACCAATGACAGGCTACCTTTTTTGGACTCATGACCTAGAAACATTCAAATGTTAGCTCCATTTACAATGTTAAGACAATATGCAATTCATCATTTCATTCTTCTAGGAAATCAGCTTAAGGGTGAGACTCATGGTGCGGTTTCAGTCATTTATGTGACTTGTCATGCATCCTAATGGAGTGGTTACTTGACAAAAGCAGCAAGGTTTCCTCCTGTGATAGGTAACTAATTTGAAAGAGTAACTGCAATGTGCTAGAAATTCAGGAATTCTGAATTGCTTTGGAAGGGCAATGAGAGGTAAATAATTCTGATAAAAATTGTGAGTGAGTAATAAACAATGAAAGCTGGCAGAAGCATAGCATGGGTAGGAACTACAGACCTCTGTTTTTTCTCAGCCTTCGAAGTCACCACTTCGAAAACTGCAGAGGTGAAGTTTGTGAAAGTTTTGTGTATACTCAGTGATGCAGATGTAGTAAATAAGTTGTTTTTTTTATAATTAAAGTACTGGATTACTGCAGGGGTAGGTGAAAGAAAAAAACAAGAAAATGTCTGCAGTCAATGGAATGGGACAAAATCACTGCTTTAAAAACGTGTGGATAGAAATTTCTTGACATTTCAATTCTTTTATCTATATCCTGGGAAATACATCTACAGATGTATTGGGAGAAGAAGTTTCTGGTGTTTATATCAGTAAGTAAGTACAGTTTATTCAAATCCCATGTTCCAGGATACAGTATTTGAACCATACATACTAATCTCATGTTTAGAAAGTGAATTTAATTTTCTTCATCCTGGTTAGTGTTTTCACTTTGAGACTCAGATGCATGATAATAATTAAAAAAACACAACTGTTAGGCCAAAATAGACATAATGGAAAAGGAGGAACTGCATTTGCCCTTAGGAACACATGCCTCTGGCTGCTTAACAGAGTAACCCCAGTAGCACTTTGATTTACGGTTTGTTAAGTGCTTTAGGACCCTTCAAAACTTCAATAATGGCAAACTGCCATTAAATACAGTTATGCAAAGCTAACAAGGCGAAGCATAAAATATTGTGAAATGGATAGGTTTGTTCCCTTGGCTAGAAGGGGCTTAAATAATAGAGGAGAGGGCACATAGTTCTGAGGAGATGGACCTCTCGGCTGTTTTCTGCACTGAAGCTGAAGATTTGACCAGTCAAAATATTGGCAGGTGCATAGTAAGCCAGCCTTGTCTTTCTCTGCATGACCTAAATAATGCTGGGCAGTGCTCTTGCATGCCTGGCTCTACTTTCATGCACACTTTCATGTACTTTCATGTACGTGTACAAAAGCTTTTGCAAAAAAAGTTAAAATATGACCCAATATGACACTTGTAATACCTGTAGTCCTCAGTGAGAACGTGCCACTAGAACTTCAGTAAGCTAACTCACCAAGAGCAGCATTATTGAAGAAGCTGAATCTGCTGGCTGGGTCTTACCAGTTGTGTTGACAGGGAGAGAGAGGCAGGAGAAAGTTGTCTTTGAGAGAGAATGAAATATCAGTGACTGTTGGATTTGTTTGTACAGATTGTTAGCACAATATCTTAGCAGTAAGATTTACTTAACAGGAAAAAATATGTTTTTCATGCCTATTTTATCATTTATTACTGTTCTTATGCAGGAAATCCCTTGAACTCCACAAATTAATACTAATGAATTAAAATAAATACATGCAAGTTCCATTTTGTTCTAGCTCAATATATATTTTTGTTTTCAGATGATAAGACAGTCTAGTTCTGCCTGTAGACATGGTCACTTCAGACAGCTGACAGTGTTTGTTATACAATATGAAGAATCACTGCTCTACTGCATGACTGTGATGAACTTCCCCAGCATGGAAGCACGTTTTAAGCTGGCAATTAACAGAAGTTTTATTATGTGGGCTTTACTGTATCAAATTTCTCTTTTGCCCTCCTTCCTTCACTGCCTCTTCCTATGCCATCCTCTTCTGCTTGGCCTGGACCTTCAAAGGCTGTTCATCCCACTAATGCTGTCACGTTGCTTCTGTTCCCCAGATCTCTCGCAGTGCTGAAGACGCGGGTCCCAGCAAAGCTGGTGCTCCTAACCCAACAAGACCTCAGCAGACACTTATCTTGCAATGCCCATCCCAAAACCTGGCTTCTTGTGTCTGGGAGTCATTGTGCACCTCACTGCTGGGCATGCCAATGCCATTCATAGGTCCCTGGGACTACTGAATGAGAAGCCTCAAAAATGGTGATATTTTGGTGCAAACTGACCTAGGAGAAAAGAAAAGCATCCATAGGCAGACAGATCAATTTGTGAAAAATATTCTGGGTGTAAATGCTAAAGAAATAAGGTTAAAAAAAGAAAAGAAGACAGGAAAAAGAAAGCATGAAAAGGTAAAATAGAAAAGTTTGGAATCAGTGAAGGCTGATCTTACTAGCATGAAACTGCTGATATTCTTTTCCTCAGTCTGCAGCCAAATACATCTCTCTGCTGCTACTGTTTTTGGCTGCTGAGGGATCCATCCACCTGCTTAAGTAACTAATTTCCTCCTGCACTGAGGTTTCTAGTGAACATAAACAAAAGGTGTAAATTCTCTATATTGTCACTGGAGAAAGGAAGATGCCTCTAAGGCTTCCAGAAGGAGATGCCATTGCCTAACTTGCTTACCTGCACGCCTATGGAGCGCAGCATGAAGAGAGCCCTGGCCAGGCAGTGCAGCCTGCATTGAGGGGTCTGGCTGCAGCCCCTCCATGTACCATGAGCACGAACTTCCTCTGGTTTGGGTTTGTTGTGGTTTTTCTGTGCAGAGAACTCAGAACTGTGAGGGTGCTGAATCACCCATCTTTGTCCTCAAAATGTCATGTCATGTAAAGCTGACCACTCTACACTGATGATTAGCTTGTTTATCATCTAAACACTATACAAAGCGTACCATCACATGCTGATGAGAAGAAACTAATTTCTCACTGTGAGTGAAATCTTTTAAAAAATCTTTATGCTTTCGCCTTCTTAATTCCACACTGTAAAACTCAACTAATGTGAAGCAAACACCTTTGATTTTTAAAAAATACCTTAGTGAGGAGTCTGAAGTACCGGTGTAGCCAGCAGTGTGTGAAGAATCTATTTCCACCAATGTGGGAGCATGTAAAGCTGACACAGGCTGTGGAGACAAGATGCAATGGTATAGCTATGTATATTATACGTAAATTGCATGAGTGCAATTTCAGTGGGGACACATCACCACTAGTACTGGCTTGATCTGGCAAATACTCGCAAACAGTCTTTGTACTCTCTGGAGAGTGGAAGTGTTAGCAACCTTTGACTTCATTTTTCCTAATGCTTGTAATTCTTTTTTCAAAGCAAAAAAAAAAGGCCAAAGGATAAAAAATTTAAAAAGCTAGGTCTGTGTAAAGATAATCTGTCTTATGTTATTTAATTAGTTCCCGCAAACACATGAGCTCAATTCTTGTGCAGCTTTCAAACAGATGTTATCTTTAAAAATGATGACATCTCAAATGCAGCAATTTTAAGTGCACATTCACTGTGTAGTCCAACACTTCTTGGGTTTGAAACCACATTTTATTACCAGCCAGAACATCAGTATCTTGAAACAGAATGTGGATATTCTTTGGAGCAGGGACTGAATACCAGATATCCTTGGTCTGAGATGAACTGTCAGGATGAAAAGCCATTTTCCTCCTCTCTCTTTCCTCTTTTCTTTGTCTTTTATGTGAATGCATTTTTAACTTCCTTGTGTAACAAGGCACTTCTTCCACAAGTCATAACCCAGTCTCTCTTCTTACCCCATGATTTAGCGTTGGAAGAGGTGGGTTCAGGTGTCTTGTCAGAGAAGGGTTCCTTCACCTCCTATCCCTCTTCATGGACACTCCTTCCCTAGAGCTGAGTGCTGCACGCGTACAGCTGGGTTGGTGCTTTCAGAACAGGACTTGCAGATATTCAGAACCTCAGGAGGATTTTTGGACCTTGTCAAGACTTTGTGATCAGCTAAATGACTAATTGCTCAGCACCATTGAGACATATTGTTCTGGGCATGTCCAAAGCGTATATGGGACACAGTGCTTAGTTCTGGCTATGGAACTTTTGGAAACTGGCGAATTTAGTTCCAAAACTTTCCTTGGCTGGAATTAGGAAACTTAAGAATTATGTTGCCTCTTGTATGAATGCATTCCATTTCAAACAAGGGGACCAATCCTTTTTACAGACCTGCCTCAGAGGCTTACACATGGCATCTGAAGTTAAATTGTGCATAGGGCTTGTGAGTAGCAGTAATTGCCTCCTGGAAATGCCCTGTCCCAAGGTAGGGGCACTGCCACAAGTGCCTCTGGTGCAGGCATGCTGTGAAATACTTTGAGCAGCATACACAGATAGAAGATGATTCTCCTTCTCTTTCTCCTTCTGTTTTTTTTCCCTGCTCTTTCACTTTGTCATTCACGATGGATAAATCTGGCAGGCAGGGAAGAAACTGAATTTTTGTTATTATCAGCCTGAAAGAACATAAACTTTCGCAATTCTCTTGTGTTAATGCTGTGCAGCTGTTTGACGGTCTGACTGTCAAGGACCAAGAAGATATTTTAAAGCTTGGACTTCTGCGAACAATGTACTTCTGATTGCTTTTCAGGCAGCTCAGAAGCAGCCTGGCTGCGGAGATGGGCTGACTCTGCTATTCTGCACTCTTTAAATTGAGAAGCAATGATCAATGTAAAGTGGAGACCAGTTCCTCAGTGAGGAACCTGAGTGCAGCAGAGGACTCGGAAACACCAGCAGCTTTACCTCCATGCCATGGGTTGCTAGAAAGTGGGTAGGACTATGGGGTAACATCTCTCAGAGTCCATGCCTTAGCAGTAAGACAAACTGAAGAAAAAAAAAGGCTAAACTCACTAGAAATATTATGAGGAATGAGACACTGCTTGCTGAACATGGAGCCAACTGAGTTTGAAGTATTGCGGTAGGGTTGGAGACTTCGGAATTCATATATGTCACGTAAATGTTGTTGAAGAAGCCTTTTTAAGTGAAAGATGGTGGCATTGTGAAAAGAGATTAATTGGGAAAAAAGTCAGGTACTCCAGGGTGGAGTAACAAGGGGAAGAAATGTTATGTCTCACCAGGACAATAAATGCATTTTACATAGAGTTATCATACTTCAATATAGAATTAGAGGAGATTCAGGAAATGATCCTGGATGAAATTACCCAGATCTTTTTTCATCCCTCATGAATACACTTGCAGATTTTGTTACCTTCATATTTTTCAGCCAGTACTCCAAGGTTTTTCTTGTCTTAGGACTGGGGCCAGGCAGGCAGCCCTCACCTGATTCCCACCCAAATGATCTGAAGAGTTCAGTCATGTTTCTCACCTGCAAGGAACCTTCCTCCCAGAGCATTCAGCTATCTCCTGCTTTCCCAGTCATACTTCTGAGCCCAGCATCAATTGAAGTGATTTTGGAGTGTTAGAGGAAATAAGTGAATGTTGCCATGAGTAGGGAGAATGACATTTATTTTAAGAGGATATGATTTGTTTAAGTGGATTTACCTCCCGAGGTCATCTGTCATATTTTAAAAACACCATTTGCAGATTCTTCAGATGATACTTCTGAAGCATAAATACTGTTGCACAGTTTATGACCACAGTGCAGGGGATTAAACAAGACCTTTGATTTCCACCAGTTTGGCCAGCCTGATCTTTCTTTAAACCCGCTCCTTGACACAATGCTCTAGAGGGAAATTCTGAAATTCTGACATTAAAAATTAAACCCAAATCCTATTACATTTTATTTATTTTGAGTTGGAGGTGAGAGGATGGGGACTACTGCACATTGTGCCCCATGCTCATGGTGTCAGACAGACCATGTCACTTTTCAGCGAAGTAGAATTGTTTGGCTTCAAAGTGCCAGCTGTACTTAGACCTTTCCTTTTAAAAGAAATTCCCAGTGTGTAGGCAAGATCAGCTGCTTTCTTTGTGTGAATTCTCAGATTGCAGAGCTGCTTTCCCTCGCTCTGATTTCCTTTGAAAAGGCCTATTTCTTCAAACAGAATTCATCCATTTCCATTGTACATGTAGCACAAAACATAATTACTTTGTAAGAGCTGGAAACTCAGAATGGCTTTATTTTGAAAGCCTCTGCCTTAGGATCATTGTCATGTGTAAAAAGTTATGACTATGTTGCTGTGATCTGTCAGACAAGCAAATAGGAATATTGTTACACACTTTAAAAAATAACTGTGTGAATCTAATCCTGCATTATGGTAGTAGTACTCCCCTAATTAAATCAGTAAATGTGGCTTAATCTTTTCCTCTTCATTTTCAATAGTCTCAAAGATATTTAAAAGGTTTCTGTCTGCCAGTTTTCAGCAGTGGAGGATAGTCTGATGCAGATGAGGTGAATGGCATTTTTTGTTTCCTGGTTTGAATTAGTAAGAATGGCAAGAAAATGTGATAGAAATAGCGGTGGGGGTTCTTTGAAGAGGAGAAAGAAGAGAGGAAGTCAGAGGGTGGTCTGAGGGAACTGAGGCAGAGGGGAAAAAGTAGGCACAGCAGTGAGAAGAAAATTGAGGACGCAGACTGAGAAGTGGAATATAATAAGAGACAAAGAAAGAGAACCTTTACATGAGTCGTCTCAGTAGACCGAAAATCACTAAAATATTTGGAAAAAGGGAGAGGAAAAGAAATGCAAATCAAAGAGTGAAGTGGCAAATCAGGGGGATGATAGGGACATCCCACAGAGGGCAAAGAGTTTTGTCAGAGAAGGGGACCTGAGCGTGCTGGCAGAAAAGCTGCAGAGGCGAGAGCACAGGAGCCAGGGCAAGAGGGAGAACAATGGGAGCTGAAGACAGAGCTGAGGGATGGCCTATGTGGATGTGGCAAGGACAAATAATGCCAGACCTCTCACATTTCCTTCTGTGGCTCTGAGCAAGAGAGAAGCAGAAGGTACCCTGTCTGTACCTAAAATGAGGCTTTTAACTCTGCTTTATAGCGCATTCTCAAAAGCAAGCTTTGAAAATAAGTTTCTAAATGGAACTGCGACAGGCTGAGATGTAAAACAGCCTGGAAACTGGTACTCTGCACTGATAATCAAGCGGGATGCTTCACGGCCTGTGCTTATTATCTGTGGAAGATTGGAAAGGGATAATGCTGATTGAACATACAGAGGATGTGAAGCTGTGAGGAGCTACCAGGAGATTATCCAATATGATCAGAATCATGGGAGAAAAAAGGCGAAACAGCCATCATAGGAAAAAAAAAGGCTAAAAATTAGGACATGTTTTGAAGGCAATAAATCCTTGTGCACACTTTTTAGGCAGGTATAATGAACTACCGTGCAAGAAAAACCAGATCTGGAGATCTAGAGACTGGGTAAGATTTTTTCTCTCCTTTCTTTTCCCTAAATAGATTCCCTCATACTTTTACTCCTTGATTTCCCCAGCATTTTTTTAAAACAATGGTTTTATCATCCATTGACATGACCTGATACCACCATCTTCCCCTTACAGCACTAGAGGTAGAGGGTCTGAAGGCCAGTTTCAAATATTTGCTCTCGCAAAATTCATTTCCTCTGGAAAATAAGGCAATGAATCATTAGCAATCCCAAAAGAAACAAGGTCAGAGCTGTGAACCATCACTAACCATATCCTTACGAAAATGAGTTTAATAGTTTAATGTTTTTTTGTAAATCAATCTGACAGCTTGATTCAACTGTGCGGTTTTCCTTAAAAGTCCAATTACAGTTTTGAGATTTTTCTTCTATGTGAAAGATCAATTATTGTAATGATCAAAAGGTACCTCATCCTCTTTCTTCTAGGATAGGTTAGCAGTGCCCTTCTATATAACTCTGCCCTGCTGACCTGGGTTTGAAAAATGTGTTTGCCTGGTGCCAGTTTCATATATAACGATGGGCCTCAGTCTCCAAGGACAAGATTTATATTTAGGCACTATCTTTCCACTGCAAATCTCTGTGCCCAGAAACCCTGGGAAGCATTGCAGATTCTTCCCAAGCCAGTTCATTCGCCAGCACCTCACATCTTGCTGCCAAGATAAGGCTTGGCTGGTTTTAAAAGTTTAGCCACTGCCATCTGACAGTCTTGTCAAGGTTTTACATGCCAACCTGACTGGGGATCAAGGTGCCAAAGCCAGAGTCCGTCCTAATAGGATGGGCATTTGCATTAAAGAACAAAACCTCATAATTTTAAACTACAAGAAATCATAAAGTTCTGCACATACCAAGCCCATGTAAAACACCTGGGCTCCTGGGAAGTTTCCGAACACTTTCTTAGATGCCACTGAAGTACATAAGTAATTTGGTATTTCCCTGGCAGTTGGTTGTACAAAAAAGCCCAACAATCTGCCCTCCAAGAAAAAAATCTACAACACCAGAAACACCAAAAAACCCAACAAACCCCAAACTAACATCAAACAAAACTAACCAACCAAATCCATAGTTACCTGAGTTTCTGTGCCAGCTTCTGGCATTTGCCTCTGGGAGATAAGGGAAAGTATGTTGAATTAACCACTATTCATACTTGATAGACCAGCTCTTATGTATCCTTATTTTCTGCATGAATGGAACCAAGGAACAAAGACTTAAAAAAAAAAAAAAAAAAGGAAAAAAAAAAAGGAAAAAAAAAAGGAAAAAAAACACTGAGTTATTTTCTTTCTATTGGTAAGTCTGTAAAACCTGCGATTTAAATGATGTTCATGGAGCTGTAGGTTGAGGGTTTTTTTCTTGCATGTTAATAGACAGTTCTAGTCGAGCTTTTAAATAAAACTTAAAAATAGGTGCATTACTGTATGCACTCAGAAACATAAAGTTCATTAGGAAAAGTACAAGTAAGAATACTTCAGATAATCTTCTCTGATTTTAAAAACTTTTCCACATTGTGTTCCCCTTAACAACTGTTAAAGACAAGTTTTTTTAAAAGCAAAAGCAGTAGGGGAAGGGGGATGAGCTCTCACATGTAGACTGCACATTCCTCATATGGGGGATTTACAGTTCACAAAGAGTAATGCAAAAAGCTCCGCTGGCTACAGATGCATGTGTATTAAATCCAAATTCTATGTTAACAAAATGACTATTTAAAGCCCTTTATTTCCACTGGGCTTTTACAGAACAAAAAGCAGTTGACAACTGTGGACAAAAAGCCCTGAGCGCCCTTTGTTTGTCAAATTGCCTCTTTAGTGGATGCATTAGGAAAGCAGAAGCACAAGAAAAATTCAAATTGCTTCAGGCTTTTGTGTTGAAACTTCTTTAACCAGAGGCCTTATCTGACCTTCAGGATACATGCATTGTTCATTAACTTGATAATCAGAAAACATACTGTCAAGTTTGTTTTAGGACAAAGAAGCAACAAGAGGAAGGAATTAAGAGCATGTAAGCCATTAAGATTCATCCCTTATTAGACCCCTAATCTCTACAGGTAATACTTAACCGTTTAAACTATGACTCATTCCCCATATTTTCACAGCTGTACAAACAGGTATTCTCTGTGCAACGTTATTTTAGTATCTGTATAGATGACATTTTTCTTCTAATTTTTCTTTATTTTCTTATAGTTCATTATCTTTATTAGTTAATTACTTTATTGATATGATTTGAAGGAATAAGTTAATAGAAGCATCAGTCAAATTTCAGGTTATGATTTAAGTCTAGAAGTGAGATGGATGTGATTGAAAAATCTGTAGTGAATAAGCCCTTTTCTATTTATTCTTTGGGAATTCACTTGTCATTCAGAAGAGTCACAGATAGCACCTGAACTAGAGGCAATGGTTTAAATAAAATGTTTTGGGAAAAAATTAGTAAGCAAAACAAAACCACTTCACTAAATCATTTAATTGTGCATCAGGGATGGAACCCAGGGTTTTCAGCTCTTGCAGAAAAAAACCAAGCCTCTTAATTTGGATGCTGATTGCCAGCATCTTGGTGGGCCAAGAATCCAGAAACATTTGTTAATTTACCCCCTGTATGAATGAGACTTGAAGCAGGGAACAGATGTTGACCCCTAATGCTCCCTCCATTGTCAGGAGGCATTTTGAAACAAGTTTGTTTGAAGTTGCAGGGAACAGAGAGGAAGGTTCACAGTCAGTCTTCAGAAAGACAGGCGTATAATAATAAGCACGGTATTGCTATAGTTTGCATAGAGTTGTGTGATACATGTATTATAGACAATAATACCACATATAAAATGTAAGGATCTCTTGTTTGATCTAAAGAACCTACATTGGTTCTTCTCATATAAATGAATGAATGAACGTAGCTATCAGAAGTTGAGGCTGGGAAGCAATGCCAATGGCTCACCTAATGATGTGTATCTTTGAGTGCCATTAAAAACATCAGCCTCATAATTAATGTATTTTAAAGGTTCACCATAAAGCTTCTAGAAGAACTAGACAGCAAGAAAGAGATGTTATAGCAGTTTTTGTCTTCTTCAGTGTCATTCCTGAGAATTCGTAGCTGCTGAGGTGTTTTATCATTTCAGTTCTGGTTTCAGGCATGTGGATAGTTCTAGTCTGGAAAGGACACAGAAGTGTGAGGGGTATGTTCAGAGCTACAGAATGGCTCCAGTGCAAGCACTAAGTAGATGAACTGAGGCTATTCAGCCTGGAAAAAAAAAAAAAAAGTTTCTAAATAAGGTTATGAAATCAGGAATTGCATGTAGATAAGCAGGAAATAATTTCTCACTATTCTTCTTGGTTGCATTAATGGCCCTTAATTCCTGTACTATAGGTCAGAGATTCAGAAAGTGATTTTTTTTTTTTTCCTTACATAATATGAGTCTGTCACAAGACTATGAATGCCTAAAGAGCAAAAAGCAGTGAGACAAATACCTCAAAGGCTTTTAATGACATGGAAGACATCTCTGGGTCAATTCCAAATTGGAGCATAAATTTCAAAACTGGAGCATGCTGAAGACAGCACATCACAGGAGCATGCACTTCATGCCTCCCTCTGTTCCCACAATCTTTCCTTGGTATATCTGCTGTCAGTAGCAACTGGCATCAAGGTGCTGAGCTGAGTCATGGAGGCATTCCCATGTCCTTACTGTGCTCTTAGTGTGGCATTTTCTTTACAATCTTGTGCCTAAGAATCAGGACTGTAGGTACCTCCGATTCTGAATTTGGCAAGGCACATCTGAAGCATGCACAAATTTACAAAGGGAAACTCAAATCTCAGCAGATTGAACTGCCTGGTGAAACAAAGAGGCTCAGCCCCATCAGGATGCCAAGCAGCTCCCCCATCCCCTTCCCATGCTCTGCTCTCCTCTTTAAAGACATTCTCATGGCTTTAGAAGGAACACAGAGACTGAAGAGGTAAAGTGTTTTCTGAGCCATTAGTGGATCTTTGCAGTAAATCACATTCACCAAGATAAAATATTTAATGTCAAGACTTATTAACTTGGAGCTCCCTACAACTGGTGGATGGATCATCCAGGGACAGGAGCTCTTGAAGCAGGTATCCTGTGGGCAATTGGCAGTAATAAGCTATTTTATTGAGATGCCACACGAGCATCTCGTTTCAAGTATGATTACAGTTAATCAATGTTTAAACTTTAAAATAGAATGATTTATCCAGCTCCTTGTCCAGGCCATGTGGCAATGGCAGTACAGGCAGCTTGCTGAGCTCTGGACTGGAGTAAGAGACCATGAACATCATTAGCATCTCTCTGTGTGATTCCTGTGGCAGTTTCAAAATCAGCACTGACTGAAGCAGAGAAGAAAGGCGTCCAGCATTCCTCTCCTCAGTGTGACTGCCATTCACACACTGCCTTGAAAGGCATGGGAAAGGCTGTGTTCAAAAGCAACATCCTCCCTTGGAGGCAGATGGCTGGAGGTTTCGGATGCAGGCAGGCTCTTTGGCGGTGGTTGCAGCATTGCGTTTTCAAAATCACCACAGTCTGCTGGAAGTGACTGTCCTGCAGCCCCAGCATGAAAACTGGCTGTGTAGAAACTAAGCCCATTGCAGTGGGGAGTACAACATTTTTACTGGCCATCTTCCCTGATGCACTGTAACCTTTTGCAGTGGCTTAAGAGCATTTTAGTTCACATTATATAAAAAAAAGGAGCATGCACAATTACCCCAGCTCAGCTGAGGAGGGCTAACATCACCAAATGTGCCATCTGGTTTCTTGTGGCTGTATCTTCCTTAGGGGCTGGTCTCAGTTTTACTTAGTGCTGTGCCTATAGCAAGTTCTTGGCTCCTTTGAAAAGAACCTCTAGAAAGAAAGCGATCTGGTGGTTACCTGTATCAGGGCTTCTCCCTCAGCCTGCTGGCAGCTACCAGCTACTGGAGCATGTAGCACTGTATCCTATGTGTTTATAGAACTGTATTCTCCTAGAAAATAATTATTTACAGTAATTTAAAAGACAATTGAAAGCAATGGTGAGATGTTTTGGTGAGAAGCACCCCAGTGCTGGTGTGCTGGTGTAAATGGAGGACTACACATCCTGTCCTAGCTAGATTTTTAGAAGCATTGTGCGTCAGGATGTGCTCCTGCAAGGGCTCAGCAGTGTTAAATGTGGAACCTGAATGTGGGTCACCCTGAACACGAGCAGTGGTGCCCTGTGGTGTGCCTCAGGCTGTCCCTTTTAACCGCGTGCCTCTCCTGGGGCAGCAGTTCTGGATCCAGCTACCCTTGGTGCAGAGGCTGGGGGTCAGAGGAGTGCTCTTGGCAGGGGAACTGGGGCTGACACGGCTTTGCAGATGCCTCTGTGCTTTTTAGGATCACAGAGCCAAAAAAACCCAGAATAACAGATATCATGAAAACCATTAAAAAATTTATATTTTTCCTCTCCATCAGAGCCGTAATCATGTAAAGTGCCATCCAGCTAGATTAAAATCAGAAAACCCGTGCTTTTAAAATGTTGCATCATCCCCAGATGTTACACTCTGAAATAATTTCCTTCAGTTATGGAGAGCACAGTGCCTGAAGCTGTGTTACTTATGGCAAACTCCTCTGAGTTCTGCTTTCTTCTAGGAGGACTCCCAGCACAGTAGCTCATTTCTTCATTTGCTTCTCACAGGTTTGAATCCCAGTACAAACAGAAAAACGGTCAGATTCCACTTACTTATCAGTTGTTTTATAGCGTGTCTTTCACTAGTCTATGGGACTGCTTTTTGCTTTTTTTTTGTGCTCATAAGGAAAACAGCGGAAAACGAAAAGGGATGTTAGGATTTTGGGGAGAACCTTGACAAAGGATTTTTATCTTTATTTTTTAAATAAATAAGTGAAAGAATGACTAAATGACTGAACAATTTATAACATCCTTACCATGGGTCCAAGATGCTGAATTTCTCATGCAAGGTGCTGCATGGACAACTCATGTTTGCAGAGGTTTCTTGGCAGCACCGCTCAGAAGCAGCCCCTCTCCTTCTTCCACTCCCTCACCTCTTGCTCTGCAGATGCTCTCTTGGGTAACTCCAGCATCCTGCCATGGCTGTGGTACAGCAGTATGTGCAGGGCTCTGGGCTTTGGCAGTAGAAAAGATCTCATCTAAAAGAAACCAGACATGTCAATTCCAGTCCACAGATGTAACACAAATAAGTTTATCTGAGGATTCCCACAGCGCTGAAAAGTGCCCGCTTCCCATGCTACACCAGAAAAGATTTCCTCACTTTCTGTGCTGAGAAAATCCTAGAAACTGACGCCTGCTTTGCTGAGATGAGTGATAATATGAAATTACTCTGATAATTAAGTCATACAGTAACTACTAAGCATGATCTTGTACCCAGTATAAAATTTTTGTGTTTTTTACATTTGTTATAAATTCAAATATCCCATCTATAATACATGCTAATTTAAAATATTATTTATTATAGGCATGCTTGTCATTTTATACAATAAATGTTTAAAAGCAGCTATAATGGTTTAGTCTTGGAGAAAGGTTTTGTGGATCAGATAGCAATACTCACCCCCTTGTAAAGTGTTTTCCACATAAGTATTTAGATAATTTATTTAAAATATATATATTTTTCAACCCTTTTTAAACCAAAGGCCACCCTGTGTGACCTGAGGAAGCCTTTCTTACTTCAGTGGAGCTGTGACCATTTCCCATGGCAAGGGGCTGGGGTTGCAGCCCCTGCGGAGGCTGCAGCAGAGGCAGTTCAGTGGGCATGGCTCCTATAGTTACAGCCTGTTTCCTGCTCTGAGAGGGACCCAATTTTCTCTCTTTCAGGAAGAATCTCTTTGTGATGCTATGTAAACCTCACCCCTTTTATCCACTGGAAAACAGCCCACAAGAAATAGACATCACCTCCATACAAACTTGCATTAGTTCTTTGTTGCAATTCTTAAAGGAAGACAAATCTTTATTGCTAGAGTTATTTCTACAAAGCCAACAAACGAAAATAGAATGCAAGGAAACCACAATCTTATGATATCTGCTTTTTATCATCCTCTCTTCCCTTTACCTCCTTTTCTGAATGGGAACCAGCAGAATGGAAATCAAATGTAAAAGAAAATACATAAATGCAGTATGAGAATAAAGAATCTTTCACAAATATTTAGAATAGTGTTTATTTTATGGCTTTATTTCTTGGTAAAAATAGCCTCCAAAACTGAGTGCATGTGGAAAAAATGCAGACTGTGCTCTGTATCTTCAAAATACAATGGTGTTAATGCCACACACAAAATCAGAGCAGCACACTGAAAAACAAAACAACAACCAAAAAAAAAATAAATAAAAAGGATTTCCAGTTGTAACCAGAATGCGTAAGACAAGTCCATAACACAGGGTAAATGCTGCAATGTCAGGTCCTATTTTCGCACAGTCCTGGTACAACCACGTGTCCAACGCTTGTTTGCCCACTGGTACTATTTTCACTGTTTCAGGCAATTTATCACTTCTACGAATAGCAGGTTAACATCTTTTGTGAAATCTGCCCTAGATGCTTTGTCGAGGCCTCATCTGAAGGCAAGCATTCAGCTGTTTTCAATCAGCCACGTCTCTCAGAATATAGGGGATATGCTGCACACACAGCCCCTAGCTGCGGTGACAGCAGTGGTTGTCTGTCTGTCACTCCTGTAAGCAGGCAACACCCATCTTTTTTTCTTTGGTTAACGTAATTCTGAAAACATTCTGCAGAAATGAAAACAAAGATCTTCAAAGTGATTTACAAAACAAACCCTTTTGTTTGTGCTGGGGGTGCCCACAGGAGGGTGACCTCCCCCCCAGCGTATCCTGCTTGCTGTCCTAAGGCCTGTGACTATTGACACAGGAGAGATGTTTTTGAAGGGAAAAGAAACATGCCACTGCTGGCTGAAATATTGGTTATGTTCTGTTTAATCCTTTCAGGGTTCTTTTTTTGGCCTTTCTTTTTTCCTTCGCTGTCTTTCCATGGAAACATAACACAGCCTATTGTTTTGTTTAATTTTTGTCATTCGCTTTTCTTCTATTGACCTCCTCTAATAGGTGCCTGATTCTATTTTTTTTTTCAGGCACGTTAATGATTCAGGAAGAGGAAAGACATTTTCAGGGCAGCTTGAATATAAATGATAAACTGTAAGTCACTTTGTTTGCACATGGACAGTATTTGTGGTTTCACACTGTTCCAAAGCAGGGGCTCTGCTTCCAAGAACTGGCTGGGTAGTTGGCCTGTTATTTATCAATGTCCCGAGCAGATGATTTCAGGATGATTAACAGGGCTGTCATGGCACTCTCACATGCAGGCCAAAGTGATCCTGCTTCTTGTGAAATACATTGAGTTGTTACAGACAGACAAATAAGTAAACAAGCCTAGAAATGCTCAGTTACGAACCATGTTGCTAAATGCCTTTTAAACACTAGCAGCATTTTACCTGTAATTAAGGCCCAGATGAATTTTTCCAGCTCTCACCTTCTACCTGGTTTGCAAGCAGCTGCAATCCCAACCTGTCCTCAAACTACAGTGAGGTGATTACCCTAATGATTATCGACTTCTCAAGGTGAGAGAGGGTCTGGAGAGGTAATAATGTCTTCCAAGGAGCACAGGGCAGCTTAACTTCAGCATCCCAATGGCATTAATCCAAACAGTAGCCTAAACGTTGAAATATTTGAGTCTTTTCCTCCCTCAGTTAGAAGCTTGGCTAGCAGAGCCCCAAGGCAGGGAGGGCGCTTCCAGGGAAGTGCTTTCTACAGCCCAGAGAGCACCACCAGGGTCCTCTGCTTTGGTCTATGGAAGTGAATGGCCTAATCTGATGCTGTGCTTGGAACTAGAAAATCATCCTAAAAACCACTGAGCTGTGTGCTTTCTTACTGCTCATGCTTAGCAAATCTGAATTGCAGCTCTGTAATACGTTGAGGAAGTTATCCTTGGTCTATTTATGGACATTTTGTGATTAAAGGATAGGAAATGATTATTTTTACTTCGATCAGTTAAACTGCTCACATTGCACTGTGGTCACAAAGTTTGTGACCGGAGAAAGTTGCCAAATTCCATGACACATCTTTCAGTACAACCAAATAATATATAAACCGATCTTGGGTTACTTTATTTTCCTTTCCTGGGCTGTGGGAAGCTAAAAGAGAATCTGTGAGTGTTATTATTGCCGTTATTTTTACTTGTTTCATACCACTAAGCCTGGGCATCAGCCTTGAGGAAACTGGAGAGAGTCGATAAATATTCTTTAAATCCCTTGCCACTGGTTCTATGCTGCATTTAATGTTATATTTGCTGACTATTTATGAGACTAAACTATATAGACATTTTAGAGAGGATGCAATCTGAGAGTATGCAGAGAAGTATGTTCAAACAAATTTAAGTTGGTAAAGATGAAGTAGAAACCTGGCGGATTACTCTATAGCAATTAAGCTGCTTTTCTGTCAGCTTATTTGTGGCTTCTAGTCTGTAAGTAATGTGAGTAATGTCCCAAGGGAGAACAGAAAAGAAAAAAGGCTTAATTTTACTGAAATGTGAACTGGCCGAGGTCAGCCACCTGCCCTGGCAGCAGTGGACTTTTGCCAAGCTCAAAGTGCCTTCTTTTAACTGTGTTTTTGTCTTTGCATATCTCATATGCACTCATCAACCCAAAGCAGAGGAAAATGGCCTGCTTTTCTCCATGAAGAAAATTATTTTGAATATTACTTTTGAAATCTATTTTTTTGTGAAGCTTTTACTCTAGTTTTTGATAAACAGAAAAAAGAACTCAGTAATTTCCTCTTTCTTCACTTAAATATTGCAGTAGCTTAAAAAAATGTAGGGAATGATATTTCATTGTACTTCTTCTGCAGTGCATCCAGATGGAGGGCTATTTTGATTCCATTTTCATAAGAACAAGACTCCTAACCAGACCTGCAGCATTTCTTCTTTTTTTTGCTCTGTTTTCCAGATGCTATATTCTACCCTGGCAGTATGGACATTTCCTGTCAGACAAGCATAGCAAAAGGAGGAAAACAAATGCAAAATTTCCTGTTGAATGATTCAATTCACCTGGTATAACTGTTGAAACAGTAAGAGTACTCTTCCATTAACAAAGTCCTATGCACACTGTTTAAACTAAAATATGTGCTGTGGAGCTGCAACCCTGTCTGCTTGGAAAGGTAAATGAAAACTTTCCAGAAAAGTTGGTTTTCCCGCCTAGAGGGCACTGAATGCCAAAACAAAACAAAACAAACAACATCAACAACAAAAAATGAAACAAAAAAATAAACATCCTCCCAAAAAACCCAACCACCACCCCAGTTAAAATTAAAATTGTTTCAGTGTCCACTGTTACGGCATTATGCAGTGTCCTGTTTCCCAGGGTCCTGTCACCCATGCCTAGAGGATGATAAACTCTGATCTTTACAAGCGGAATATCACAACTTACCTGCCTTTTTTCTCAGAAGTTTTCAAAGAAATGAAAAGCACGGGGTTCAATACAACTTCCCAAAGAATCAATGTCCCGGATCAGATCTTACTGAATATTCAGTTTCCTCCTTAATTACTTATTCATGTTAAAAAAAATTTAAAAAAGACCATTAATAAGCACGTTTTTTGGTCAAATGCTACAAGTCGGACAGTTATGTGCTATTACCGTCTAATAGACAGCAAAGGTGGTGAATGTGCATTCATTCACATCTTTTTTTTCCTGCAAATGCTCTCAAATAGTTATTCTCGTAGGTTCAGTCAAAGGCACATTGCAACCATTGCATCAGAATGGGTATGTGTATGGCGAGAACGTGACCAACCAAAGGTACTCACTCATACTTCTCAGATTCACAATGTTTTCCACTTTGCTTTTTTAGCACAAAGTGTTGCAAACATCCCTCACGAGGCCTCAAGAGGACACTCAGGACAGCAAGAGGGAAGCCAAGCAGAGACGCGTCTGTTTTAAAGTATTTTGATGAAAACTGAGCAATGTCTTTCTGGCCCTGAAGACTTGTTGCAGTAGAGGATGTGTCTTTGGAGTTCTGAGGATTTTAAAACTCTTCTGGCATAAGCCTAATCCTCTCGATTATCACACATGGGACTGACTCTTGAGCCTTGGAGCCAGCACGTACTGGTGAGGGAAAGCACCAGGAGGCTCAGCTCCCTGAGCAGGCACTGCGCAGAGTTGCTGCAGCCCCTGCCCTGAGCTGAGGAGAGGATGGGGTCGTGGTGTGGGGCTCCAGCCCAATAGAGCTGCAGTTTCTGTGCCTATTGCCCCAAGGCACATCTTCATTATCCTAATCTGTTATTTTTTTCCATCAGTCTCAAAACTCTGATCCCAGTTTTGCAGACGATGTTTCCCTCTTCTTTTTTTAATAACATTTTTTTTTAATTGCTTTCTTTGTTTCATCTTTTTACCTTTTCTTTTTAGATCAGTGATAACAGACAGCTGGAGTCTTCTAGATAAAAATTAGTAACATAGAGAGACTACTAGTTCCCTTTTTTTCTGTGTGTGTTTAATATAATGTGCTATATCTTAATACTTCTACATTCAAAAATATTTCTCATATATAATGAAAGAATCTCTTATGTCTGTGACATGTACATCAGTGCAAAAAATTTGGCATACGCCAAAATCATTTTACAATAAATGAGGAAAGCAGGGTTGGACCTATATAATTTGAATCATCCTTGAAAATGTTCTGTAATGTATCAAGAATAAGTCATTAGTTAGCCCCAAGATCACCATGGAGACCTTGGTGAACACAAGCTCAAAAAGTCCTAAAGACCTCAGTAGAGCAGCTCATCTGTATAAAAACATTTTGGTTTTGTTTAGTTTGGAAGAACCTTGAGAGTTTGAGGATCAGCTCAGAAAAGGTCATGCAAGTGTAAGCTATTAATCTTTAAAGCATGATTGAATTGGTTGTAGTGCGTAACAAACCTGAATATCTGTTGGGTTTATGTACCGCGCTGTAGGTCCTGGCTGTCGTGCACCAATGCAAGAAACTGAGAGCTGAGGACAGCCCAAAAGATGGTGCTCAAGGAATTACCCTTTGAAAGGATTTTGTTGCATTCCAATTTCTTGCTGTTCAGATTGTGTTGAAATGAAATTCAGGATGGGGCTCAGCCATAATGCAAGAGAATTGTTGTTGTCTGGTGACTGTTCAGCTTGCAGTTAGCTGTAATTAGCTCTATTGTCCTGCGATTAGCAATTGCTGGCCTTCTGCCACTCAGCTTCATAATGGTAATATTGAAGAACTGAAGTCATATGTAGCGTGCTACAACCTCAGAGGTGCCACTGTGTGCTCTGTTCAGAGCCTAACCACATATGCGTCTATAAAAAACACCTACATTAAATACAGAAGAACTACAGATAACAATTGAAAGGAGCATAACGAACGGAGACTTGCCACCTGCTACATCTTATTGTTGTACTTTGGTATATTCTTACAGATTCAGGCTCTGCTTTTGCATGCTGGGAGGGTTTCCAGCTAGGATCTGTGGCTGGGGACTTGAAAACCATTATTTAATGTAGGATCAATTTTTCTTGGTTCCTTGCTTCAGTGGTGGTGTATCTCCCAAAGAGCTTATGTGCAATCCATGTACCTATGCATTCCTGTGTGGTCCACCAAGAATACACCTAACTCTTGAGCCATTTTGTTTACTGACGTTATCCTCAAGTTTTGCCCAGATGAAGTCATCACATATAAAAGTGTTTTTTGCCACTGCTGGGATAAATAGGCTTGTAGGTTTTTCTCTGCTGAAAATTGTCCAATTTTTGGCAGTTGGAACACAACATCTAAGCACCAGTGGGCTTTTGTAGATAGCTCCCTATCTGAAATTAATGTGAACTTGGTGCTGACCTGCAGGAACAGACTATTACTCATTTAAAACAGAATCAGGGCTCAAGCTCATATTCAAATCCTTTCATTCTCCTCGGCCCTAATTTTTCCGAAGGTTTGCAATGCCAATACATAAGAGAACAAACAGCAATCACCAAGCAGCATTTGTGAAGAAGGTTAGAAGTGTGAAAGTTATGTTTTCTCTTAATGACTGAGAGGTCCTCAAATCACTGCTGCACTGTGTGGTTCTCCCCAGTACGTCCACATAGTCACCTGACTACCCAGCTGACTTGGTAGATCAGCTCAGAGGTGTGCTAATTTCTTTGGATTCATACCCAAAAATGGTTCTCAGTATCGGGGAACTTAGTCTGATTTCAATACCTGTACATGGGCAATGAGATCAACACAAAGGATAACAGGAAAACAGCATGGGATAGTAATTACACCACTTCAGAGAAAAAAAAAAAAAAAAGAATTCAATCTCAGTATTTCTTTCTAAGTTACTACATTCAGAAGGTGACCTTCCATTTCAAGTAACTGTAATTGATTTCCCTCTTTGAAAATTATTGTCCCTCTGTTCATATCAGAACCAAATTAAACCTTCCATTCTTGGACATTATGCACATTTTTACAACTCCTGTCGGACTCTTAAAGCACTGATATTCATGTTATTGCCCATATCCACTCAAACTGATGCTAAATTCAAGAACATGGAGCTTGTATTTGTGACAAAAACATTTGTAGAATCATAGAATTACATGACGCTTGGAGTTGGAAGGCACCTTAAAGCCCATCCAGTTCCAACTCCCTGCCACAGGCTGGATGCCACTCACGAGATCAGGATGCCGCAGCCAGCATGGCCTTGAGCACCTCCAGGGATGGAGCACCCACAGTTTCCCTGGGCAGCCTGTGCCAGGGCCTCACCACCCTCATCGTGAAGAATTTCCTCCTAATATCTAATCTAAATCTGCCCTCTCTTAGTTTAAAGCCCCCGCCCCTTGTCCTATCACTTCCCTCCCTGATGAAGAGTCCCTCCCCAGCTTTCCTGTAGGCCCCCTTCAGGTACTGGAAGGCTGCAATGGGGTGTCCCCAGAGCCTTCTCCTCTGCAGGCTGAACAACCCCAACTCTCTCACAGGAGAGGATTTCCGGCCCCCTGAGCATCCTTGTGGCCTCCTCCGGACCCACTCGAACAGGTCCACGTCCTTTTATGTTGGGGGCCCCAGAGCTGAATGCAGCAGTGCAGGTTATCAGTACTTACCTCTGCTTTAAGAGCTCAGAAAGTTAAGAAATACTGTGGGGAAAAATCCAAACAAGTTAAATCTGAGAATGGCATACAATGTACTAGGGCAGTTGTAAACTTATGCCACTGGGAGAGCACATAATTGTCCTATTCTCATGACTGGAGCATTTTATTATTCTTACTTTTGAATTAGATTAAGTGTTTCAAAAGGAGTAAATATTTCCTCTTTGTGAGTTCCTTCCCAGACAGACATGTGGTTATTTTGGTTCTACATTTTGCTGTCTAACATTTGCTGGCTTAATATGTTTTGCTTTCTTTTAAGAGGAACTTTATTTAATTTCTTCTTCATAGCAGCCTTCATCTTATAATCACTTCAGTTTATCATCTCTGCTTCATTTGTGGAGAACAGGATGCCTCTTTGTTTTGAATTCATCTTGGTTTGGGTAAGACTTCTGACAGAGTGGAAGTAATGAGGTTGAAAGCAACATTACACCTGTACAGACACATTGCAGAACCAAAGGAAAGAGAAATAACTACTGTCTGCTGGGTCATCAGACCTTTCCAAGTAGCACAGGAGGAGAAATAAGACAGAGTTAGCAAGCCACAGTGTCTTTGAAGCACTAAGAACATTGTCTCTCTTCTGCCAAACGTACAGATACGTCCTGTTAGTCTCTTACTTATCTTTTTTGATTGCTTGAACCAACACTTTGAACAGCTGAAGCTAGCTAAGCAACAGATATTTTGTTTTGCTTTGTTTTATGCTGTTCAGATCACGTTTAATTAGCTCATTCTAGTAGCCATGTTGAGCGATGGTTGTTCACCACTGAAGTAGCTCCTTAATGTTCCTGTGTGAGGACTTTATATTTTTCAGAACTAATTGCTGCCTGGAATTTACCTTACAAGAGGGAACTGGAACTCCACTTTCCCAGGTATGGCTGAATGACAGCTTTTGGACAGCTTTTGTTAACTAACACTCTGAGCCTCTATTGTGTTACAAAGGCCATTTGCCCACTTAAGAAACACTTTAAGAGCATCTGCCTCTACCTTTGTTTTGCCTCGGTGTACTATACACTAACAGCTTTATTTCCACAAGGGAAATTACATTAGAAAATCCTCCTGCAAAATTATCCCCATACCTCCAAGCTAGCTGCAGAATATTCACAGTGGCTTTTTGTTGTTAATGGATTTGGTTAATCAAGAATGTAAAAGCCAAGTAAAAATAATTAAATAAATGTGTGGGGTTTCCTTTCATTCCCTTGTGCCTGACAATCACATTAATGCTTAAGTGCCCTTTCTCTCAATGTCTGTTGCCTTAGGACAAATCATCTATACTTTAAAAACTGTGCTGTAAATTGACAGTCTCTTATGCCCTGCAAGGGCAAATTCTTTCCTGCTGGGAATGGAAATACATGTAAATAAATAAATCCTAGCATAATGTAGATACTTCATGAACACATTGGTCAAAATCCTCAAGTCTGATGGATCTTTCCAGTACAAATTTTCTCTGCGATCTGGCACATTTACTGAGATGGAGGAGCTAGTGTGATGTACTTGAACAGATAAGCTGGGACTTTGGTGTCTTAGGAGCTATACAGAAAACAGGATAAAAACATGGTCAAAACCCTGAGAACTTGGAATCTAACCTGCAGGAAGTGGCAGCAGATCAATAAAAGTCACATATGTGCTTGTCAGCAAGGGAGAGGATGGTGATCCCAGGAAATCATCAAAGTAACCAAGGGACTGTTGAATCATAGAGCAAAAGTACAGTTTAGAAAAAAGACTGAAGATATACTGGGAAGTTTTCCACAACTTTGTAAGAGGCTGGTCTCAAACGTGAGCAGAAGCTGGAAAGAAAGCATAAAGCTGCTGCAAATCTGGTCAGGTACAGACCAGGCACATCCTCTGAACAAAGCTTAAAGCTGGCTTCAGAGGCAAATCAGAGGGAAAAAAATACTGTCGGCTGGGAAGGTCCTCAAAAGCCATTCTTGGATACGGTAGAGAGGAGGAACCTTAGAGAGCGACAGAAAGAGACTAATAGGATGGGTAAACTAACAGACTTGAAAAATTATCCCTGCAGAGGTATTCCGGGTATACACTCAAGACATGGGACTTGCTCAGGCCCAAGAAAAGCATGCCACATGCATGAGATGAGAACCTGGTAACAGTCTGAGTGGAGTGAACGAATCAGAAATGGTATATTTAAAGATGTCAGAGAGAAAAATACTGTGAGACTTATACTGAGTGCTCAGGAACATGCATGTTGGGTTATGGTCTTCTGTAATCCAACGCTTGATACTTCTGCCCTCAATAAATGAGCAGAAAAACACTAAAGAGAATGTTAGTTTTATATTAGCCATATTGAGCCTAAACACCTACAAAATGTTAGAGATAGTCTAGGATTTTAGTTTGAACAAAACTGTAGGATTTATCTCACCTACCTTTATATAGCTATACTGTAGATATTACCTTTTGTGGAAAGAAGGAAATTTAGGACATGATCCAGGTGCCTTATCTTAGAGATGCTCTTTAGCAGTAAGATGAATTGAACCCTACAATTCTTTGGATATTATTGGCTTGATTTTCAGACTACACAGAGCCTGTGTTTGTTGATTCAGAAATATCTGCATACATAGATATGAATTCCATCTCCAGGGAAAGAATACAGGGGAAGAAGTGAGGCATGGGAAAGGGGAAAGAATTTATGTTTGTAGATGACATTTACTTAGATATGATGTAAACAGAAAAGATGGAGCTGTAGGGCATCCCCAGAAGGGGATGGAAAAGGACAAGGATTCACAGATGAACTGAATGAATGAACAGTTAGAGAGGCAGAAGGGTTAATTTACTGAAGGCAATAACTAGAGACTAGTGAGGAACACAGGAAAGAGGACAAGATGTGATGAGATGAGCACACAGGTAGAAATATATAAGATTTTTTGAGTTTTCTCTTGGAATATATAAATGAATTTTTATTTTATTTTATTTTTTTATTTATTGGTGAAGTAAGAAGCAGAGGAAAGAATAAGGAAGAGTTTGAGGAATGGCTCAAGTTTCTGAGCAAAGTCTTTATTTTTTCCAGAACTCAGTCTCCATACCTGTAAAATGGGACCATAGCAAACACTGCGTCCTGAATCATCTTGCAAAGCATGGAGATACTCTTCCTGGAGACGACAGGCAGCAGGAGCCAGAGCCGCTCTGGGTCCCTAGCAGAACTTTCTAATTCACTTTGCTTCTCATTGCAAGCCCCAGCTGCTCTGTTACGACGAACCAATGTACTCTGTTTCCTCCAAGGCCACATTTTGTAGATTGCGATGCTGCTCGATGAAGTATAATATGGCAAGATAAAATCTGATTCACTCACTTTATGCCATAGTTCACATACGGTGCATATGAGCAACTGTTTCCATGAAGGTTTTCCTCACTTTCTTTTCCATCCTCCCTGCCTCTCATGTCTTCCATCTGTGTCTTTAGGGGAGCAGCCTAAAGGGGAAAAATAGCTTAACTATTAAAAAAATATTAAATAAATATTTAAATAAATATTTAATAAGNTGCAGATACATCAGGAATAAAACTGGTTAGGGCAAATTCTTGTCCATATATTACTGCTCTGTAATGTAGACGTCACAGGCAATGAGGAAAGATTTTCCAGTGGGAAAAACTAAGCTGCTCAGCATGAAACAAGCATTGCAGATTAGGAATCAGGATTCTCTTATTCTCAGCATAATAATTTATAAATTGAAATGAAGTGATACAGCAGTTGATGGTTGCTGATTCAAATGCATATCCCACTACTAATTTCTGAGTTTCCTGGGTAGGAGACATTGATGGTTTTGTTCCATTTTTAACACATGGCACTAGCATTTCATAACAATGTCATTTATTCTCACTTTCGTTCTGATCCAGCTACCTAAGCAAACCATACTTTCTGTGTTACAAGAAGAAAGAGAAATCCAGAGCAAAAGTACAGGTATGCCTCAACTTTGGGCACACTCAGACTTTAAGCAGAAGTCTGATGTTGGTTCTTCTCTGCTAAAAATAAGGTCTAGCTGGCTCTAAGACTGCTTGGCAGAGGACCTGTGAGGGTCTTCAGGTTTGAAACTGTTTCAGGTGCTGATTGTCACCTGCCACCCTTTTGGCAAAAATATGCAGGGAACTTGGATTTCAGGCTAAAAGCATTGGACAGAATGGCAGTAACAGTATGTTTACTCATATATTCAGCTCCATTGAAACATCAGAAAAACATTTTAAAAACTCCTACCACTTCAGGGGTTACATCTGCAGTGTATTTTAATTCCAACAAGGTTCATGATCCTCTTAAAATAGAAATCCTTGTTTTCCTTCTTTAGCTCAACAGTGAACTAAACTCCGGTTGGATTATGCCTGGTAACATAGGCACTGATAAGAGCGTTTTCAGGCACTGTTAGGGTCCAGAGTTTCAGATTTTCTCCTAAAATGGGCTACACAGGATACAAATTCTTTCATGTTTTTTGAAAAAGTCAGTGAAAACAATAATATTTTTTGAAATTAAACCTGTTTCTTCCATGCTGGATCCTCAGAGTATCACACAAGTGCATGAGAACTACAGACTGACCTACATCAATTTGTGCTCTAAGATGAGGGCATAATTTGCTTCGAAAGCCAAAACGCATTTATTTTTAGACTCCTGACTGCTCATGGCATAAAGGAAGCTAATTTCAAAATGTTTTCCTAATTACAAAGGAACAGAGTATGTTGCTACATTACAATAGCACTTTCCTCTGAAATTTTCATGCACTATATTATACAACACTGAATCATTTATATTTCTGCAAAAACTGTCCAAACACTTTAGAATCCAGGGCTGTGGATTTGTCATGCTAATATTTATCATGGTTAACTTTTTTTTTCTATTACCTTGCAGTTCACTTACATTAATATGTCTTTGTGGGATTATGAATACATTCCTATGTATACATTGTGTTATCACCTCCACAATAATGTGTGGCATATGAAGATAAAATATCATCATAAACTGCACTTTGTGACTTTTGCTATAAATAACATTCCTTCTTTTTACTTTCTTTACTTTCTTTTGCTCAGTCTTCACCTTCAGTCTGCTTTGCATTTTTCTGTAAATTGGTTGCAGTAGTCCTCAAGATTTTTACTTTTTTTTTTTTCAGTGCTGAAGTAGCACATCTTGGAGAAGAGCTGAATGTGCACTGTACATGCATAATACAGATAATACAATCTAGCTCACTGGCTGTTGCTGTTCATCTCCTCCTTGAACTAAAATGAAAAGAAATCCAGCTGAATTAGTTGATCGCAGAATGACTTTGATCTGTTGTTGCAGTGCATCCATCAGAAGTGAAAGGCAGTGGTAGGATTGCTGGAGGCAGGGCACTTTCTTTAGAGACAGAGTAGCTTTAATGACACCATGCAAGGCATGGCTGGGACCCTGCTGAGAATATTGCATGCAAATCAGTGTACTGGTCTGCATGAAAATATGCAGACAAACAATAGGGAAAACAAGAGTCTAAAGATTTGTCTTTTAGGAAGACTTTCAGATTTGTTCAAGAAGACAACATCCACTGCCTTCCCCCCATCCATCAGGCTGGTGACTTCATCACAGAAGCATATCAGGTTGGTCAAGCATGACTTAATTGAAGTTTAAATCCTGATTAATTAAAAAAAAATAATTATTGTGTTCTGAGGTCTCCAAGAGATTGTTTAATTCTAAGGCATGAACATTCAAAATGTGAGTTGAGGCTGCTACACAACTATTATTGTAGACAATAATTACTAAAAGTTTGTGAGTTGGAAGAAGTATCACTATTTTAACTCGGACTCAGAAAGCCTGCTCTTTTCTATGATTAAGAAAGATCAAAATGTCACCACAAAATACTTATGCACAATAAATATGTTTCATAATCCAGAAGACTTTGTACAATGCTATGGATATATATGGTTACCATAGAATCAGTATATAACCAAAATAGTTTGGGTTGGAAGGGACCTTAAAGATCACCTAGTTCCAACCCCTCTGTCACGACCAGGGACACCTCCCACTAGACCAGGCTGCTCAGAGCCCCATCCCATCTGGCCTTGAGCACTTCCACACTTCCATCACAGGGTTACAAACAGCACATGAACTGAAATCCTTTACCAGATAAATGATTTCTGAAATTATCTGTGTTGTTAGAAATCTCTAAGATTTCTTTTATTTCCACAGAACACTAGCTTCTATGCACAAACCAAAAATCCTTTCTTCCACCATTTCTTACTCTCAGTATCCAAATATGTATCACTGTTCATGACTTTTTAAAATTTTACTTCTATGGCAAGGTATATCCGACATGAAGATGTATGGAATGACTTTAAATCAGCATCACAAAATAAAAAATTTACTTGATGCCATGTTCACTGAAAAGACATGGAGACATCAACTGTCCAACTGATCAATGGCACAACCAGGATTTTTTTGCAGGTGAAAGGACCTCTGGACAGCGTCTAATCATTTCAAATGAAATGATTAAAACTGTTATTGAACATTTCTGTGAAAAACAGCATTGCAAATACTATACAAGAATCTTTAGTATTTGAATAATATTATCTTGAGCAATAAGCAACCAGTTCCTAGCATTCTAGACCCAGACTGAAAACATTCCTGCACACATACTGTGATGGTGTGAAGCAGCAAATAGCACCAGAATCACACATAATTTTGAAGGACTAATGCAGTCAATACTGCATTATTGTGTAGAAATGTGTAGATGTGGCACTTAGAGACATGATTTAGCTGGCATAGTGGTGGTAGGTTGATGGTTGGTGGACTAGATGATCTTAGAGGTCTTTTCCAACCTTTATGATTCTATGAAATCTGTAAAAGCAAAAAGTTCTGACACAAAAAAGAAAGTGAAAGCCAACTGCAATGGTGAACAGGAAAAATAAGTGTGCAGCTATATGATCACTTCAATGGATTCAGCATCTCCTCTTCTGCTTTTCCTGAGAATTAAAGACACTGGCCTAGCCCAGACAGCAGACACTGGCCAAAGCACTTCATTATTTACTGAAAATACATTAGAAAGGAGTTTTCTAAGAGGTTTGTCTGTTTTCTGGCCAGTCAGGAGCTGGGTGGCTGAAGAAGGAGCTCCAAGATCCATGGGGAGCAGCTGAGCACAGGCAGCAGAATGGCTGCATCTCGCAGAGCTGCGCAGGGAAAGGCAGAGCCCCCAGGATGGGGATGCTTGGGTTGTGCTTGCCTGCGTGCTCTCCCAGGGTGACACAAGGTCTGCAGGTCCTTGAGTTTAAGAGTACACGTACAGTAGACAACCAGGAGGAGGCCAGCTGCAAGTAATGTTTTTTCTTGGTTTATATTCTGCTGAAGTTGTGATAATTTTTAGTGTAAATTACTTTGCACTTACCTCTTAACAGAGATTTAATGCCTGCAGAAGCATGCAGCACTGTTTCTCATGGTTCAGGTGTTCCAAACTTCAGACAATTTAGGAATGTATACATTTTATAACTAAAACTTATTTCTTTTGATTCTCCTCAATAGGCTGCCAAGTTTTCTAAGCAGATTAGAGCTCTGGAAGGGAAAGACCTAGGATAAAATTCGGAACTTCCTGTTCAGTCCAGAAGCACACATTTACATCACATTGCTTTGTGTGTATTTTCTGCTCATCATTGTATACATACAGACTGTGTTACAGGAAGACTACATAAAGAAAAGAATTAACTAGTGAGTATCTCTGTGAGTGAGCTCTTGTGCAGTTTTTTCCTTAAGGATTTAATTTATAAAAATTCATAATTTTTTATCACCTTACTGAAGAAGAGAAATTATATAAGCGATAATCTTTCATATAGCTCAAATCAGTTCCTGTAGCATCTAATCTATTTGTGCACAGTGTCAGGTAACCTGAATTATAAATTACCTTATTAAAAATTTACTGCCAGTCTGTATGAGATTGATTCAGTGCAATGGCATTTAAAGATTCAGAGCTGAGTAGGAAAAATAGTCCCTTCAGAGGTGGACTGTTCATACAAGGCATGTTTAGAGGAGCATGGGCTGAGCAGGATGCTCCTTGCCTGCAGAGGCAGATGAATGGGTCACTCTCCCTCAGGAGACAGGGGGATGAATCCCCTCCCAGCTTTTTGAAATGAAAGTTTGAAACATTATTTTTTTTTAATTTATTTTTTTGCATATTTCAGTTCCTTAATTCATTTGATCACAGGAAAATCAGTTCATTTTTGGAATTGGTTCATATTTAAAATATCTCCAAGAAATTGATTATTGAGTTATAACACAATAATACTCTGATTAAGATGGTAGCTTTAATTCGCAAACATAAATTTTGGCTTCAGCCTGAGATTCTGTAGGTTAATTTGGGGGAGAATCTGCACTTAGCACAGCCAGACTGGTTATGTAACAACAACAAAAAAAAAGTTACTACCAAATCAGTTATAAAGTGAAGGCTCTAAGTATTTTATAAATAACATTGATGGTGTTTTGCATCCAAGAAAGATCATGATGTTAGATATATTGAGTCTTAGATCCATTAATAGATATGATCAGACTCAAATACCTGCTTATAATAGGATCTCACTGGAAAGAGTGGAAAGAGTGGAAAGAGTGTTTTTCCAGATGCACAACAGTTTAAATAATTCAAGGCCAGAGGAAGATGTAGTTATGTGAATAATAGATAAATCAGCAGACTGTGAGGAAGAGATCTAAAATAAAACTGACTCTCTGAAAAGCCCTGTTCAGACAGGGGACATATTTGTGATGACTCAGAGGCTGTCTATCTTCTGAAATTAAGTGAAATAGCTGTTTAAGAAAATAGTGGTTTGAGGGTTTATATTGAAACAGTTATTCTGGCTATCTCACCACATTTTCAAACGTAAACAAGTCTTGACTGCTGAAGTATTTATAAGTTTGGCTGCCGGTGCTTATTTTAAGTTGATGTTTGCAAAAGTTGGATGACTTCAGTGATTAATAGTAGAGTTAGAGACTGGGTGACTTCAGCCATCCCAAATGTTTCTGTGCAGCCCATTTACCTTATTAACACAGCACTGTCCTCAGTAAAGGTGTTGGTATGGAAGACTAGACAATAAAAACACTCTTACTATGAAAAAGGTAAAATAAAATAGTTACTTTTTATATTATAGGCATTCCTAGCAGGATTCTATCTTAATCACGCATGTTTGTGCAGCTGAATAAAGTTGCTGCTGTATAATTGAACTACCTGATAAAGGAGATTTGTGTATTCTCTAATGCAGCTGGATACTAGCCCAGGAATGTGCAGTGCTGGGCTGCTGTTACGTTGCTACTCAGTCTCATTGATATTGAAGGAAATAGTAGGAAATGTAGGTCTGAAGGTAAGAAAATAGAGAGCGAAAGATTTTTCGATTCTCCATCCAGTGGAGATAAATAAAATCAAGTTATTTGAGCTCTCTCTGAATTGGGTTGGAAGAAGCCATGTAAAATCTGTACTACCTGCATAAAGGTTGCACTGGCAGGTAAAAATCCAAAGTGTTCAGGTTTAGAAGGATGGAAAATTTGGCGATGTATTTTGCCAGTCTCCCCCCCAACATACATTACTCACAGCAGTTAATACAGTGATACATATTTGTTATTTGATAGTTTAGTGAAGCAGTCCTAATTGTTCTCTCTTCTAAGTGTATCTTGGAAAATTCCTTATTTTTTATGCAATTTCATAGATATATTTATCCAGATATTAACCAGGTAGCCCAATATCAATTCTTGAGGGACATTACCAGCCAATTTCTCTCTCCTTAATGAATTATTTATAATTTTTCATTGTCAATCAGCTTCTGATTGGACTAATTGTGTTGTTGTCTAAGCCAAACTGATTTAATTTTCTCCCTAGACAATCATATGCTATCTTATCAAATGCTTGTCTGAAATCCAAGTAGATCCACGGCACTCCCTCAGTTTGGTTTTCTGCCTAAAAAACTATCAAGCTTCTCTGGTCATCTTAATTTTTAGGATTTCTATGTAGTTTTGTTTCCGTGACAACAGCCCTCTCTATGGACTAGATAGTGACAGCCCATTATCTGTCACATGGGGCCTATGAGGGCTCTGGGACACCTCCTTGTGTTTCCAAGTCTTGCTTAGACATTCACCAGGCAATCAGAGGGGGTGCAAGGACCACTCTCCCAAAAGTCTTCTGAAAAAGAAGGGCCAAGAACAAACAAAAAGCAGTGCTGGCTATGGCCCATGCTCAGGCTAGCAAGCCTAAATGGACAATGAACAATTCCATAGAAACAGGTACGAAAAGACTTTCTCACCACACAAAAGCAACAAGAAAATTAGGATTGGGACTATCAGAGGCACAACGTACCCATCCTTGCAGGGTACAGTTGCTAGTCACCCTCTGACAATTCCTGTGAATAAAGACACCATCCAAGATAGGATCTATTCCTCTTGTTTCCTAGATCCACAATGCCAGACAGCTTCAGCTGGTTGGCATGCTGATGAGCCAGGAGCTACCGGATGCCCTGGGGACCAGACACAGTCTAGGGCAAGCAATATTAACTTCATTTGAGTATCTCATAGTTATATGCCACTGGGTGTTCAACAAGGCCAACCCTATGAGTGTAGTGGACAAGGTAACTTACCCATTCAGTGAAAGGACAAGGTACAAAATAAAAGAAGCTTGGGCAAGGTAAAGTCTCTTAAATGCAACAGTATTGTAAACTGAAGGAGGAAAATGTGCCAAGAGGGATTTTTTTTTTAACCAAATCGAAGAATAACACCTGTGTCTTCTGGCCCACATACATATCATAGAATCATAGAATCATAGAATAGCCCAGGTTGGAAGTGACATTTAAAGGCAATCTCTAGTCCACCCATCCTGCAGTGCACAGGGACACCTACAGCTAGATCAGGTTGCTCAGGCCCTGTCAAGCCTTGAAGGTCTCCAGGAATGAGGCATCCACCACCTCTCTGGGCAACATGTGCCAGTGCTTCACCACCCTTATCATACAAAACCTTTTCCCTACATCTAGTCTAAATCTCCCCTCTCTCAGTTTGAAACCATTTCCCCTAGTCCTATCACAACAGACCCTGCTAAAGAGTCTGTCCCCTTCTGTCTTGTAGCCCCCCTTTAGATACTCAAAGGCTGCTATCAGGTCTCCCTGGAGCCTTCTCTTCTCCAGACTGAACAGCCTCAGCTCTCTCAGTCTGTCCTCACAGGGGAGGTGTTCCATCCCTTGCATCATTTCTGTGTCCCTCCTCTGGATGCACTCCAACAGCTCCATGTCCCTCCTGTACTGAGCACTCCCCATCTGGACGCAGTGCTCCAGGTGGGGTCTCACCAGCGCAGAGCAGAGGGGCAGGATCCCCTCCCTTGCCCTGCTGGCCACGCCTCTTTTGATGCAGCCCAGGATGCGGTTGGCTTTCTGGGCTGTGAGGGCACCCTGCTGGCTCATGTCCAGCTTGTCATCCACCAGTACCCCCAAGCCCCTTTCAGCAGGGCTCTGCTCAATCCTTACATCCCCCAGCCTGTATAGGTAGCAGGGGTTGCTGTGACCCAGGTGCCAGACGTTGCATTTCACTTTGTTGAAACTCACGAGGTTAGCCTGGGCCCACTGCTCCAGCCTGTCTAAGTCTCCCTGGATGGCATCCCACCCCTCAGGCACATTAACCGCACCACACAGCTTGGTGTCATCTGCAAACTTGTTGAGGGTGGACTCGATCCCGCTGTCGATGTCATTGATGAAGATGTTGAAGAGTACTGGTCCCAGAACAGACCCCAGAGGGACCCCACACGTCACTGATCTCCATCCGGACATGGAGCCATTGACCACCACTCTCTGGATGCGATCTAGCAACCAGTTCCTCATCCATCAAAGAGTCCACCCATCAAGTCCATGTCTTTCCTGTTTAGAGATAAGGATGTTAGGGGGACCATGTCAAAGACCTTCCTGTAGTCCACATAAATGACATCAGTGGCTCTTCCCTTGTCCCCCAATGCCGTTACACCATCATAGAAGGTCACTAGATTGGTCAGGCAGGACTTGCCCTTGGTGAAGCCATGCTGGTTGTCTTGCATCACCTCCCTGTCTTCCATGTGCCTTAGCACAGCTTCCAGGAGGATCTGCTCCATGATCTTCCCTGGCACAGAGGTGAGGCTGACAGGTCGGTAGTTCCCTGGCTCATCCTTTCTACCCTTCTTAAAAATGGGTGTGACACTGCCCTTCTTCCAGTCACCAGGGACTTCACCTGACTGCCATGACTTCTCAATATATTATTGAGAGTGACTTGGCGATTGGATCAGCCAATTCATTCGGGACTCTAGGATGCATCTCATCAGGACCCAGAGACTTATGGATGTTCAGGTTCCTCAGGCGGTTGCGAATCTGATCCTCACTTACAGTGGGAGGGACATAGCTTCTCCAGTCCCCACCATTTGAACCATCCACTCGAGGGATGAATGAAGAGCAGTTGTTGTTGAAGACTGAGGCAAAAACATTGCTGAACACCTCAGCCTTCTCCTTGTTTGTTATTACCAGCCTGCCTGTATTGCTCACTAGGGAGGGGATGCCCTCTTGAACTTTCCATGATTTCTTCCATGACTACCAGTAGGATCTAGTAGAAATCAGCCAGACTATTGGTTTCTACTGGCTTCCAGTCAGTGGGGGGATCTGTTCTCTCAATATGTCAGCTATCGCGTTACTTTTTCCATAGTTGTAATAGCTGAATAACAGAGACAACAGTGAAACACAGATTTCTTATCTTCTATAGAGACCTGTGATACCTCTTTACCATTTACCATCAGATACCATTTACACAAATGAAATTTTTGATATGCAGAATAATCTAGCAAGAGTAAACATTTATGACATGCTTACAAGAATTATTTCCACTGAAGATTACTCAAGTATGCTTTCATAATCCTCATGCAACTCAGCTGCTGTTTTTAACAAATATGTAGTGCCCAAGTTGTGCCTTTATATCTGTACTTTCTGTTATTAACTCTCTTTGCTATGACTTCTACCTTTCATTATGTTTGAAAGCTATTTTTTCAGACAACTAGTTAGAAGCCATGGGTCAGACACATTTATATACAAAACCAACACGTGTGGGATGGATAATGGCAATGAAATTAGCATGAAAATCATTTAGTCTGAAAGAGTGAAATTATATCTATTGTGCACTCAAGGAGACAATAGATGAAGTGCTAAGGGAAGTGTTATAATCAGATACTTTGATTAGACTTGTGAAGAGAAACACAAAATGCTGCTATTATGAGTACCCATTCCCACAATCAAATTTTCATATTGAAGTTTTCAAACAAACAAAACAAAATAACAACCCCTCCCCACCTTTCTCCTCTGAATTATGAGAACAAGTAATACTAGTTTAGGTCAGGGACAATGGTTTTTTTTTGTTTTGTTTTTGTTTTGTTCTGTTTTGTTTTCCCAGCGTTTTCAGTGAGCTAGGTATCAAAATTTTGATGGTTAATTTTGGGTTAGACTAAGTATCCAAAATCTCAGTAGCTTTACTGAACTTCTTCAATTTTTAAAGCAGATATGGAAAGACTGAAATACAGAAAATGAATGTATTTTTTATTTTTTTCAGATATGCAATTCCATCTGCCTGTAGTCAAGCTGAGAATTTAGCTATGTCAAATAAATTTATGCAGCTATTTGGCCATCCATTCCTTTCTTTCTTTTTTTTTTTTTTTTTTTTTTTTTTTTTTTTTTTTTTTTTTTGTTTTGATGTGAAAGACCCTTTTATTCCCAACCTACTACAAAGTAACACTGAGTTATTTCAAAAACAAAAATTCTTTTTCCATAAAACTATTTTCCTTCCAAATGTATGAAGCTGTGCTGTCTTTGGGATCCTTTAAATCTCTTTCTAAGTGAAAGCTCAGGAACTAACTCAACACATACTTTCACGTCTTCTACACTTTTCCAACATGTCCACAGACTGTGTATAGCTTGAAGGTTCCAGTGAGAGTGGTAGTACTCATTTCTAGAGCACAACAGGCTCTCTTCTGAACATTGTGGAACATAGAAAACCTTTGCTTTGCACAGAAAAGCCAAATTTAACTTGAAATAGAATTGCTGAAATGACCAAAGTGGCAGTAACATGTTGAATTCTGTAGTTTTAAAACTCATTAGAGCTGCTTATACCAAATGGATTGCAGATCCCTCCTAAACACTACTTTGCTTTCTGACTGCTAGGTAAACATCTGTGTAATTCCTCTGATAACCCAGTCTTAAAATACTTCCTAGTTTTGAAAAGTCAAATCCTCCAGGTAAGCTCTCTTGAAGATAAAATGAGAAAGTACAAGCTTTAAGCAAAATTTTCTGGTTTTGTAGACAATTATGATTTCTTCCACTTGCAAAAATCTGTATTTATACATCAGCAGATAACTGTGTAATGGATATATTCTTAGAAGCCAAGATACAGTCCTAAATTTTCTGCACAAATACTTTGGTTTTGAAAAGAATATTATGCAAAAATGATGTTAAGAAGTACACTGCAATAACCTTCATTGGCAATACAATCGTAACTTCCCAGGTAAGCAGGATGCTGCTAATATCTTCATATTTGTGGTATTTAAAAGGTCCATTTTCACCTCAAAGTGTTACTTGACTAAAATAACAACCTGTCTTTGAGTTTTGCTGAGTCTTCAGAAACTGAAGAAAATTTTCCTCTAAACCAAGACAGCCTTCTCGATTCACACATTTGTGTTTTCTGACCATTCCCTGTAAACAGATAACCTCCTTCAAACCCAGTTGATTGGACTGGAAAACAAAGTCTTCATAGGCTCTGCCAGGAGATCAAAAGTACTCACAGTTTTGCTGCTGTGAGAGTTTTAGTTCTTTTGAGGATTTTTTAAAGAATAAATAGTCATACAATTTTCTTGCTGACAGGAAAAAATATTTAACCCATTAAATGTTTTTTTATACTGTATTGCTGTAACAGTCAGGAGATAACTGCAGTTACATATGCTGCTAAGCCCTCATTTGTATGAAGAACATAGTATTCGAAACTATAAAGTATTTGAAAATAACATGGCCATGGCAAAAGCTTTGCTTTCCTTCCTGACAGTAGAACTATTCTCTGCTTAAAAGCTTTAATTTCTTACGTAGGGGAGGATTTCTCCAGGGAAAATCACACACATTAGCTAGAGGAAAGGAAAAATTTGTACTCATAAATTTTAACATAATTTATTTGCTTGTTTCTGTGAATTAGTCTGAAGAAAAAATGTGAAGGGCAAAAGCCAGTATGGCTTGATTAATGGTGGAAAAGGCCTTTAAGGATTTAGGAATATGGATGAATTTTTTAATGGCATCTAGAGTTGTAAGAAGGCTTTTCTTCGTGTTTTATCTTAAAACAATACCTTTGTAAAATGCATACTAATCATTCTTATCACACAGTGAGTGTAACTGCCTGTAAGAGGCCCTATTCCAATTTCACTTGCAGTAGTTTAGCTCCTCTCTATTCGACACATGGCAGTATATTCTGGTCATGTACTACAGCAGATGAAATACAAATTGGTCACTAGAGATAAGAGAAACAAAAACATGTGCCACTAACTCCTAGTTCTTATCAACAATGTAGTACTAAAACCAGCTATGAAATATTTGTAAATAACGGAGTTATGGGAATGGTACCTCTACCTCTGTAACAGCCAGCTAGGTCCCTTTCCAGAATGAATGTAAGATTTACCTCTAAATTCAAACCAAACCTCATATTTTAATACAGAATTGAAAACATTGGTCACTCTCTAGGAAGCACAGACTAATGTTTACTTTGCAACGTTAATCACAACTCAACAGTGAGAATAGGCAGTGAGGCTCTATCGGTAACAAAACCCAAACTGCTGGTACAATGCGCCAGGCGTATTGCCGCTTACCAGTATACACTGTCGTGATATGGGGAAAAAAGTTATATATTTTAAAATGCTATAGATGATTAAACATGTACTGTCAAAGACATTGAGAGATAATAATTTTAAGAAATATTTGATGCCTAACAGCGCCTCGTTCCATTCCTGTAATAGTATTTAGATCCATATATAACTGTGGGGAGCTTTTTTTTTAGGTTAGAAAATGTAAAATAAAATAAAAAGAAACAAATGAAAAGCAAGGAAAAAAAAATCTGAACTAAACAAAAAATCTAGGCAAGAACTTCTGCAGTTTTCACATAAGCTTTAACCTTCCCTTATTTAGATAAGCCTACAGCAGATTGGTTAATAAGGAACTTCAAACCCAGTGGCTAGGAAAACAACTACAAATAAATGTACAAATATGGCATGATTTTCCAAACCAGAATGATGCATAGACGTCTGAATTGTTTCTGGCACAGGGGCTCATGAATTATATCTATTTCCTCATGAAAATATTCATGAAGTTATTTGGACTTTTCCCAACAGAGCTATCAGGTACCATATATGTATTGGAAAAAAATGTACATGAATATCTGGATATCCAGATCCACAGAACTAAATATAACAAGCTATATGCGATAAGAAAGCAGATGAAACATTAAAAAACCCTAACACTGAAAAGTAAAACATGACTGACCACAATGAACTAAAAGTAGTGTCATGTGCTGCAGCAATTTCAGACTGAAGTAAAGTTTTGACACAGAGCAAGTCTTGACTTATCACAGGACATTGTCTTGAAGCCTTCTCTGTATGACAGTATCATAAATTCTCAAAAAAAAAAATACCGTATATACAGAAGCAATCCCCCCACATGTGTAAATGAGAAAATACAGACAGTTTTGTTTTCAACAAAACAAAAATAGCCACAATAAACCTTTATTTCTCAGAAACACTTTCTAAACCTTCAGCACAGCAACTCTTCAGTGTGAAGTAAAATCAATAAAAATCACATCAATAAAAGCAATAAAGAAAAATCCGAGTATTTACATGAATTATACAGAAAATGATATTGTTGCAAAAGGTGATGGTAAACAACAAGATTTGCTAGATTCATCTGTAATATTCTAAGTTATAATGGCTAAATAAATTATGAAGCTCAAACTGTAAAAAATTCAATAACAGAATTAATAAACTAAATGTTACAAAACTCTCTTTAAGAGAATAAAGACAAAGCTTAGCAAGAGCGGATTTTAAACAGTTTTCAAACACATTCTCAGCCATAGAAGACAAATCAAAGATGCAACTAACAGCAGCAAAGATTCAAAATACACATTACAAATTTTAAGAAAGTATTTGATAGGCTTCTTTAAATATTATACAACCCCCCCAAATTATGTAATAGTTTTATATCAAAGCATAGCTTGCACAGACAAAGTAGACAGACAGTGACAGAAGATGGTAGCACTGATATCAGAGAGGTTCTCTTAACACGGTGTTTGGCACTAAATTTATAAGATTTTAACAGGAAGTCAAGACAGACACAATATGAACACAACAGTCTGACGACAGAACGTGACTTGGGTTTTGCTAATGGTCGGTTCTTTTACAAGGCAATCAGCTAGCAGGCCAACTAAATAGAAGTTTTCATTACTGTAGAAAAAAAGGGTTAATAAGCAGTCATAACAAACAATACTGAGCACACAATATTTTCTGATTTCAACATTACAGTACAGGAAAAAGAGTATTTAAAACAACTTGCTTTCATGTATCTTATTTGTAATATGCAGATCCAAGGAATAATCAGATGGACACTAAATTATGAACTGGGAAGCTGGACACATCATCCATTTTGAAATGAAATTTGGTCACTGCAAATTTAGGAACTAATCTTCATTTCAAGTATTATTTCCACATTTATACATGAATGATTCCACAATTTTAAAAGAGAGTGCCTCAGGAAAATAGAAAATACTGAACAGAAACAAATTTATAACAACTGCTAGGTTTATCCTAACATGCACTAATTCTAGCATGTTCTGAGAATGAAGCTACAGGGCTGTTATGACAGGTGCATCAATGCTTGCCAGGAAAATATAGAAAAGAGCAAAGTAACTCATGGTATGGCAATGTGCAGGGGAACTTACAGAACATCAGGGAGAGGAAGAAATGGGAATAGAAAAGCTCTATTTTTTTTCTATCAGTTGTCTGATTGCATGGTAGAATCCAGCTTCAGACAAACCATTGGCTATCTGACACTCAGATTTTTGTACTTTTATTGTTACATTTCATGCCTTGGGGAAAGCTAACTTCTGAAAGAAACCATTACCTATCACAAAATCCCTCATTACAGCTGTAAAGTTATTGTTGTTTTTCATGAATGCAGTTTACTTTCACTTTTCTAAGAGAAATACTGACCTTGGGTATTTGGAACCTGCATTTATAAAGCTGATGATGCTGGCTGAACGAATCACACACGCCTGCATTTCCAATTTCATTCCTATGTCTCTTGAATTTGATCTTTTTTACACATCATATATTGAATGTAGACCTCGGAAAACTGAATTGCTGTTTGAATTATAGTGCTAAGTAGCACTTTAGAATGCCTATAGAAAATTCTTATCTTCGTCTATCGGCAATATGAAGTTCTAATTTTTTAAAATCACTTGGGTTAGATTATCCTTCTGGAGAACTATTTTTGGAAATGAAGAACTCATTCTCCATTCCAATTCCTTGCAAATATTCACATGCAGCCCAGAAGAGTTTTTTCTTGTTGCTGAGCATTAGTGCCTGAGTCTTGCAATGGTATGCAGCTGGTGGGTGGGAATCAGTCAGGATATCCAGATGAATCCATTGCACTCCAATACATTCATTGCTGCACTGACCATCAGGTATGTGGCAGGAGGCAGGGAGGCCGATAACTTCTACTCCTTTCACCAGGAGCAGAACCAATGATCCCACTTTTTCCATCACTGACAGATTGTGCTTTACTATTACTGTGGCTGTAACTTATCTCTCTGCTTGTCTGACTTGGACTTCTCAATCTTCCTTTTTTTTTGTTTGTTTGTTTTTGTTTTTGTTTATTTTTGTTTTCGTTTTTCAGTAGAAATGGCCAGGTCTGAGAGTCCTTCAGTCTTGGAGCAGGATAATAAAAATGAAATGATGACTACACTGCTGAGAGGTCCTGATCTGATACTGTGGACTGAAAGTATGTCTGTATGTACAATATGGATGAGCTGAAGTCCTGGGTTTTGTTAGTAAGGGCCAGACACTTTAAAAGACTGCTGGAGTATGCCCTCCTTCCTCCAGCTTGGAGGAAGCTAATGCCCAGCCAGTAACAGACGAGCTTCAGAAAGCCCATCCATCTATAAAAGCACAGGACAACATTCTCCGTTAGACTAACAGGCCTTTAGTCTCCTGGGTCTTCTCTCATGCCCTTCTTGTAGATCTATAGGCCAGCTTCCATCCAGCGGGAAGCTCCCCACAATCCCATGACCTTTGGTAAATTGTTGAGAGGGGTCCAACTATAACATTCACTAACTCCTTTAGTCCTCCAGGTTGAATCCCATCAGGTCCCAGGGACTTGTGGACATTCAAGACATTAAAAACCAAGGCAAAAAAAAAAAAAAAAAAAAAAAAAAAAAAAAGAAAAATATTAATGCCTCTACATTTTTCTCATCCCTATTTTTGGGTGACCATCTTCATTGAGTATCAGTCCAGTGTTTTCCTTAGACCTCCTCCTGCTACTGACATGCTTTAAAAGTCTCTTTTTTTTTCTGTCTGACCACACAATGGCCAACATCAATTCAAGATGAGCTTTGGCTTTTCTTATTTTCTCTCTAGAAATGCAAACTGCATGTCTGTAATCTCCCTGTGAAGCCTGAACTTGCTTCCAGAGATCATATATTTTCTTGTTTTTGCCCAAGTTCCAAGAGGAGTCTCCTATTCAGCCAAGCTGGTCTTCTGCCCTTCTTGCTTATGTAGGAGTAAATCCAAGGTGGTATCGCTGCCTTTTCTGAAGTCAAAGTGTTATGCATGTATAAGCCCTGCGCGTAGAGCTGAGACAGAATCACTTGAACACACTGACTAGAGAGCGTGTTTGCACTTTATTTCAGAGGCCTTCTGTCCTCACGTTACTGCTATCAGCGTGAATGTATCGGTTCTTGCTCTGCTAATAAAGAAAGTAGTCTAGTGTTCTGCTTAGTGCTGGAAGAGTCTATGGAATATTTATAAATATATACTCAGCTCCAGGGATGAGTCCTTTCTGAATGTGATTAGCCTTGAAACATGTGGAAATTCCTGTGTTTTTAGACAATAAATATGTCAGGATGCATCCTTTATTTCACTTTGTGCCTTATGGCTCGAATATGAACGGATTATATTTTTATTCTTCCTTTTTCCAATCTGGAAAGATTTGAGTGAAAATTCATTTTCCCATTCTTGATATTTCAGTGTTTATTTTATGACTGAGGTAATCACAAAGGGCATCTTTAAAATGTTTTTCTTTCTTCCTGTTAAATTTTTTTTTTTTTTTTTTTTTTTTTTTTTGAAAGTTTTACTTTTTAGTTGAGTGAATACTGTTATTTCTATTGTCTTTCCTATTAGGCTTCTTTAAAGCGAAGTCAGGGAGAAGAAATTGAAAGAAGAAATGGAGCACAGTCCAGCTGGCAAAACAAATTAAAATTACAGCAGTATTGTTGAGCTGCTATGTATCTACCATATAGCTATTGTGGTGTGTTTATAATTTCCTGAATAGCCTGTGCAGTTCTCTGAATGATTGTGGCCTGGGTCAGACATGGTCTTTAGCGATAAACAAGTCAATCTTTTTTCCTCAGCTGCAACCTTTTCTTTCTGCTTGTTAATGTATTGGTTTAGATACTATAGATTAGAAAATGGATAAAGGAGATAGCGTGTTTCAGATAAATTACTTTTAAGGACAAATCTGGATCTATGTTACAAATCCAGAAAAGAAAATTCCACTTTCTTTTTTTTTTCTCACTTCAGAGCATATGTTCTAGATCTGTATGAGGGAATTAAAATAAGAATAAGGTATTACGTTTATATTTTTTAATGAGATTATCTCAACCAAAATAATATTCTCATTTAAAATGTGAATATCTCATCTAAAACTTTGTTACATGCTC
>VXAV01002924.1:244202-261142 GCA_013399715.1 Alectura lathami
AAAAAAAATAAAAATAAAGTTATAAAAAAAAAATCAGCATAGTAAGTATCTGCTTCCTAAACTGCTGCCTAGAAGTGCTTTAAACATATTCCCATATCAACCTTAGACTTCAGTGAGGAGACTTGCCCATCTCTTGTGTGTAATACAACTTTGACAATAATAGAGGAGACTAAACAATAACAAAAGAAATGGGGAAGTAAATATTTTCAGAGGTGCCAGCTCTGGAGCCTGCACGGAGCATTTCTCGTGATGAATCGGTTAACTGGGCACAAACAAGCAACTAAACAAGCTAAAGTTAGTAATGGGCAGCACAGGCTGAACGCTTGCCCAGTTTCTGACGAGTAGAAAGCCGAAAGACAGTAACAACTTTATTCATGCTCTGTGTGTTTGATTTTCCTCAAAGAAGGTTAGGAAAAGCGCTAAGAGGAAGAAATCTATTCATACATCTTAAATTGTCTGCAATCTTGTAGTAGATCTGTTGACAGTTCGGATGACTGGCCAAAGTCAAGAGCTTCAGGAGATTTTTCTATCTACTGTGTCCCAGAACTCTGACTTTCTGCATTTGCATTAACATGCCAAAGTCTACGATCTTCTTGTAAACCTTCTTCAAAGAGAATTTTGGTTGTGTCTCAAAATGATGCACCCAGATGATGTTTACTTGCTCTAAGTGCAAAAAAACTCTGTGCATGTTCTCTTTGGTTTATGTAAGGATAATTCAGAACAAAATTCAGCCAATGTTTTTGGTACTTATTTTGCTTATTTTTCCTGCTTTTTGGCAAAGTACATCATATACTGTTTAGTTAATGCAGTCTTGGTAACAGATCTTGCTTCATCACTTTGCTGTTGAAAGTTCGTGGTGTACAGAGATTTGAACACTGCTGAATTTACTGTGAAACATTAACGGATTCGTAAGACAGCAAAAAGAGAACTGGCTACACTGCTTCCCCGGTAATGATTGCCAAGAGTTTTAACATTCTTTTGAAATGTAATGAAAATCCCATGTAGTGGTCCCTTCCTAACATCAGAGTTCTGAGTTATATCATTGCTTTCCTGGTCAGAGATTTCATGAGTCCCAGGGCACAGAGCCTAATATGCTGGAAAAAGCAACCCAAGGGGGATGTAGCAGCACACAATGTCCGCAGTCTTTATGCTCACAAAATAGGAAATAATAATAATAATAAGCACATTTGGGGATCTGCTGAATTTCCCATGTAATCAGTCCAGAAACTCTTGTCAGGCATATTCAGGCTGCTGCTTCTTCCTTACCAGGGCATTACTGTCAGTATAGCTGTGGCTGGGTGCATGGGCACCTGAGTAATTTGTATTAATGCCATTGTTGCAGATTGTGACTCCCTGTGTTTCCTTTTCTTTTGCAGATGGGAAGTTTGCTTCCCTAAATGCACCTAAATGAGAAAATGAAAACTTCCTGTCCCAAGCAATGCAGTCAATACAAGACTCTAGTCCTCTTGCCACTTCAGAAGCGCTCAGGTTTACATTAGCATTATCACTGGCAAAGATTTTGGGGTGGTTAAAGAATCTGATTTTTTTAAAACAGTTTTAATAGAGATCCATATAGATTTAAAACAGGCTGTTTTCCTTATTTTTCATTGTCCAGGATGGAATTCTTCTCCATTTACTTGCATATCTGCTCCTTCTTGTGTCACCCATTTGGGATAATACTCCAATATAGACAGAAATTCTGTTTTTATCCAAATTCTGTGCAGGTGCTTTCATATTTAAAAATAGAAAAATAGCACATGCTAACCTGTTAATAACACTGTGAACAATAATTGTGCATAGCTAATGTCAGAACCAAAACCTAGGTACCAACTGCATAGACCACTGGCATTCTTAGTAAGTTTTTATATAACTAAATTTAAGCCACTGCATGAACCCGTTATTTTCATTAGGAATAACTGACTGATTTCTTTCTCATATTAAAATCTTTTTGTGACAAAAATTCTTTGAGTCCTCAGTTCCAAGATTTCCTGTCAGAAAAAGTAGGTTAAATCTTTGTAATCTGACGCTATATGTGATTTTTTGTTGGTTAAAGGATTACCTAGAATGTGTTAAGTACTTTTGTAAATAAACACTGTAGAATCCANGAAAAAGACATTCTGTAATGCAGGACATTTGTGTGCCTTCCCACAAGTAAAATTATGCTTTGGATAATAAATGTGCCTATAAATAACAGGTAGCTCTGGGAATTTTGTAAGGGTGTGTGTTGCTGGAAGGGTAAACAGACTGGTTGCCAGTGCTAGCAGGATGCTCATCTTTCCCTAAAAAAAAAAAAAAAAACCTTGCTAGTCCCCTTGGAAAAATCTCGGCGGGCNATAACTGACTGATTTCTTTCTCATATTAAAATCTTTTTGTGACAAAAATTCTTTGAGTCCTCAGTTCCAAGATTTCCTGTCAGAAAAAGTAGGTTAAATCTTTGTAATCTGACGCTATATGTGATTTTTTGTTGGTTAAAGGATTACCTAGAATGTGTTAAGTACTTTTGTAAATAAACACTGTAGAATCCATCTCACTTAGTAATCACCGTTGAAAAGGTAGGTATCACATCTAAGCCCCCTCTACTAACAGCTATGGGACAAAAGCACCTTCTGAAGATTCCCCTCACTTAAATATCCCAGACAGCTGGCACGAATTATTTCTTTCCAAATGCCTGTTACTATAAATTGCTGGTAGAAGGGGAACAATAACTTTGTTCTGATACTTATTCTTAGGTGAAGTGATTCCTATTTAAGATTAATAAAGTCAAAGAAATATTGGAGGGAAAAAAACAAAACAAAACAAAACAAAACAAAACAAACAAANCATTAGTTGAACAAACTATAGACTGCCAGATCCTGGGAAATCCTGAATGCTCTGCTGAAGTTCATTTTCACTATACAGCAAAGTATTACAACCTTAAAAGGAAATTTCATTTTTATCTCAATCTAAAATGGCCATTTTTTGTCCTGCTGAACTTTTGGCCTTATTTCTTCACACCTTCTGGTATATGTAAACATTCAGAAACTTAAGCTTTAGGGATACACCTAAAGATTTAGGAACTTAAGAGTTCAGTGCTTTGTCTCCTTCAGTGCTGTCAGATGCTTCCAACAGTCAAAGAACAGAGACCACTGCTCTCACCCTTGATCTGCAGCTGAGGTTACCCAACTCTTGTCATACTCATCATCCCGACACCTCAAGTAACACAAAAGTAAGCTCTGAGGTTACATGAGAAACACCAACCTCCTTGCAGTACTTTGCTCAGAGCTGTACAGAGGCACTGTATGCTCAAGTTCTATGGTCTGTACCCATCCTTTGAAGAGATATGTATAGTTGGCTTGTTTTTTACCTGAGTGAAACTTTTTTTCTCCTTAAACATAGGTATGATTTTCCTGCTTTTACACCTTTGTACTTAAGAGCACATAGCTCTAACTGAGAGAAAGAAATTCACGTGTCTTAACAGCTCTGCACCCATCTCTTTGGAAAATTCCCTCGCTGCAAAGCTTTGAATCCAAACTGCTCCACATGAACCCATTCCAACGAGCAGAAAGCACACTACAAGGAAATCCTATATACTTTTATCTGAACAAATGGTATACCTGGAGAAAATGGCAAACTTTGGGCTCAAGATGACTTTGTCAAGAATACCAAGACATAGGAAAAAAATGGCTAGCTGCAGTAAGATTAAATTAACTACAGTTAATACTTCATGTGTTTTGGTGGGGTTAATAATTCTGGAACTTCTTGCCTTTTTTGCTAGCAATAAAAATTTTCCTAAAACTGTTTTCCCACCTATATTAATTTGTTTCATTAAAGATACCTCCTTCTGATTTCAAGCCATGTCTTTGGTAGATTCAATTCTCTTGGGGGAAAAGATATGTAAAATTATTTGAGCTACAAATTGTACTGAAGAATTTCTGTAAGTACACATACACATGATTTTTCCACTCACGTTCCTCGGTGAGGAGGTTAGGGCTCTGGTGAGACATCTCAGAAACTGAGGGCAAGCTCAATGTGTAGTGAGATGATGATTTCGTTTTGTCCTCACTTGGATCCATGATATACAAATACAATACTAAGTGTATGGCTCTAAATTTTCAGTTACACAAAATCACCTGCAGCCAAGAACCATCGTTTGCAGCATGAATGCACTGGCAATTTCTGGTATACAGCGCTCAACAGTCATGCAGAGTTTGTGTGTAGTTTTCACTGACAGCTTAATAAAATATATACATATACTTAATGTAAAACTCATGTTGTTTTGGAGTAAAGTGTATTTTTACAGGGTGGGCTGTCGTATTAAATTCATAAGCAACTTAAAAGTCTATTTAAGTAAATCCTCTTCAGGCACAGAACAAGAATAGTAGCAGCCCCAAAAGAAAACCTTCCCCAAAAAAGCCTGTGAAAACAAAGGTCCCTGATGTTACCTTATATTTAATGAATGCTGGTAGGTACCTGCTAAAATAAGCTTACAATATCATCTTGTCAACCACAGCAATGATTTTTGCAAATAGCAAATAGAGTTTACATAATGGATAATTATAAGTGAGTCCAGCAGGAGCTGATATGCAGCTGACATTTACTTAGTTTCCACCATTATCACTGCAAAGACTTCATTATGAAGAAAACTATTTGTACTTCTACATAGTTACTAGATAGTTCTAGATCGGTGATCTTTGTTTTAGTTTACAGACTGAGGCTTTGCAGAGGTTTATTCTGAAATGTCTACATGAATTCATTTGAGACTGATATTTTTATTTTATATTGGATATATAGATATCCAATATATTTATTGGAGTCCGTAACAAACGCTGCTATTTTGTGGATTACGAGATATTATGAGATCAGATATCCAAATGGAGAAATATTGTTTCACTCCTGCCCTCTTTAACTAATTCCTTATCCTAGAAATGAGACTGTTTTCTCTGTGATCTTCTGAGTCACAGGTTGCTTGTAAGCCTGCCATTGCCATCCGCAGGAACTTCCTAACGCAGAGCTGGGCCTGCTCTTCCAGCATTGCAACAAAAAGAACATCCCTTACACCAAGGAAAGAGTGGTATAAATGTAGCCAACAATGAAAATCTAGTGTTGTTTTTTTTAATGACAAATGATTAAAATGAGCTCCTGTGCACAACAAGTAGGAAGTTGCTGGACCTGTTTTTCAAAATCCTGAAGCTGGTGATGAGTTCCCTTCCCAGCCTTTGGCTTGTTTCTTATACATGGTGACTATAGGTGTGACTACCATCCTGAGCATTTCAGGCTCTGGCTACACCAGGCTTCATTGCAGTCCAATCCAATTTCTAACCAGAGTACAATTGATATATTTAAATATGACTCACTCCATTTAGGCTTCACCAGCATAGAAATCAGTTTATTTACACTTTCCAGGCTACATGAAAGTCAGTAGACAAGAGCACTATTTGCATAGAGATTCTTTAGTTAAATGAATGTGTTAGTCAGCACATTACTTAACATGGTATTCAAAATGTCATTTCTTAGACTGTCTTCCAGTCATTGTAAGATATTCTGATTTCATTTATGTGTCACACATATCCTGCTGATGTCAGTTGTAGTTCACTCATAACAATTAGTGTATAACACTCTTCTCATGTTCAACACAAAGAAGCAGAGAACTATTAATTTTTCTAAAATAATTAAATTGCCATTAAAATGTAATAAAAATGTTTTGAAGAAGTTTAACTGAAAATTAAACTGGAAATAAAGAGATAACTACCAACATCTGTTCTTTGTCAGCTTTTATTTTGTTCCCAAAAAAGTGAAATGAACTTTTTTTTTAATAGAGTTTAGCTAGTGCCTTGAAAATTGTACATGTCATACTACAAGCAAACCTAAGCACTTAAAGAAATTAATTTTTAAGGATTTAAAGATTTTATGCCATCCACATAATTAACACTTCAATAATGTATTGCAGCATAAAACAACAGATTTGGAATGGATTCCTCTGGTGCAAAAGTGTTTGTCACCGATCGACCCTTCTCCTGAGCCTGAAATCTGTAAATGTCACACTGAAATCAAGATAAAACTGTCAGTTATCCTAAAATATCTCAAAAATGCAGATCTTCTAATAGAAGAAAGACAGAATTTAGTCTATTACTCGTATTCACGCCTATTTTAAGCTTGAAGCCGTAATTTTAAGTCTTGATTAAACGTAAAACAAAATAAAAATCTAGTGGGCTAGTTCAAAATACCATTGCAGTAAAAAATAAATTAAGCCTAGAGAGAAAAGAAGGTATGAAGTTAGCTAAAGTAATTAATTCTCAAGAAGGGCATCAGAATCAGCATGGACAATACATCCCCAGCCACGTAAAAGCCTCCACTGGACATTCATTTTAAACTTGTGCAAAACTGTTTTGGTAAAACTGTGCTTTAGGAGGAAATTCAAGTGATAATCCCAAGGCTAAACCACAGATGTTTCTTTTTATTCAGTCCTATTAGAGGACTGAAGAATATCTGTTTTTTAGAAGAGAAGTTTTGTTCAAAATACGATCCTTCTCCCTTCTCCCCCACCAATTTTGAAAAAAGATTAATTGTCATTGTTGCAGAAAACCAAATTTTGTATTTTGGCATGATCGAAGGGGTGGTTACATCCTGCAGATAACAGCTGAGAGCTGCCAAACCTTGTAAGGTCAGAAAATCCAATGACTAGAACCATTATTTGTTTGACTGACTTTGAAGAACATAATGATCCATGAGCAGACAGAAACAGAAGATTCATTTGTAAGGTACAGCCGTGGGTATGTGGGGCTTTTCTGCCCACTTCGTTTCAGGCCCAGCTAGCCCAGTAAATAAAGCCGAGAAATTGTAGCCTATTTTCCGACTTCTAAATAGGGAAAGACCCGGGACCTGATCCAAATCTCAATGAAGTCAATGGGCATCTGTCCACCAACTCCACTGGACTTTGAACTGGGCTCTTTGTTCTGAACACTGTTAGTAAGCAAAGCTGTGAGAAAGTATTATTAGTTTTTGCTTTACTGACCCTCTTTAGGAAAGAAAAAATTGTTTGTGAGATGTGGCTATGCACATGTTAGCATATGGCTGTATATATGAATTACATAGAAACAAGAAAAAAGCATTTTCATAGGCAAACTGCTTTCCTTAAATGACTCCCTCCTGTCCCAGCTGTTTTTGACTGAAAGTACTAGAAATAGAGCAGGACAGATATTTGTATCATTCGGACAAAGATTTCTCTTGGGAGAGTGTGAGATCAAACAGAATTAAGTCTCCTCTTTAGTGAGGAACCATGGGAGATGTCTTGGTCTCACTGCATGCACATGCAGCCTCAGCTTTCCATGACTCCCTTATTATCATTGCCATCTTTTCACATCCACTCCACATCATCCATGTAGGCTTTGCATTCCCTCCCCACGTCCACATGGCCTGAGGTTCCTTGCCCATCCTCCCTCTCTCCTGCACTACTGCACTCAAACCCACTGTCCCTTTGGAAAATCTTGCCTGTTTCCTCAATGAACTGCCGCAGTTTCTTCAGGGCAGTTCTTAAAGACTCAAAAGAAGAAAAACAAAACAAAACAAAAAAATGTTAATGGGAATCTGCTGTTAATTCTCAATGAAATTCCATTGACTCTGCCTACCCCCCCCATTCAGTCTCCACTTTTGTTTTAGCTGTATCTGAAATGGAAGATCTTTGCAAATACAGACTTTATTATGGTCAGACTATTTGCTCTTTCCTTCACTGCCAAGGCCCCTTGATTTTCTTCCAGTCTAATTAATTTTTGCTCAATATAGTCACACTACGCAAAGGGACAGTTTGAGGATTTTGCAATAACTTTGCTCAGAAAGCCATTTCATTATGCCCTAAAAAAAAGAAGAGGAATCTATGTATGAAGACAGCAGGTCCCCAAACCTGCTGCAGAGTGAGCAGGGCTAACCTGCTTGCGTTTGGCTCACTGGGAATGGAGTTGGCTAGTGGGTACCTGCAGTGCTAGCTGCAAATAGGCAAGTTCTGAGCTGTAACCTAAAAGGAGAAGATTTTGCTTCAGTCTGAGTTTTGGCTGTAGGAAATCATGCACTGCTCTCCACCAAGCTGTTTCCCATTCTGTCCTTATGTTTTTGCTTGCTAAACTGTTTTTCTTCAGGGTCAGGACAGAGTAGGGATGCATTACATAAACGACTGAAAAAAGAATTGTAGAGCTACAAACTGTTCCCATATTGCTTGTGGTCCACTCCATTCTTCTTGATAATCGGTTGTGTATATGTGACTGAGGTGATGATTAATGACTGCATTGTAGGCTGATCCTCAATATGACTAATTAGACTTTTTTAAAGGTATTTCATACCAGAGTTAACTCAGTCAAGGGCACCACAACACCACTGACTAGGCAGCAACTGCCCTGCTCAAATCTTAGGTGTAAAAGCTCACTTTTATATAAGATTCAGGGATTTGGGGTTGATTGTGTAGTTGGGTCAGAGCAGAAGGTAGAAGGGGGCTGGACTTAGAATTATGTTAGTCCTTCAAACTTTTGTAATATAAATTTTGTTTGTTCTTTAAGGACATCTCAGAAGAAAAGGTCTTTATTGACAAAATTACCTGAGAGAAAGCTGGATCCAGCTAAAGGAAATGGGGGGTTTTCCACTGAATTTATTGCAACCAGTTTTGCACCTCAAGGACTGTTGATGTCTTACAGCATCTCTGGACTTGTTCTTGCTACATCTGATCAGGCATTTCCTGATAGGGAAAACGTAGGAGCTAAAGCACTTACCTGTACTGGATCCTCTTCAGCACTAACTTCCTTTCAGCTTCCAAGCAAGGTACAAAATGTAAAAAAGAATACTTTTCTCACCTTCTGGACAACCTCTCAGCCATCTGTTTGAAAAAACACTATGTAGAAGCTTAAAAACTCTCCTTTTTTTCTTTTTTTTTTTTTTCCCCCACAAGTATCTTTGTTTATGGCCTGGAAAGAATTTTTCACTTGTTGAATGGAACCACAGTATGGAGACTTTCCACACTGACTTCTCCTCCTTTGGGACAAGACTTCTGTTACATTGAGGCTCACAGGAATATTCAACACTTGAAATCATAAGCAGGTGCCTAAATCATTAGGACAAGGCCAACGTGTCATCTCTGATGACTCTAGAATGCACACAAGTTAGGCACCTATCTCTCTTCATTGACCTCATTGTCTTTGAAAAAGACAGTAAAATTCACTTCTATGCAGACAACTATGCAGGAAACAAATACTGTTCTAAAAATGATATAAAATACAGATTGTGAACACTAAACCATACATTGTTGAAAAAGGTCAGGCCTGAGAACAACCCAAAAGTCTGAATAGTTCAAATCCCTTTTATCTGCTAAATTGGGTTGGACAGTCTTGTGAGAACTGTTTCTGTTTTTTTTGTTTGTTTTTTTTTTTTTTAATGAGTTTTTTTAGTCCTTTCTGCTTCTCAATAAGCTGTAAATAGCCTGAGAAAAGGCTTTCTCATAGTATTTCAGTTATTCCCATTCTAGTCCCAAGAGACCTAGGTCAGTGTGAAAACAAAAATGAAAAACAATTTCTAAAATTTCCTAAAATCTTGAATTTGAAAGAGAGGTGCATGACTGAGTGGGTTGAGGAGTCACGCAGATGCTGAGGCCAGTTATTTGATCTGAGATGACTTCCCAAGTATAGGAAATGAGCATGACAGTCGACAAGACCATAAAAATGCAAGAGCAGCTCTATGCAGACCAAAGACTTGTCTAGCCTAACCAGCAGCAGATGACAAGTTAAAAGTACAAGAACAGCATAAGCACAGACTCATACCTTCCTCGGGCTGCTCTCAGCAGCTTGTATGTTATGGCTTTCTCGAACTGGTGATGGCAACCCTGTGCTGAACATTGCTTGTCCATGAGATGGGCAGCCCCTTCCCATGGGAAGTGCAGGGAGAATGCAATTGCAGCACATCTTTTGACCTCCAAATTCACCACCCTATATTCCTGTAGCTTTCCTTGCACGACACAAACAATGCTCACTGCTCTGAGCTGATCCTTCCATGGACAGCAGGCCACAGAGCATGAGCATCTCATCAGCAAAGGGTACTTATCTATTCCTGCATCATACAATTTCAAAACTACTGAGGGGAATAAGCAAAGGTTGGATGGAAAGATGGGAGATGAACCTCACTGCTCGACTTCTGACCATTAACTACAGCTAATTTCTCCCTGTATTCAGGACCCAGCTCATGCGGACAAAAACAGAGCAGAGCTCTGTCTCCCAGAAGACAGGCACCAACATGAAGAGAGGAAGCTCTTGCTATCCAGAGGCAGAACTACCTATTATGAAAGCATTTAGTTAGGCACACATGTGTGTGTTCCCCATGAACACACTGGCACTGGCCCCCGTGGTGTCTGTCAGCACAGCTCACCCCAGTCCTACAGCGACTGCTCACTGCTCCCCAGAGGAGGAAGATTCACCCCAAGGACAGCAGTGCACATGCAAAGTGGAAAATTGCATGGGACATCATGTCAACTACAAATTCCAACATCACAAGAAGCAATCACAGTCTTTTAAGTCAAGATTAAGCTTCATGAGGCAGAGAGGAAGGGAGGAAACCACTAGATTCAATTTTTTATTACTGAAACACGCTTATTACCTTGTAATATATCTGCATATTATAAAAAATTCTGTTATGACAGAAATCACAGAAAGTCCTGTCATTAAAAAGAGGCCACTTTTAACTCACTAGTGTTACAAATGTACTTTTTATCCTACCATGACAAGTGGTCCCAAAGTAGAGCATGGTATAAGAAAGGACTCCCTTCACTGTAGTAAAGGTTAAAGAGGATGGAAGAGAATATATGGCCATAAGAGGTACTACTGCTGTCTTTGCATAGCTGACTCAAGAAGGTAAGGCCAGCATTATTAAGAAACTGAATAAACCCCATGGCATTTATAAAATCCTTCTCAGTAACACAGCAGGGTGTAGGAATATTCTCCTTGCAGACAAATTGTCCTTCCTTTAATGGCTAGGCAGCTGGCCAGCAGGGATTACTAACCTCATTAATATCTCATGTTTAGTTCTAGCTTATAAATAGAGCTGCAATTATGCATGCACATGGTCTATGCAACTAAGTGTTCTTATCATTGTTTCCCTCCTGTCCTCTTCTGCAGTCTCTCCATTTATTTTATTTGTTTATTGTGTCTGAATTTAGACTGTAAGCTCTACAGGTCAGAAACATTTGTACAGTTAGCGTGATAAGATTCTGACTGGAGTTGTTGTAATGCAAATATAATACAAATGCTGCTAATTTGTTCATGCTGTTAATTTGTATGACAAAATCTTTTTGCAGATATTTTACTAACAAAAGAATATGCACTCTGGTGAGCATTATCTGGATTAGAGTACTGGAGACCTAGGCCAAAAGCTGCAGCATGCCCTCACCTTTTCCTCCTTAAATAGAAGATAAGTTGGTAATAACTTTTAATAATATGAAACAAGTGTATAATAAGTATTAATTTTCATCATCAGCCTTTCTCCGAATTCAATCTGCAATTACACGTGCGTTGGGGTTGTTCAAAAGCACACTTCCTAATGAATGTGGCAAAAATAATCCAATACTAACAGCAGCTACAGATGAACATAATTCTCCTTGTTTACAGACTGTTGTTGGACTCTTCATCATTTCATGTTGTAGATGAAATATGATGATGAGTGTGCTGCAGAAAAGTAGTTACATAAACATCTTGTAGCTGTGAATTTATAACATGAAAAGTTTTACACAAGACAGTAAAGTTCAGCTGCATTGAAGTCCTTTACAGAATCATGGTGCAACCCTGAGATTTTGCAGAAGTTTCTTGATATATTCTATATTAATATTTCACAGCATCTGAAAAAGTTTTTTTCTCATTTACAAAATGGCAGTCAAGACATAGCCTGCAAATACTGAAGCAGCAATCAACAACCTCTAGCAGTCACCAACCCCGCAAACCAGTTCTTTTTTTAAAGAGGGGTTACTACTGCTTGAAGTTGTGAAAATGAGTCTTGTAAAAAACCCTTCTTATTTTACGCCAGGAAATCTACTTAATTCCCATTTTGCCAGCTTGTTTTCTTTCCACACCCCTTCTGATTTCAGACAGGTTGTGTGAGCAAAATTTTAGATCCAGCTAACAGATGTCTTCATATAAACCTTCACTTACAGAAAAAAAGAAAACACACCAGCTGTGTCTGCACAAATAGCTTGGCCTATTCTTGAACTGCGGAAAAGGTTTTAAAATCATTTAAAATGATTCTCTCATAAAAGTTATTAGTTCACTTAAAACCTGACTCCACCACTTCAGCTCTCCTTTCTGGCATCACCGAGCCGATGATGAAGACTGAAGTCTTGTCTTGCCACATGGATGTAAAAAGCAGTCAGGATGCCGGCTTTAACGGGAAGTATCCACTTGTGATTGACACCACGTGCAAGTGGTCCTTCTCCTCCGAATCCTCCTCCTTTTCCATCACTGACTACACTCACACGGGGATCAGGACTGGGACAGGCGATGAAACCCTGCTGGTTTGCAACTGGAGCTGGAAAAGGTACACCCACTGTGCTTAAAAATATCATTACTTAATAGTTGCATCTGTGTTCCTCTGCAACAATGAAGACACTTTTGTCTTGGAGTATATTTGGAAAGATTATTATACTGTGTTCCTAAAGGACAGAAATATTCAGCACAGAATTTTTTACTGACTAAAAATGTTGTTTGCTTCTCAACCTCTTGAGTGCACTGGCACAGCACATATTTGATGATGATGGTTTGAATTCCAGAAAATATCAGCTCCAGATTAAAGAAGAAAAGAGTGACAAGGAGAGCTCTCTGTGCAAGGTTCCTGAAACAGGAAAATGCCTGCTTTCTTGAAGACCTTAGGGATGTTAGTTTTCCAAATTTAATATGGAAAACCCTATTTTGCTTCTTTTTATAGCTGTGATCTAATCTGGGTTCACCACCACAATTTTCAAAAGTCAGGGAACTTGTTCAATTACTTATGGAATAAATTTATGCATAACTGAAAAGCTCCTGATAGCCAGACCACAATGGTTTTGTTCTATTTCATTCTTCCTCAACAAGGTACTTTCTTCTTCCAGTTCTCTGCAACTCATGAGTTTCAATTGAAATAGGAGTACATGGACAGTAGACAAAGATAACATAACATTGTTTTTTAATACTCTAAATACAGTTGCAGCACTTTCCATGATCTGGAGTTAGTAGCTGTTTAATAAAAAGTGCAAATACACTGCAAATGAACTAGTTTGTTTGTTAAAAGCCCACCAATGTCATGATAATAAGGCTAAAGTGGCATTAATTTCAAAACAAAACAAAACAAAACAACCTCCATAGCTATTCCAGCAGAGATCAATGCAGTCAGAACTGACCAACATTGACTAGCATTTTCCATTTAAAACTCTGTCTGAGGTTCCCTGCAACATTTTTGCTTATAACAATTCCACATTAAAACAACCCTTTCACTGAGAAACTAAGGAACTTCTATCATTTGGAGGATTGTCCTGGCTGCATTCCTGAGTAATCTTCCAAAATTTGGGCATCCTGAAAAGTTCTGAAAAATCAGTTAGCAACAGAAAGTTGCTAGTATTTCATAGCTAGGTAACTCTCCCGAGATTTTATTTGTACTCTGTATGCTGCAATCCAGGCCTGCATATTTTGAGCTATTCTTTCCTTGCAATTGCTCTTTTCTCTTGATGGTGCTGAAAACTTTACAAAATTTTCTCTGTCCCCTCAATAAACGGACTGCATGGAAGAAAAAGTAACAGCAGTAGAGAGAGGGGGCAGAGGGTCTGTATGAAGGAGGAAAAAGAAGAAATAAGAGGAAAAATTGTTCAGGGCATAGTATAAACATGAACAGTTAGCAAAAAACAGAATCCTGCATCCTGAATGCATGCCAGAATAGCATGCTGAAATCCATGTCAAACACCTCAATTAAGTTACTAAGTTATTAAGAAGATGTCTCCCTATGGTAAATCTATTTGTGTTATCCTACCTTTTTCACAACTTGAAACGACATCCAAAATTAATCTTAGTAGTGGTTGAAAAATCAAACTTTCTAAAGGTAAGAAATACAAGATTTGTGCAGGTGTCACAAACAAAAGAGTTATGGTGAGACCTGGGAGATCTACATCACACTGAAAACCTCATGCTGAACACTCTATTGCTGGATTATCGAAGGGCCCCAGCAGAGCTCACTGATCCTATACAGAGCGTCAGCAGCATGCACGCCTGTGCTCCCCCATGGCTTTCACCAGCACTTTTCTGGCTCTAGAGCCACAGTGTTGAGGCTGGAGCCTCCAAGCGGGCAGAACCACCTCCACACACCTCCACACTTAGTTGCAGCTGTATGATCACCTTGATGGCTATTTCCTCACATTTCAGCTCAGACATTGCTCATTTGTGGTCTTGTCTCATCCTTTTTTTCAAATCTATGTCCACAAAATTCTCTTCCCCTGATCTTATTTAATTGTTATTATCACAGACAGTTCTGTCTCGGGGCTTCCCAAGCTCATCATGCTAGAGAGGGAAAGATTCTCTTGTTACACAAAGTCTATGCTAGTTTATTCTCAATTTGACTGCTTACATTCTGATGAGCCAAGGTCTACAGATCACCTGGGGAACATTTGTTATATTTCTCACAGGAACATCTTGGCCAAAAGACCTTCCCAGAGCTTCCTTATGCCACCTCTGAAGACAGACCTGTGTAAGTTCAATGGTAACAACCAAGGGCTGGTGATTCTGCAACAACCTGCTCAGCAAGGATGTGGATAGTGAAAAGGCTGCAGAACGCTGGAGGTGTGAGTCTGTCACAGTTTATTTGCTATTTTCCTACTTGAGAGTGGCTTGCCTTGCCTCCTTCTACTCCGTTCAGCTTTATGGGAGGAAGCAAGCCATTGGTTTGAACAAAAGACTGAGCTACAAGTAAAGGGAGGTTTAAGATAGGACTTGGTGGTTGTTTGTTTTGCTGCCTGAGGTAACAGAAGAAAGTGGCTTCTAGGTAGCAGCAAAGCATCGACTGATATTTAAGATGGATGTGAGTGCTTCCTCTCAACAGTCATACTTGAATGAAGAGATCAATAATGAGGAGTGGGGTAATAAAGGCATGTCTCCCAGTTATAACTCAACATGCATAAAAACCCATGGAGGACTGCCTGACTGCTGCCTCCAGCGGGCCATGTGAGGCACTGATGAGTTTTGTTGGCTTTAGCCAGGCACAGAGGCTTCCTGCAAGAGCTGGCATCCAGTTCCTCCAAGGCAATGGCATGGGTCATGTTGTGTCTTGTGTGTGAGAGTTCTCCCCTTGCTGAGACTGAAGGAACAGGCTTGTCACCCTCTTGCTAGCAGTCCAACGTGCAGACAGGTCCTTGGAGGTAGAAGTGAAAATAAGCAGGATCACAGAGGCTGAAGTACAGCCTGGCTTCCTTCTGTTTCTGCTACAGAAGACTGCTTGTTAACACCAAACTGAATGTTGATTTCACTGGGACTGCCTGGAGCACTCTCATCACAGTGCCTTAAAACTGCAGTATGTAGACTGCTAGAAAGTACTGTAAGAAGTCCTAAGCAATTAGAATCCCAGCATTTCACCCAGGCACACAAAATTAGGCAGTTAGCTTTTAACCTTCATCTTTAGGTCCCTACAAAGTACTGTTAACAATTCCTCCCACCTCAACTAGGTGCTATGAAAATGAATCCATTACATTTGAGAAGTATCCAAATACTCTGAAACTGAGCACATCAGAACAGCTCTTAAGAAAATTGACAGATCTCTGTTCTGAGGGAGATTTGGACAGCATGAATTATGCAAGGTCTCTAAGGTCACACACTGAATAAAAATAAAAGGAAATATTATATATCCAGGCATAGAATGAGGCAGGGATACAAGTAAAAATACAATCACATAATGAAGATCTGAATTGTAATGCACACAGCAGAAGCCTAAAAAAAAGTTACAGACAACCTGAAGTCTTTCATTTTGAACATTCTGAATAGTTGCCTTTGTGGCTGTGATCCTTTCCTTTCCTTTCCTTTCCTTTCCTTTCCTTTCCTTTCCTTTCCTTTCCTTTCCTTTCCTTTCCTTTCCTTTCCTTTCCTTTCCTTTCCTTCCTCCTCCTGTCTCTTTCCTTCTATTTCTCTATTTTTAGAATATCATTTTTGAATGTAGTACATTTTCTGTCACCATGAAAGTGACGTCTACACATACAACTAACAGCTTTTTAGATGGCAAATGCTTCCAAGCACCTGAAATTCACTGGATTTTTCCTAGCCTTTTAGAGCTTGATAGCATCCAGGTCTTGTTTAGTGTTCAAAGACCTCCAATTAAAAAATTAGAATCCTCAGATGTTTTTGCTCTAATGCACTGAGCATGTGACACTCATCTCTACTTTGTGCTGAGATCCATCAGAACTTGGATCAAAGACTCACAGCAAAACAAAAGAAAACCACATTTAAAGTTTGTTGGTTTTATGATTTTAACAGGAAAAAAAAAAATCCTAAGGCAACAAGAGAAGTTTTGGGCCACTGATCCATATAGCTACATTTGCTAGCTTAGATAATGTCTTAAAACTATAGCTACAAATCATTGCACAGTGCTAATGGGCTGAGTGAGGAAAGAATTAGGTAATCTTGTAATATTACAATATTATCTAATAATATTGTAATTAGACAAAGGGGAAACCACAGCCCCCAGAATACTCCTGTCCCTTTCCACGTGGGTTCCAGGAGTTGCTCCCTAACTCTTTTGCCTCCAGTCGCCACTGTGGATACACAAAGGTCAGGAGACACTCCTGTACCTTCCAGTTTGTTAGACTTATTGCTCTCAGTTCCTTTCCTATTGTATTATCTTGCATTCCCTTGCTGTTTTAATAAACTGATTATCTTTTACCCCAATCACACCTCCTCCATTCTCACTCCTCTACCCGGCCTCTGTGAAAAAGTGGGGGGGGG
>VXAV01002924.1:261161-282069 GCA_013399715.1 Alectura lathami
GGGGGGGGGGGCGCGAGGACATGACGCAGGGCAATCTTTAATTAACCCATGACAGTTCATTGGGATGGGATGAAAAATGAGCTTGTAGGCTCTCTGTGTGGCAGCCACACAGACAGGCGACAAAGTGCACCTCATCCACTGCCATCTCAGGGACCTGAGCAGCAAAACCACAGCCCTAACGCCTTCCCTTAGCATTAACAGACGTATACAGAGAGCATGTACTTGCCTTGTGATCTTGGGCAAGCCACTTCACTTCTTTTTGCCGCCAGTCCTTGAAAGTCCATGCCTGAGCAGTGCCTAGCAGCACGGTCACCTGCAGTCACTGCAGGTCTGTAGGTGACACAGACACACAACAACTCTCTATTAAGATTTGAGCTGCTGAATCTTTCTGCTAATGTTTGGTAGCATTTGGCAACCACTAGTTATGCTTCCTAAATTAAGTTTTCCACATGTTTTAAAGTCACAGCAGAGGAAGCACCACACTGAAGGAGCTGATGAGATCTCGGCAGTTCTGCAAATCCAGTTGCTTTCTCATAAATGATTACATGGAAGTCAAACTCTTCTCCTGTCTTCTTCCCGTGTATTTCTGTGAGCACTTTAAGAATACTAATGGTAGCACAATGATAACCAAAAATCAGGTTATGTTTTAAAAAAAGAATGGAATTTCCTTGACTCTGACTTCCTGAACAGGTGACTAAAATTCTGTGTGATTCCTTCACCAAGACTCAGTTCAGCTACATGTATTTTAGAAAAAAAAAAAAAAAAAAAAAAAAAAGAGCCCAAACCATCTGATTAGTTCAGCATCAGCCTTTATTTAAGGATATCTACCCATTCCTAAATAAGCTATTTAGCAGATGGCTGTTAGCACAGGTCAGAAAATACTTTTTCAACTGACAAAGGAATTTGAGAGCAGATGTACAATTCAGTTTGGAAAGGCCAACAAAAAGTTATCAGGGAAACGCATTTCAAGTAATTTCTTCTTTCATTCTTTTCCATAAGCCAGGTTACCCAGATGACTTACAACATCCAAGATGCACTATGGTCTTTATTCTTCTCGGAAGCAGCATATCATGGCAGAAATACAGCTCAAGACTCCACTCACAAAAACAAATGGAAGTGTGAATTGCAATGGAATTCCAGCTTCTGGGAGGCAATGTGATGATTATACCAAAGCCAAAGTATTCTCTATGTGAACAGTCACATTCAAAATTAGTTGGAGAAAACAAACAAACAAACAACAAAACAGAAACAAGGAGAAAAAAAAAAAAAACTAGATAAAATAGACTATCTTTTACTAAAGCTTCCTTTTTTTTTTTTTTTTTTCCTCAACTAAAAAACTCAAGCGTACTCTATTCAAGGCCTCAGAAAAGCAAGCTACAACCTAGAGCCAGAAGGTTTCCAGTTCTGCTTGAACACTGAAGCAATGTGTGATGTTCCAGAGAATTTAGCTGCCTCTGTGTAAGATATCAGGGAAAAGGAGAAAAGCTTGATTATGTTGATGTAGATTTTGGGGCATATGTTCAATTTCCTTCTTCAGAGTAGCTAAAAAATGATATACTTACTGCTTTTTCAGATTTCCAAACACAGAGCCAACAGATGAAAATGTCTGATTTTTGAATCTGGTATGGACAATCACTCTACCAAGCTGCTTAACGCTGGGATGCTATGGGATATTTGCAGAAGCAAAACATCATGCAGTAGGGAACTTGTAATGGAGAATGCAGACTCCGGGAATTTCTTAACCCTTCAAAAGTAAATAATGACTGAATTGTATTTTTGAGGATCACCACTTTGTACTTGCTTGCCCTCTGTATTCCACACAACAGCTTTCTTGCTTTATTGCTGTTACCGTACTAATTTGTTCTTTTGTCAGTTAATCTCTCTCAGTCTCTCCTCTTTGAGGCCAGGGAGATGGGCCTACCTTAGCTACCAGCTGAGCTCTGAAAGTAAAAGTTATGCAGATACACAGGCTATATGCCTTTGTTGTCATTAGGATCATGCAAGTATCTAAGGTAGATGCTTAAAATAAAGCTAAAGCTTAGGGCATATATTTTTAGAGCAGTATAAATCAATTCTCTTAGTTTAAAAAAGTGCTATCCAGAAAAAATATTTTTCGTCCACGTAATTTTTTCTCTGTTTACAGTGGACTTCTGTACGCAGTATAGTATACTGAGGACAGAGGTTTTTGCCTTCAAGTACAAACCCCCAAGGTCATGCCACCTTAGTTACTATGAGAAGTTACTAAGTTCCCAGAAGTTTTATGAAAACAGAGAGCTGGATCAAAAAGGGGAAAGTTCTATCAGTCCATCAGCCCCTACACAGGAGAAGAACGCAATCGTAGTTCAGGCCTTGCTGCAAAGAAGAGAAATGTTAGAAATGTTCTAACCATGGGAAAAGTGTCAGTGGGAACTTTACCTTATTAGGCACTGATGAATGCACTCCTCCCTCAAGATTTTCCTTCCATATGAGTTCACTGCACTCATGTTCTCACTTAGAGCTAAACACAGATCCTGAAAAAAACTTTTTATTTTTTTGAAATCTCTTCCATTGCTCCTGCAGTTACTTGCTTTCTGGATGATCCTATTTAGATTTTAAAATTCTATAAGCCTTTCCTTCTACCAAGACTAAAAGTTTTATACTTTGGGAAGTTTGGTTGTCTCTTTCAATAAAGTGTGTTTAAGCAATTGAATCAATTACATTGGATGCTTATGGAAAACCTCAGCTCTTCCTGAAGGATTTGATCTGCTAGATAGCACAAGCCAAATATAATTTCCCCTTTTTATTGTATGGGGGTTTAATGAGGTTGCAATTAAATAAATAAATAAATACATACATAAAGACATAAATAAATGCTATAATCCTTTTATTCTAATATGGACAGACTGTAAAGTCTGTCTGGACAGATTATTAGAGTGGTGACATATCCTAGATCAGAAGTGACATCTCAAGACTTAAGGCAGTGAAATTTGAGCTATCCAGAATAGAAGGGACTTCTCTCATGCTAACTACAATGTTATGGGTTTTTATGACACTTTATTGTTCTCTATTTAACTTCCAGAACTGACTAACCCTTTTAAAAATATTTGGCCTACCATTTGAAAAAAGGTATTAAAAGCTTAGAACAAACATCTCTAAAACAATGAAAAACAAGAGAACAGTTGATATTTATAGGGGTTTCTAAAACAAGAGGAAAAAAAACTGACATCCCCTTAACACAAATGCACATTTTTACAAATGTCAGATAAAAGATCAGCATTGTGGTCACAAAGGGCTCACAGCCTTAGAGAACCAGACAGAGTGTTTTACAGGCTATCATTAAATGAAAGGGTTTCAGATTTGCTGATGTATCTCCAGGTAAACCCCTTCATCTTTAATCTTAGTATATGAGTTCAGGAGAGATGAGAAATTTTCTTATTTAAATGTTGGAGACCCAACTGCCATACATTTTGCAGGCTATATCTGAACAGATGTTTCTCTCCATGGTCAGTAAATGAAAAATATTATAAAGAAACACGTATACAGATATTAGCCTAAAATGAAAATGTCAAGTTAATACTCTAAGAATTGGAAATATGAAAACAATTTTTACTATTATGAGGTCAGCTGACGTGAAACTGAAAGCAACTTAATCAAAATTATGGTGCACAGTATTGCAAACAGTTTATGCCATTTTTTTTAATCACATAGTTTTAACTCAGTTTGCTTTCAAATGTTTATGCATTTTGGGGCATGAAGTGGTGGAGGGAGGATATTTTACAAGCTGGGGTGGGAAGTGGAGGATATCTCACATTCCAAGCTCACTCACTTGTGTGCCTACGTGTATCCAATGAGGTGAAGAAATGAAAGGCAGAGCATGAGAAATACTGCACTCTCATTTTGGAAGCTACTAAAAGAAAGTTTACTTTAGTTTAATTAGCAATTGGAATATACACAAAAGATAAGAATTATATTTCTGGACCTAGTGGTTTGTTTGGAATCACAGTAGCTAGGTTTGCTCTGGTTTTCCTCAGTATTCTGAGCAGATAGTACAATTTAACCCCAACGAAATTTAGAGGAGAATCTCTTCATTTTCTTCAGCCTTGGAGACTGACAGCTGTCTTAAGGCTCAGGAGAGAGAAATTCACCCCCTGGCTCACGGACTGACCTCAGGAAAGCTGTATCATCTCACACTGCTTCAGCTTCTCTACTTGTTTGTGCAGACCTTGGTCTTGTAAATGCCACAACATGACATTCAACATGAGAAATGACAAATGCTCCCACCCTAAAATAAACTTTTTCCAAATGATGGGCTTAAACCCTATTAGATAAAGGAAAACCCAGCTCACCTGCATGCCAGCTGCATGCTTCAACTGCAAGGCTCTCAGCAAAATGATAGTTGTTCTTCCCAGTGGACTTTTACAAAAGTGGCTCTATCCAAGGGAGGCCCAAGAAATGGATCCTCAGGAAGTGCTGGCCTGAGCTGCAGAGCCCCAGTGCCATGCTCACAGCACTGTCTTCATGTCTTCTATAGGTTGGTTTGGGTTGTCCCCACCCACAGTGTTTGCTGTTGCAGTTCTCAGAGGTGGGAAGAAAAAACAAACAAACAAAATCCAACACATTCACTTTACAGGCCCTGGGGATAACAGCCTTCATAGTATTTCATATTGATACTGATTAATGGACAGGGACTGGTGATACACAAGTGTCTGAGAAACCACCAGACAGATATCTGTAACCGGGGACAAAAAGAACTCATGAGGCAAGGTTTGGCTCAGGACGAGGGGGAACAACTAGAAGGAGGAGCTTTGCAGAGCTCTGCAAGTGGTATGAAAGCTTGGATTTGACACAACAGAAGTTGCTGCATTAGAAATAAGAATGACTTGATTAACGCTTTTGGCATGGCAGATGTTTGTGCATACATATATTGGACTGGAGAGGGGTCAAGAAGAGAACCAAATAGCTAAGGAAGAGGATCAGACATCAAAGTGAAAACTGAATTCTTCTGGAAGGACAGTTTTCTGCTGCAGCAGGCGCCCCCTGCAGAGTGCTGAGGATACTGAACAGCGCCCACCTGGAGGCACTCCTGGCACTTTCGTATGAGACATAACGCACGTGGAAGCACAAAAGGGAACCTTAACTTTGCCATTCTATAGTCAGAATTATAACTTAAAAAATAAAATGTTTAAAAGTGATACCTTTTTAGTATAATTAAATAGAGTGCTGTGAAGCAAACTGCTAAAATGAAAACGTTGCTGTACTCAGTCTGCCATAACTTTATTTGAAGTAGGTGAGTGCTGATCAGGGAGAAAGGCATGACAGCTATCCAGTAGCTAATCTTTGTTCCCATAATCAGTCATTGGTACCGAAACCTTCGAACAGACTATATCTGGGCTATTTCTCTTCATCTAGAATGAGGGACTGGAAGCAAAAACCTGATCTAGCATGGAGGAATGTATTTAATTTTCTTTGACCTGATACCCAATTATATGTTTTGAAATCCTGGGGGATAAATCCTCCATCTTCTGTTTGTGGATGGAACTACCTTATAGCTGTTTATCTGATTTGTTTATAATTTTGTAGGAAGGATCTGGAAATTAGATTTATCTTTCAGAGAAAGTTATTATAGAGGAATGAAGCAGTCTGGAACAGAAATAATAAACAAGGATATGTATTCATCTTAGCAATACTGACCTTGTGGGAAATTAATTTTTATTTCTGTTTTCTGAGTAATTCCAGAGAAAACTTTACTAAATAATACACAGCTTGTTACTGAAATACATTTTGTAAGTAGAAATATTTTGAGTTAACTAAATAGTTTGACCATTTGTATTAGGACCCAATCCAGCTTTTTGGTGTTAAGGCTGCTTCACCTTGCAGCACCTTTTTAGGATGGAATCCTAAAATCATGGCCAAACACACTCTTTAAAGCTTTTGCAAATCACAGTTTTCCAGGAACATGAACGGGAGCTGGCAATACACCAGCTTTTCTCATTGATGCAGCCTGCAAGTACCAGGACTGAGAGCAGAATTTTCAGAAGCAGGGTTTTCTGTTTGTTTGTTAGCAGTTGGGGTTGGAGCTTACAGGCCTCTTCCTTTTTAAAGCTTTCCTTTTAGCCATTCATTGGACAATAGTTTTTAAACTTAGCTTTTGCCAGGTTGTTTTAAATTAGAAACAAAACAAAACAAAAACAAACAAACAAACAAAAAAACCCACAAACCTGTGGGAGAGATCTGGATAGCCTTTAGAGAAAATCCAGTCAAAGCCAGCCATAATGTCATGATGAAGACTAAAGAATAACCACTAAATAACATCCTATCATGTATCTTAAGATGGCCCTGACGTACAGTGTTTCTGTAATGAGTTAGCACCTTATTCATAATTGCCTAACAAGATTCAAAGCAGCAAATAACCCTTTCTGTGTGCACACAGGCTTTTCTAAAACATCTCGTGCCCTACTTTCCTGCACTGGCCATACCAGCTCAAACTTGTGGGCAATGCTAACATCTGTGAAGAAGCAGCCCAAGTTCCCATACCAATATGGAAGCAATTGGCTCTTTCATGTTACTCATGTCACTTATTAATCACTGCAGAAACTACATGTTCCCAAGTAACTACTTTGGTGTTGCTAAACCAGTTACTTCCCAGTTATTGGTAATGCAACAACAAGCCCTCTAAGGATGATGTTCACAGACTGTCCCAAATCACTGATGACATTCATGTGAGGATAGCTCCCCTGCAGGTGACAATCTTTGTGGAAATGTTTATATACACAGCCCTGTTCCTGAGCCAGAGCCTCCTCAGTCCTAGCGGTACCTGCAGAAGATGTTCCTCCTGTGGGTGCTCTACACCTGAGCTGGGAGGAAACCTGATGTTCTTCTGCCTGCAGCATTACACCTCAAAGTATCATTATTTTTATTGCTCTTTCCCTCTGTTTAATTAGCAATTCTGTTCCTTTGCAAAAGAGTATATTGTTTTTCCTTTAAAGAGATATATTGCTTTTTTTCTTCTTTACATTCTGTTTGCTTCCTGTTCCATGATTTTTTGGTGTTCAAGCTGTGTATGAAGTTGTATTAAAGAGAAATTCCTTGTGTTAGTTTTGTTTAGGAGAACATGATACAGCACAGAAATATCATTTTCATGCTGCCAAGAACTAAAAAAGAGCAACTTGGAAGATCTTTCAGTTCTGCCTGTGACAGAAGTGAGCCATGCTGCAGACAGTAACTGATTGCTAATGCAAATTTTGTTTTGGGAGTAGTGAATTGTCGTGGTCATTACTGATATGTTACAAGTCTTTGGCACTCTTGTTGTAAAATATTACATTAAACTTCAAGGATGACGAGACTTCTAGACTTTATGAGGTATATTGCACCTGATTAATTTATGACATAAGTGGTGTAGGAATAAACTGATTTGCCAAATCAGTTTAAATGGATCTTTCTGTGCTCACTAGTTTGGGAACACAGTGTGCCATGGCTTGCCTAACACATTGTTAGTTGCTGGTTTTGACGTTTAATAAAATATTTTGAGGTAGATATGATTGCAGCTTTCAATTTCCCTACAATTAAGTGGACACCAAAAAGTTGCTAAACAAACTTAAATGGAAAACATAATCTCATAAAAAATTATGAATAATTGTGACTGTCAACAAAAATAAATGTGCGCTTTAGACTAATATGCAAAATGTTTACTAATGTGGACACACAAAAAGCATATGAAAATACAAATTAAAACTAAAGTTTAAAANGGGCATCACTGCTAATCCCAGATCGTGCACACAGGTTGCCAAGGATGATTCTGGAGAAGGAATGTTGCCCTCTTAACTTGCCTGTTAACTACTTACAGAAGAACCAATAAAGATACATGTGCTTATTGAAACTGCTGGAACATAAAACCTAACACCACCAGGACTTCCATGCCAACAGCCTGTGTTGGACAGTGGCAAACAGCAAATATGTAGGGAAGAGTGTAAGAATGGGACAAAGATATCTGGTCTTTCTTAAAGATTCCCTCAGAATCCAGTGATTTGTGTTTCCTAAACCAGAGTACTGCTTACATGCAAGACTCTGCAAAGGGGAGCTCTCTAGACTCCTCTGGTGAGATCACAGCTGCAGAAAAAATCTATTTGTTTTTTCTTCTATGGCTTATCTTTTTAAAAATGTTGATGTACCTCGATCCTCTGTTTGCTCTAATGATGCTCTGGCAGGCTTGCTGCTTCTGAAATGTTTGGAAAATATTTTGCTGTTAGTATTGATACCACTTGGATGTTCATCTCTGTTCCTATTCTGCTTTTTCATGTGCATTCTGTGGAATTTTCTGATCTTTCTGGTTTTCCTCATTTGGGCTTGGTTCTTCCTTTGGAAGGTATGTTCTTTCTTCTACTAACCACCCCAACCCTTCTGTACAGCCACAACAAATTTCTTTTTGTCTTTTAAAATGGAACACTTGCCCTCATTTCCTATATGGAGCCTTTGGATATCTTCCTTGCTGCTTGCCACAAGATATGAGAAGTGTCATTTTTGTTTATGTAGCTCCTATCACAATTGGAAATGACACCAATATCTAGCACTTTCCTAGAGAAAGACATCACTGATTCTTTAATCCATGAGGCTCAAGGGCATCACATTCCATAGAAACTGGATGATGGTTGAGGATCATCCCAAAAACCTTTGCATAGTTTTATCATTCCATGAACGTTTATTGCATTTCATCATTCCATAGGCAGTCATCTATATCTTCAACTTCGTGCCAGCTCCTTGAATTTGATTCTTCCCTTAAGCATCCTTTCTGCAGCGTCATGTCTGCATCTTTTTTCCCAACAGCATTAACATAATCAATGCACTCAGATCTTGGCAGAATGGCAAGCCCTTCATATCCAAGAGTAGCTACAAAAAAGCAGAACATACCATTCACTTTCAGAAATTTTTTTCCCCCCCCCAGAAATAACAGAAAGGCTCTTAGTTCCCAATTCAGTTAGGGAAGTGACCTCTATAAGCAACATATTCAAAATGAAGTAGTAATGAAGTGGCTGTGGCTACTGCGGTCAAAATCATAGTCATTAGGTATTTTGAAATCCAGATATTCACCAGACATTGTGCTCCCCTGTTAAGCGAGCATCACGGTTTGACAAATGAGAGTTAGTCAATGACCTTAAAAAGTTGCAGAGGAAGACAAGAGTAAAATTAGTGCCATATGCTATCTAATGTCCAGATAGTACACGGTGGACAGACAGCATGAGAAAGGCCAGAAGACAAAACAACAGGAAACACTGAGAGCATGAGATGATGATATTTTGAATATGAGCCCTGTAATTCATCATCGTATTACAAACAAAATGCAAATCAGTGGCAGTGGGTGATGAATAGCATTTAAGGGACAGAACTGTACCAAAGACTTACAGGATGTGAGAGCTGGCGGCTGTTTCAGCAACAGAGATGAGGTAAATGAATAACATGCAAGTTTAGCATTGCATGAAAGCCAGTGTTACCATCTGATCTTACAACCTTTCATGTTGTCCTGTGCCACTGTGGAATGAGATACTTTCAGTGAGTAGATGCAGTTAGTTCAAGCATAATGTAATTTGGAGCTCATTTACTTCAGAGCAGTCTATGCAATCAAAGCTCTGGGATGAAAGCTGTTTTTCAATAAAAAATATCAACATTAAAGGTTTGTTACCATGTGGCACATGCAAATACATGAAAAAAAAAAAAAAAGAGTAAAAATATAGAATTACTAGGAAGGGAAAGCAAGCACTGTGCATGTTCTTGCTATGCTCTATTTGGACAGAACTTCAGCATCATAATCTAGCCTTATACAAACAAAACTAAACAAAAATTGGTATCTCCCCAATTTTTCATAATCATCTTCTAGGACATTCTGAGCTTATTCCTTTGTTTTCGGTTCTCGTCTTATTTTAAGTGCTTTGTGCCCTGTGTCATCTCTATCAACTGTGGAAGAAATATGTTAAATACCACCAAATTTAGAAAAATGGCTCACTACATCCACTCCAGTCATTTTGTTCCAATGTAAATCACTACATAAGGTGCAAGGCAATAAAGACTGAGCATTGTACTTCCATAGCCTGACCTTAATATTAAGTCCTGCAACTGGTGAGTCAGTTTCTGTCTGGTATTTTGACATTTGCCTCTCACTAATCATTCTGCACAATTCCATTAAAAAACTGTATATATTAAAGCAGGGAAATTACATCTCTTAGGATTAATTTTTAAGTTTCCAACCCAAAATGGCATTCTGACTAGGGAAAAATTGAACTGGCATTTCAGTTCTGGTGTCTTGGTTAGCTAATCCCTGGCATATTTCGTTAATGCATGTAATTCCTCAACATGTAAGGTGTTCCACACTACAGCTGATACACACTACATAAGATACTTAAAAAAGGAGAAGACTGTGCCATCATTTCTCTGAAGATCATAGTCCAGCCACCTCAAAAACAGCAGTATGATGAAGAATAGAACTTCTAGGTTTGAACAGTATTTATATGGTTCCACAGCCAAGGACTTGACTGTGCTCACAGCTGAAGCCCATGGGACTGCTGCCATCGATCTCAAGGTGAACAGGGTTGGCCATAAATGCAAGGCTAACAGGAATGGGACAAGACCCAGTTTCTCCTGAGTGTTCAGTGACTCCAGTCTGAGCTTCCTCAGTATCCATTGCAGCTTCTCAAACGCAAGGACACTCAACACCTTTGTAGAATCAGAGCTAGAGATTTTGAAGTTAGATTCTCAGGCCTTGGTTTAGCACTTGCTAAAGAAAGATTCAGGCAATATGGGGCAAGATCCAAACCATATACATATATTTCTCCAACAAAATGTAAGAGACTAGGGCCTAGAAGCACTTCATTGTATCTACTGAAAGCCACTGTTGGTAAAACCCATATTTTGTATAATACCACAGTAATAAATGCACTTTCCCCAGAAGTGGAAAATGTGTGTATCCAGGGCCACAAAATCCTAGGCACAACCAGCCCACCAGTTTCCCTGTTCCAAGTGTGCTCTGTGTGGTCTCCTGAACTGGGCCATTATGCAGCCACAAACGTGGCCTGAAGAAGACCAGACCAAAAGGCTTGCCATCACTTGGGTGACGGGATGTCCTGGTCCCTGCTAGTGCTCTAATAAAACTAGGCCTATGCAAGCATCTGTCTGTGTGAGTGGCTGCCATTATCTGTCCGTCTATCTCTAGCGGCTTTTTAAAAAGAGTTAGCCCATCTCTACACGAGAGAAAGTACCAAAGATATAACTTTCCTCCCTGTTTCATGAAAATGGATGACCAAACAGAAAAATGGTTTGTCTGTCACCACCACCGAGGGACACAGAACAGCACAAATCTCATCAACCTTCCTCCAGTCACACACTCGCTCAGTCACAACAACAGCCTTGATCCAGGTTGGACACATGGAAATGAAGTCCTCAGCAAACCTGGCACTAGTGTGGCACAAGGGTTCATAGCTACTTCCTCCTACCTTAATGTTTTTTAGATTTCAAGTTTTTTAGGAATGAGTTCTGCTCAAGTAGGCTTTTGTCTTTCATGAAGCTTTTTGGATCCTGAATAGACAAAGGCACATAATCTCTAGAGAAGAACAGAGCACGCATCTGCACCTAATATTTCATTTTGCAGACAGATCTCTGCTTACCCGAATGCCTGTCTTTCTTCACCCACTAACAGTGGTAGCCTGTGTCACAACTGCCCTGCCTCTTCCTGCATTTCAGGCATTTACTGTTTAACTTGGGCACCTGAAGTAGGTGATATTGATTTTGTGTATGGAACATTCCTGTGGATTACAGGGGTTTGTTTTGTCAACATATATTTCTTTCATCCTCCTTTTACGTGGGAAAATTCCTCATACAACTTTCAGTAATCTATTCCTGATTAGAGTGTCATTCAAATCATATTACGCTGGACAATCAGGCTGCTCTTACTATCATATACTGATGAATTTTTCTGTTAATGGAGACAGCAGTTTTAGACTGTTTAGAAGTTTGATTACACTAAAGATGAAAATTCTTCTTTCATATCTCCTGGGTAGACTTGAGCTAGGCGAAAGAAATCAAGTCCTATATTGGCAATGACATTGAAATCTCATATATCTTCTTTCTAAAATTCTTGCTTTTTGTATACCCCATTAGTCTGATGGTAATTTGAAGTTTTTGACAGAATAGTGTTCTGAATTCCTACAGTATGCTGAGCTTCAGCCTTCTTCCTGAAATGTCTAAAAGGAAAAAAAAAAAAAAAAAGAAAAAAACAACACAGTATAAACAATATCATATCCTAAATATTAAAAGACTAACAATCAAAAGAATCTCAAACTGTAACTTACTCTAACTAAACATTCACTACGTATGTCTTTGGTTCTATTCCAAGACTTATTATCATGTAAAATAGCACTCAATCTTTTGACTATATTAATGCAATTTCTCCCCACCATCCTTTATCAGGACTAGGGGTGGCCTGGATTTTTCATCTTCTTTACATCATAGAATCACAGAATGGTTTGGGTTGGAAGGGACCTTAAAGATCATTTAGTTCCAATCCCCCTGCCATAGGCAGGGACACCTCCCACTATACCAGGTTGCTCAGAGCCCCATCCAGCCTGGCCTTTGTACAGGGAGGGGCATCCACACCCTCTCTGGGCAACCTGTTCCAGTGTCTTACCACCCCGACAGTAGAGAATTTCTTCCTAGCATCTAGCCTAAATCTCCCCTCTTCCAGTTTATGGCCATTACCCCTTGTCCTGTCGCTACACGCCCTTCTAAAGAGTCCCTCCCCAGCTCTCCTGTAGGCCCCCTTCAGGCACTGGAAGGCCGCTATCAGGTCCCCCCAGAGCCTTCTCTTCTCCAGGCTGAACAACCCCAACTCTCTCAGCCTGCCTTCATAGGGGAGGTGCTCCAGCCCTCTGATCATCTTCGTGGCCCTCCTCTGGATCCCCTCAAACAGCTCGATGTCCTTCTTGTGCTGGGGTCCCCAGAACTGGACACAGTACTCCAGGTGGGGTCTCACGAGAGCAGAGTAGAGGGGCAGGATCACCTCCCTCGCCCTGCTGGTCACGCTTCTCTTGATGCAGCCCAGGATGCAGTTGGCCTTCTGGGCTGCAAGGGCACATTGTCGGCTCATGTTGAGTTTTTCATCAACCAACACCCCCAAATCCTTCTCCTCAGAGCTGCTCTCCAGTCATTCTCCACCCAACCTGTATTTGTGCTTGGGATTGCCCTGACCCAGGTGCAGGACCTTGCACTTGGCCTTGTTGAACTTCATGAGGTTGGCATAGGCCCACCTCTCCAGCCTGTCCAGGTCCCTCTGGATGGCATCCCTTCTCTCTAGCATGTCAACAGCACCACACAGCTTGGTGTCATCCACAAACTTGCTGAGGGTGCACTCGATCATACTGTCCATGTCACCAACAAAGAAGTTAAACAGCACTGGTCCCAGTACCGATCCCTGAGGGACGCCACTCGTCACCGGTCTCCATCTCGACACTGAGCCGTTGACCACAACTTTCCGGGTGCAACCATCCAGCCAGTTCCTTATCCAGAGAGTGGTCCGTCCATCAAACCCTTGCTTTTCCAATTTAGGATGTCATGCGGGACAGTGTCAAACACTTTGCACAAGTCTGAGTAGATGACGTCAGTTGCACTTCCCTTATTCACTGATGCTGTTACTTCATCAAAAAAGGCCACCAAGTTTGTTAGGCACGATTTGCCCTTGATGAAGCCATGCTGGTTGCCACCAATCACCTCATCTTCATTTTCCGTGTGCCTTAGTAGATGCTTCAGGAGGATCTGCTCCATGATCTTACCAGGCACAGAGGTGAGACTGACTGGCCTGTAGTTTGCCAGATCTTCCTTTTTTTCCCTTTTTGGTGTGATGGGGCTGATGTTTCCCCTTTTTCCAGTCAGAGGGAACTTCACCAGACTGCCATGACCTTTCAAATATGATGGACAGTGGCTTGGCAACTTCATCTGCCAGTTCCCTCAGGACCTGCAGACAGATCCCATCAGGTCCCATGGACTTGTACATCTTCAGGTTCTTTAGATGGTCTTGAACCTTATCTACACTTACAGTGGGTGGATCTTCCTTATCCCAGCTCTTGCCTTTGCTTTCTGCAACTTGGGTGGTGTGGTTAGAGCCCATGCCTTTATTGCAAGTCTTAATGCTTCATTTTACCTTTTGCTGGAGTAGAGGCCAGTATAAAGTTCCTGATAAAAATACACCCAAATTACCAAAAAATGAAGATCCAGATCCAGGTTTGCTTTGCACTTTAGTGATGCTTTGCTTTGAAAGCTTCACTAAGCAAAAATCTTTTTAAGGTAGAGGTTGGTGGAGACTATTTTTCCTCTCTAACAAATTTTATGATTGTTTTGAAAACACCCAAATGAAAATTTTATCCCAACACTTAATATTTGTATTTCTGCCAAAAATAGTCATAATATTTTTTCAATGGAAAATATAAATTTTCCACAAAGTCAGGAACTTTGTATGGAAAACTAATTTTTGTGTGTAAAAAGCCAAATAATACAGCAGTCAATTTTCTATAGAACAGAAATTTTGACTGAAGGATTTGGAGAAGGAATACTTGCCACAAAATAGCATGGGGGCTTGGAAAAAACCTCTAGAAAAGCTTGGTCTACTGTTTGTGTACAGAGCTTACAAAATCCTTTCCACTGGCTTGTCAAGTTCTACCCTGCAAAGCAATTTCTTTCTTTGCCTTCACTGTTAAAATACTTGTCCTGAACAGCTACCTGGATATCAATCCCTACATTTACTCTCACCTAGGTTAATCCAAGTTATTGAACCAAGTTTACTCCAAAATTCTTAAGTCTTAATTTCTTTGCTCAGCACCTGCTAAACTCATCTTTCTTGACTGTGGATTGCTAAAATTACATACAGCACTCCGGATGAGATCTGACCAGTCCTTTGTGTGTTACCTAGCCTCATTACTTTTCCAACTCTACAGTAAATATCTCTCCTGCATGCCCTAAGATCACATTTATTTTTCTCAGACATGTCACATTAATACTCATATTTGCCACACAGTGACTTGTACACACAGGATGTCCTGCTATTGCCCTTTAGCTTATGTTGGAAACACCTTTCCATTGTTCTTTAGCATGACCTTCCATTTTAATCTCTTACATTTCTGACTTTTTTGTAGTACTTCATTTCCAGGTGATCTAGTTTTGTAAGACAACCAGATCTTCCTTACTATTGATATCTTGAATCATTAGAGGATTTTGTTTTGTCAAAAATAAAAATCATTACTGAAATGAAATAGGACCCCAGTCTGATCTCTGATGAACTTCACTCTTATGTCTTTTATCCACCTTTTTACACATCTGCATTGTCAGGTTCATTTAACCCCATTTTGGCCAAATAACAATTTTTTCATTAAGTTCCATCATTTCAATTTTAACTAGCAATTTCTATGACACTGTATCAAATGCTTCACATCTATCTAGAATATGTCTGACGCATTTTCTTTGTTTAGATTATATGTCTTAGTGAACCATCAGATTCCATTTTTCATTTGTCTTTCCTCCTGCACTTACTCTACTTTTCCAAAGCCATGTCTGCCATTCTGTCAGTTCATTTTTTTCTGTAGCTTTTGAGTTTTGTTGGGTTTGCCTCTAGGGTTTTGTGGCTAGGTCTATCATTTACTTTAAGCTGTACCCCCACAAAAAAAAGTTAGGATAACTAACCATTGCAACAACCCTAAACTAACAGCGACAATTTGCCTTTCTTTCAATTAGAATAAAAATTACTTCTAATTTCCAGAAATAAAAATATTTGATTTCTTTATGTCCAGCAAAAGACTCAAAAATCATTGATCAGACCTCAAACCTTGTAGTAAATCATAGCTGATATAGAATTAGCCAAGTATTTTTCAGCAGGTCAGCTACCCAAATGATTTATTTTATGTTTATAAATTTAAAAAATCAGATTCTCATTCCTCTATCCTTGTTAATGCAACAGAATACCCATTAATTTAATGTGTTCAGTAGGTATGTTGTGGGTTAATTAAAGATTGTCCTGCGACAGGGGCTAGCCCCCTCTCCCCCCAACAGAGGCTGAGTAGAGGAGTGAGAAAAAAGGAGGTGCAATTGAGGTGGAAGATAACTGGTTTACTTAAAACAGCAAAGGAATGTAAGATAACACACTATGAAAGGAAATCTAACAAATTGGAGAATCGGTAGAAGGGGAGTGTCTCAGACCGTATGCCTCCACAATGGCGATTTGAGGCCAAGGGAGGAGGAACTCCCAGAACCCTCGTGGGAAGGGGCAGGAGCATTGTGGGGGCTGTGGTTTTCCCTTAGCAGCCCTCCCACCTGTGTCAGCTTATTATATGATGTCATGATGTGGAATACTGTGGAAAACCGTGACAAGGTACTAATGAATGGACCTGCTTATAATGGAAATAGGCAAAAGAGAATACCCTGGTTACAAAATTGGAAAGTTTTCTTGCATTGAAGAGACATTCTGTCACTCTTTTGAAATCACAGAAGACTGAGAGTCTTACATATTTTAGGGAGAAAGGACAAAAATGCATATTTGACACTAAGTATTATAGACAACACTCTAAATCTTCCATGAACCGTGTCCCTGTGCCATATTCGAACTGAAGACTTCATTGTCACAGACACCTCCTTAGGGCAATTCGAAGTATGTGAGTCCCAAAATTAACACAGCAAACAGAAAAGTCTTTCTCTTTTTTTCCTATTTTTAATAGAACTTCTTTATATTTCTAGTCTCTAGAAAGACATTTTTTAGTGCCAAGCTACTTGCAAATTATAGAAAGATCACTCTGAAGACTTTGAAGACTTCTTCATATCATTACTTTGTTGGCTAGGTGTACACACAGTTTGGATGCATTTGTCATGCTTTTGTTGGTAAACTGCCATTTTGCAGGACATTGTGAAAACAAACAAAGAAACAAACAAACAAACAAAACCCAACAGTTTATGGAGCAGTTTGAGCGTTACCACTAACAGATATGATCTCAGCTACAGCCTGATACTCTTCATGCCTAGAGACAGCAGGGGTGCTGTTGGTGATGCTGAACTGGAAGAGAATGGAAAAGCTGAGATGACACTTTAAGCACAGCCTTTTCTAAGAAAACTTCCCTTCTGTATAGCACTGCTTAGCTGACTGCAAAAGTTCAAAACAGCTTTGGGGACTTTTTGACTGTGAACATCTGCTGGAGCTGTAGAAGAAACACATTGATTAAAGGGTTTTTGTCGTTGTTGGTGGTGTTTTTTTTTTTTTTTTTAATTATTCAGAGAATCTCCATATCACATTCACCTCTGACTGCAACTACTACAACTTTTGGTACATGATCATCTGTTGTACTGTAGCAACAACATGATGCTTCTCACAGGATGGTGTTGTAGCCATCAGCCCCCTGCTGCCTAGGCAAGGTTCAAATTCCCACTGGCACGAGCAGGACACAAATCATTTGCCTCACTCAGGTATGGCACTTTGTACAGAGAAAAGGCACCTTCTCTGTTGTGCTTTGATCTGATAATTGAAACAGGCTCAATAATACCATGTGTTAACAGTTCAGAAAAAATACTGATGCTAAAATTTTGGGGAACTTTCATTTTCTCCAGTATAAAATCTCCAAACAGCATATACATTAAAGGCACAAGCAAACCCCTTCCCTTTTTTTTTTTTTTTTTTGGTGGAAACCCTCTCTAAATACTATTTCCATTGCTGATGAAATCTTCCTTTAAACATGTGGACTGCAGAAAACAAAACAAAACAAAAAGCCTAACAAAATGCAAGATGACAGTAGAGTGCACCTTTGGGGGATTTAAAAATATCTCATGAAGTCTTAGCGTGAAGAGTACTCCTTTTGTACTTTGAGTTAGTACTGTGTTCTGCACAAAGAGAAAGAAGAAGCCCTCTGAGGTCTAGAAAGTAAGGCTGGAAAGATATGTAAGATAACTTGAACAGCTCAAGAGATCACCAGCCCTGAAAGAGGCACAGCTTGTACACATGCTTTGAGGAAAATCCTTCTAAGCTTTTCATGCTGTATGGGTATTTCTGGCTACTGTAAGGTATTAATTCTGTAAACAGTAATTGTGAGATGATTGAAGAAGTTCTAAACAATGAAAGCAATACATTTTTAGCCTTTATACACATGACTAGAGCATGATTTGTGGATAGAAATTGCCAAAACATCTTGAACTCCACAAACAACTTAAACAAGTATTCAGCTCAAAGGGGATTGATGTCATTGCTTCAATACGGAAAGCTGTCAGCCTCCCCATGTGCCTGCCAAAGATCTTACCAGCTACTTATTGCCTACACCATGTACTAGAGGTTCTGAAGAGACATCTGACCATGCAGAACTGAAAGTACTTGTTATTGTATGGTAACTACTGACATAAATCTTTCCTTTGTAGGCATACTTTTCCAACACCTGGAATTGGAGAAACCTTTTTGTCTCTTCCAAGTGTTATGGGAGCAGAGAGCTTGCAGGACCTTGGCATTGCTTGTCAATGGGACCACTACCTGCTGCTGAAATTTCCATTGTCACTTTACTGCCCTCTCTGTAACACCTGGCCCTGCTGATTCAAGGAAACATCAGTCTCAATCAAACTTCTCTACCACCTCTTCTGTGAAGAGTGGAGGAATTTCTCTCCCTTTTCTGGACTTCATTCTTTTCCTCCATGTCTGTGCAGTCTGTGCCTAGAAGCTAAGTCCAAAATATCTCTCTTTATTCTTTCCTCCAAATTCACCAGAATATTCTTGGAAATGACAAGTCTACACTGAATGTCTTGTTCCTAACACTGTCCACTCTTTGTTGCATAAGAGTATCAGTCTAATTTCTCTATAGCTCCATAAATTAACAGCTGTTTTAGATCTTTGTTTTGTTTTGTTTTGTTTTGTTTTGTTTTGTTTTTTCTTCTCCCTCTACAGCTGCTGTAACAGGGCACTGAACTGTGCTATGTTTAACCAAAAAGAACTTTGAAAATATTAGTATTTGATGCATCTTTTTCATCTGTTGTCTCTTTCATGTCAAAGGGTAATTGGGAACAGTGTCGGAAGCAATGTAAATAATGTCTGGGAAATAACTGATAATTTTGGTTTTTGTCTCGAAATGATGATCGTTTGAAAACAAAACATCACAAAAATCTGACTCTGGACAATCTTCTGATAGAACAGAGACAAGTTTCAAAACTTCTTTGGTAGTTCCAGGACATGTGGTCTGCCTTATACCAAAGATACGAGCTTCTATCATTCCACAAAAGGAATGATGATGACAGTTCCCAAGATTGTTTCTACACAAAACGTTAACACTAATTTGTTAATTGGTTTCCTGGGCTACTCAGCTTCAGTAGCCTAATGAATCATTTGCTCAAAGAATCAAACACTGGGTTTTGGTGTCTGGCATCTCTTGTGTCCTCAGCTGCTAGGGCAGTCCAGCTGGTGGACAGTCTGCCTGACAGCTCCTCTACACAGGGTCTTCTGTTGGGTTTACTGCTGAAGTACCTGAAGAGCCTTGACATGTAGGAATTTCACTCAGTGACTGCATTTAATGACTGTTTTCTCAGCAGGAAGCCATTAATCACAAAGTGCAATAACTTCTAAAGAAGACAACGACAGTAAACAGTAAGGATTTTCCAAAGCCTTGAAATAATGGTAAGATATCAGATTCCTGTAATAGGGTAAAAATAGAGAAATGGTTTTGAGATTGCTGTTTTGGAATGCCCTACAGCTCTTAAGACATGGCTAAAAGCACCCCCAGTCAGCATGTGTCAACAACTAGGAGCCCAAAGAGGAAACTTGGACACTAGTTCAGGGGGAATGCAATGTGCAATTCTTCATTTCCAGAAGGTCTGCCCTGGAGTCTGAGAGCCAGCGGTGTAAGGAGGTTCTCCTCCAAACCAGCTGTTGTAGGAATAGGTGCAATCTGACATTTCAATCCACCTGTCGCATACAGATCAAAGTCAGTCCAAAGAGGTACAATTTTCTGTTATAATGAAAATACTTTCATTACTTGATCATATGCCATCTTACAAGAAGTGTTTATTTCTACATCAATATTTCCCTCTGCTCTCAGCATGCACGTCATAACACTGTTCACTACCATTTGTAGTATTTCTTCTTAATGATATCACAGAGGTTTTAATCAGATCTTGCTCTTAATATATGAAGAAGATTTTTGCAAATGCATTATGAAAATTCCTTTCAGCTTTGTCCCAGAAGTGTCCTTGGTTTTGCTTATAGTCTTATGGACCCAAAATAATCAACTATGTAGGAATCTTCTGTTGCCCACTCAGTCCCTTTCAATATATGCCACTGAAATTACAGCACATGTAAGACAGGAGAAAGACGAATCTGATTTATTCTCATTCTCAGCTAAAAGCCAGCACATAAGCTCTGCTTTTTCTGTGACAATAGGCACGGGCAAATATGAATCTCACTTAATCATGTATTTTATATGCCTTGTGAGGCAAAAGCAAGATCCACACCTGGTGTAAACTGCCCCACAATCTTAGGGAATATTCTTAAACCGATGGCCTTTTATTGAGACCTCAAAAAAAAAAAAAAAAAAAAAAAAATCTAGGGGGCACAGAAGGTTTCGTAATCCAGCTGCGGGTATCCCGTGCCGCCACTCGGTGTGCCGTCGGGACCGGCACCTTGGCCCGGCTGGACGGGGAGAGGGGGTTCCTCGGTCACCTGGAGGCTGGCAGAGAGAGGGAAACGCAGCCCAGAGCCCCAGGGGGCGCAGGAGCACCTGAGGGGCGCCGGACTGGACGCGGGGCGTCCCGGCGAAGAGCAGCGACTCACACCTCTTCTGGGGGGAGCGGCGGCAAGAGGGAGGAGGAGAAAGAAAAGACGAGAGGGAAGCGAGCCGGGGTGCAGAGGAGGAGCTGAGAGCAGAGAGGCGGCGGGCAGGGCTCGGTCGGGCCT
>VXAV01002924.1:282831-297266 GCA_013399715.1 Alectura lathami
CGGCGCTGAGGGAGCCGGCGGCGGGGCCTGGTGCCCCGGGCGGGGGGCGTCGGTCGCTGCGCTGCTTGGCTCGCGGTCATTGCGGCTGTCCCCAGCACCAGCTGACAAGGGGTTGTCACAGCCACGGCGGAGGATGGCCTGGTGCGGTCCAGAGGGTCGTCGTTAATAGTGCAGAAACAGTACTGCACGATTAACTCCTCTGTGATACATGCTGTTCTGTCAGAACGTAAAAAACGTTCAGAATATTAAAATCTTTAAACTGTCTTCCGTTCATACCTACGTTTTAAAGTGTTTCTTAAGTTGTTTGTGATTACAAAGTCTATAACATTTCCAAAACGATTTTAAAAAAGAGTTCTCTGAATCTTACCATTTTATCTTACTGTAAACTTTAAATCTCTGATCATTTCCACCAAAAGCTAGGAAATTGTGCTGAATGTAAATGTAAACTACCTGTCAAATGTTTTTCCAATTCAGTTGCTATTCTAGGCACCTTAAAGATTGTTTAGCCACAGGAAATACTGAGATGCTCCTCAGCTGTCCCTTATAAATAAGCCTTGCAATTCATACTGCTCTGTAATCGTTAATTGCAAACAACCTGCACTTGTTACAGCAGAGGGAAAGATGAATAATATATATATGTATGTGTGTGTGTATATATATATATATATATCAAGCCCTGAGGAGTGGTGAGTGTCCTCAAAAATCCATTTTGGGGGCTCTTGATGTGTTCCAGGACATGGGCAGTCCTACATAGTCTCACCCTTAATCTCTTCAGTTTGATGAAGTACAGCTGAAGGAAACTGGTCTATGTGTTAGAACAAAGTGTGTTATGGTTTGGCACGTATCCTGTATTTGAAAAGTAATGTTGTATTGCCTTAGGGTACTACCAAATTTGTGTCCTCAAAGTAATCTTCACTATGATATCACTGATAGTGGGGAACTTGAGTTCTTTCATAAGTATGAGAGGTAGAAGTCACTTTGTAAGTTTGCTTTATTGCAGTAACTGATTTGATTTTCTCCTCATTTATTTAACGTTTCTGTTTACTGGACCCCACCCTTCTCAGGCCTGCTAATTATAACACTTTTATATGAGTAAGAGGTCTACTGTCAGTTACTGAATGTTTGCAATTGGCAACAACTTTCTTTTTTCAAAATCTGTTATGTGAAAGGAAAAAGCAGAAAAGTCATTATGTTTACACAAGCCTTTTATTATAAATAGCTATCTGGAAAGCAGATAGTATGTAGCAAAATACAGATATTTTCAGCTTAACTCTGAACTTTCTATGATAACTGCTATAAATCCTAATTTAAGGATCTTGACTAACTCCTTAAAAAAATCTGCATTGAAAGCATATAATTTAAATAGTCATAATGTGATGAAAAGGAGTTAGGTTCTGATTTTGTAGATGGTGAAATGAGAAATCTAGAGAAGAAGAGATTTTCATGTTTTTTGTAGCAGCTCCTGCTGTTACACTCATGGCTATCACGCTGTATTGTGAAAAGCTGTGGAGCTGGCTATGGGAGCCTGTGGAATAACCAAGTGCTCAGCCCTAACTCTGGGTCCTGGGTCCATAGTCACAGCTTAAATTAGTTAATTATCACAGTTTTGACAAATTGTGTCTGATGAATCAGAGACTGTTACCAGATTCTGCTACTAAATGTTTCCTAGCAAAAGTAAGAAAGATACCACTCTTTTCTTTGCAACTAGAAGTGTGAGGATGACTGAAGTACAGCATATTCACATTTTATATCATTGTGATCTCTGAGAATCCAACCGATGTCATCACACCTTCCCAGAGCCTTGTTTCTCTCCCCATCTACATCCCTGTCTCTTCCCATGGACGTAAATAACCAGGGACAGGGCCATAAGTGAGTAAAGACAATGCTGTTTTCATTTTAAAAGGAGGGTTTTCTTCTCTTATAGGAGTTGCTTGAATAAAATGATCATGCTCTGAGGCCTTCAGGAGATAAGTATACATGGTGGAAAAAGAAAGAAAATCAAAATATACCATGTCAAAGATAATGCAGTTTGATCAGTTTTCATGTTCTGTCACTCATACTAAACTTTCAGCTACCTTACTTAATAGGAAAGCACAAAAAAAAAAAAAAGCTAATTTAAAAATACAAGCTTAACATTGCTATCTGGAGGAAGAAACAGCATTGATGAATTCACTGGAAAGTTAAATATACTCTTGTAAATGACAGTTAGCCCTGGAATGCTACAGGAAGGAGTCACTGAATGTTCTGGTGCATTACTTTAGTATTTTGCTTTGAAAAGTCAATGTGCAAGAAGCTAAAATGGGCACTGATTGTGTGCGTAAAATGCCTAGCACATTTCGGTGGGTTTCGGTGTTGGTAGTTGCATCCTTCATGCAGCATTTTAATTCATGTTTAAAGACCCTGGGCTGTTTGTTAATTGAACGCAGGTGAATGGTGTCCACCCAGAATGCAGATTTCATCTGGAGATTCACAAGGAGGAAACAAGGTGCATGGAACTTCTGAAGAATGCAAAACCAGTGGACTACAAAGGTAAGAAAAGATGAGCTGTAATGCAGAGACAACTAGAGCATGAAATTTTTCTCTCTTTACCTTCTTTGCTAGCTCAATTGCAGTTGTATTTCTCTGTATTGCTTGTGAGTGTAATTTATGTGTATTTTAGAATGTATGTAGCTTAGTAGCCTCAAAATTATGGCTGCAGCAAGCATGTGGTGAGAGGTGTGCCAGGCTAGGAGTGCACTGGGTGGGATGCTAGATGGGAGAAAATACGTACTCAAGTTTTAGGCTGTTGCTGCTAGTCCTGGCAGAGGAGCTGCAGGCTGGTGGTGATGAGACCAGCAGAAAGGTCAAGTGTGAGGGAAAACTGAAAGTCTTGGAGTCGAGTGTCTCATTCTAGCACTTGTTGAAAGTAAAATACTAGTGGCAGGATCACTAGGTTTCCCAGGCTGAAGATGTTTTAGACAAAAGATCACATTGACCCCTAGAAAACCACAGTGGTGCAAAATAAAAACTGGACAGTAGTGTAACATTCAGAAAATGAATTTACTCTGTTACTGTAGTGTTTTTATTTTCTCTTCAGATACTGCCAGTGGTAATTTGAAATAAGAAAGAAAAAAGTGGGGAATGTATCTTTTATTATTATTATGTATCTTGCTAGATTTCCTGGTATGGTTTCATGTGAGTAGAACATAAGATTATCAAAAAAAAAAAAAAGTTTTAATTTGATGCTGTGGATAAAGCCATTTGTTCAGCAAGCAAAACGTGAAGGCTACAAAGAAATCCAGACAGGCAAATGAAAAGCAAATCTGTAACTTTAAAGTAGCTAGGATTCCAGGCTGGAGTCAGAACTGGGTTAAAAGTTTTGGGCTTTTTAGGAAAGTTGGAAGTCCGTATTTATTGCACTTCTGTGTTGATTTTTTGTTTGTTTGTTTTGTTTTAACTGGCAAAGATAATAATGTTTTATGTGATGTTTTATAATTAGTTACCTTTTGTAAGCCTTATGACAGAACATGTGAGCAGGAAGCAGTCTCAGTGCCCCTACTGGTGAAAGTGCTTCTTGGAGTGCTTCGTTTGCATACATTAGTTGCCAACACTCCTCTGGTAGCATGGGAGACATTGATGGGAAGGGTGGGTCTTCACTGAGATGTGGGAAAAGGGGAGGGAAATTTTTAATCCAAGGGCAACTGCATGTTTTTAAGTTGAAAAGAGAATTTTGATTTTTGCAGAGTAATGTCACATCTGAAACTGATCATTAACTTCCTGCTGTCAAGTGCTTTTCAAGTGGTTGGAAGTATATCATTTCCCGTTAGCTGAAATGCCTCACTGGTGTCCTGCTTTTGCTGTTGTAGTCCAGGTTCACGTCATCTCAGAGTAACTGGGCTCCGTGGAAGGCCCCAGCTCTTGCAGTGCAGTGTTTTTCCCTTGGCTCATTTAGGTGATACAGAGCGTATTTGTTTTTCCGTAACCTGTCTGTTTTGAATAATCTCTGAAGGTACCTCAAGGACCTGCCATCTGCAGTGCCCTCTGAGTGTAAACACAAGTCCCAACTCAGGATCTCTTCTCCTCCTCTCTTTTTGATTTGAATGTGTAAATCCCTCAGTGCATGTTTTAATACCAATTTGTATACAATAAAATGATTAAAAGGATCATCAGTAGTTTGTATTTTACTATCATTTCTCCTTTTGATTAATCCAGATCGTTAATTAGAAAAATTAGAATAACAGTGAATCATTTACATAGATATCTCTTCCAAGCAAAGTCTTACTGGAATAATTCATTTACATTTAGATTTTTTATTTATGAATGATAAGAGAGATGGCTGTTACATAAATAATACCACTGTGAAGCCAGATGGAGAAATAATTACTATCCCCACTTATTGAGTTAAATTATGAATTAATAAACTTGCTATTAGCTATTATAAGGCTTTGAAAGTCAAGCTTTCTTCAAGATCCGTTTTTGTGAGCCAGCTGCTGGGCTGCTCCAAGGGTATCCTTGTCATATAAACCAGTTTTATTTTGGGTTTCCTTGGGGAAGAAAGAGGTTTTCTGGCAATTTCCTCCAGAGCCTCTTTTCACTGGAGAGCAGAGCTTCCTGAAGGCAACTGCTGTGTAAGAACTTTGTATTTTGGAAGAATACAGTATGCTTGATGCTGTTGATTCAGCCCTGCAGGTAGAGATAAAACAGCAGTGGAAGGATTTATACATTTAATTGAATGCCTGGCTGAAACAGATGGAATATTCCACTTTGTAGGAGACAGGAATAAAGCCCCTGTGGTAACAAACCGTTAGAAACCATATGTTTAATGCTGTAGGAGAATTTATCCTGTGCTTCATGTTGTAGATACTTTCACCAAGAACCTATCCAGAAAGAGCTATGTTAAAAATATTCATTTGTATTTCCAAAAATGTCATAGAATCCTAGAATGGCTTGGGTTGGAAGGGACCTCAAAGATCATCTAGTTCCAATCCCCCTGCCATGGACAGGGCTGCCAGCCATTAGCTCACTAGATCAAACTGCCCAGGAACCCATCCAGCCTGGCCTTGAACACAGCCAGGGACGGGGCATCCACAACTTCTCTGGGCAGCCTGTGCCAGCGCCTCACCACTCTCTCAGTGAAGAATTCCTTCCTGATGTCCAACCTAAACCTCTCCTCTTTCAGTTTTAGCCCATTCCCCCTTGTCCTACCATTTTTACCTGTGTAAAAAGTCGGTCCCCCTCCTGTCTGTAAGCTCCCTTTAAGTATTGGAAGGCCGCAATGAGGTCTTCCCAGAGCCTTCTCTTTTCCAAGCTAAGAGGTAATATTAATTCTGCGAGCTAATATTAATTCTGTCAATGTCCTTATTTTCATAGTAAACTCTGTATTCATACAAAGATGTAAGGAGTATTTTGAACAGACATACAGATTGTCACAGCGATACCTTGACTGCTGATAGAGTTACTAATGAAAATAGGCAAGCTGGAACTAGTCCAAGCCCTAGCTCCACACCTAAAATTTTATTGCGCTTGATATAGAATGCATTACAATAAATCCACAAAACCCACTTCAGTTTTTCCTGAATGAGAAAGAGAGTTATACAAGCCTTGTCAGACATTTCTGACTTCAGTATGTGCTACCTGTCTTACAGAATTTGTAATGAAATCTGAGGTCCTGTCTAGGATTTGGAAATGGAGGTTCACTGGAAGGCTTAGGCCTCCATTACCAAAATCAGTGTGAGCTTTTCCATTGACTTCATGAGCACCTGAGAAGCCTTCATGCCTCTGTGTAACATGCTCCAGAATTTGACTGGCATGCAGAGCTAATGAGTTTTGGAGGGCCCAAATACTGTGGGGCAAGCAGTTTCTCCTTTGGTCGAGACAGCAATAACATATGGAATACTATGCATATACTAATAATTCTCAGCTCGGTGCTAGGGACGCATAAAGGAAAGATTTAACCATGACTGTCAGTCTTTTTTTTTTTTTTTTTTTGACATCATAAACCGATGTTATAGTCATCTGCCTCATAACGTGCTGTACGATTTCACTGAGCAATTTTTGTAGTGCACCTAAAATTGTTGTATATAAAGTCCACGAAGGACCTGCTTATTTCACTTTTAATAAAGCAATAGTGGGTTTTGAAGGGAAACACTGTATAAATACTGTGTAAATATCCTCTGAACAATGTTAAGCCTATATTAAAAGCACATCATTTTCTACTTTGCACCCTTTGGGGGAATTTCAGGCATTAGCCTTTCTTCCATTAGTGGAGAGCATTACACTCCATGTAGGGAAAAAAAAAGTCGCTCTCCAAAGATCTGCAGCAGAGCTTTTGTCTGTGTAGTGATCTCTAGCAAATCTAGATGTTTATTTTATGAAGACAGCATTAGCTTCCATCCACATTTGTTTACTCCTTCTATAATTTGGCACATAAGGTGTGGATTCGCCTAAACTGGAAGCCTAGGAATTGGGGTGTTTTTGTTTTTTTTTTCTCGTTTTTAGAGAGCAGATGAACTCTATTCTAGGTTGCTCGTAAGTTACAGACCTTGAGGTCCATATGGGAAAACATTATTTCATCTTTTACCTTCTATCCATGGCATGTGTTTTCACCAAAAAAAAAAACAAAAAAAAAACCTAGAAAGCTACCAATACAAATGATTGCAAATACATAAAAATTGACTGGTTGAAAACTTCTTTCTTTGCTCAATATGTAGAATTTTACCTTACTGAGCAATTGATTCATTTCTGTTCACATTTAAAATGAAAAGTGAAATTTATAATCAAAAATGTTAAAACTCGGTCTTTATAATATAATATATAATAGTCTTTATAACAGGGTGCTACAATAAAAAGTTGTACAAAAAAAAGTTAAAAGGATTTCAGTATGAAAAAATGAAGTCAGATTTTTTAAAAATTCATTTTGGACTGAATGGCTGCACAGTTAAATGAGTCTTTTTGGATCTCATTTTCCAGAATGTGTTCTTGTGCGGCCTGTATACCAGACAATATATTTATTTTTAGATATGACATCTTAACTTTGAGGAAAGAATACAGATGGAAAGAGAAATGGCTTTGGAAAAATTTCATAGACCTTTCAAAGAGCAGCTTCATAATGTGTCTAGTAATGAGAAATTAAAATGGACAGGACTACCAAAATGATATGTTCACTTATTCATTATTTTAAAACAAGAGGGAGCAATGTCACTGTATAATCACCCAAATTACAATGCCAATTTCACTCAGTGACTCCAGCACTGAATTTCACTCAAAGCTCTTCAGAATGGTGGGACAAATACTCTGACGTTGGCCCAAAAGTTAGTTCATGAAACTAACCTCTGCTGTTAAGGTTATTTCTCCAGTAAGGAAGGTGCATTCCAAACCCACACGTACACACACGTATATTGGGAGCAGAAAAAGAATCTGGCAGGTCTTCTGAGGAGCTGGACTATAGACGAGAAAGCACCCCGAGTGAAAGGAAATGTGAGGAGTGTGGTTTCCTACTGTGAAAACTAATATGAAATAAATGGGAAGGACCAAGAACATGTCCAGGTCAGCCTCATTCTAAATCCCACATCATGAAGTTACTAAGACTGACGGTAACAAACATTTTTGGAAAGAAAAGAGACAGCCGGTGGCCACAGGTATATTCTACAATTTCGAAGGTCTGAAATTTCTATGCCCCTAAAAGGTAAGTAGAAATTCAACGGTGGGTATAAAGAAATGGCATTTGGAGTCCTGAAAAAATAAGTTGTACAGCCATAAGGGAATTCTTTTTGCTTTTTGGAAGATTCTGAAAGAAATAACCTGCCCATATCGTTTTGAATTTGAGTTCTGGTAGAGAAAGCTTTGGCCATGGCAGTCTGCTCTCCACGACATTCAAAGTTCAAATACTATGAAGAAGCAGTCTTGAATACCAAAGCAGTAAAAAATTTCCAACCAAGAAATAGCACGTAGGTTATTTCTACGTAGGTAGAAATGATCCAAGCTAACAGAAACCTATAGCCCCAGTACTTTACATAGACTTTTAATATTTTGTGTTGAATTTTACATTAAAAGGAGATAGATTGATATTTAATGGTATTACAGCTTTGAGTGTACACCAATAAGCATTTTTCTGGTATAATGGAAAATGATTTTCTTATGGCAAGATTAGAGTGCACAAAAGCATGTGCTGTTGTCTCCAAAGAACATTTTAAGTAATTGGACAGCATGGTTACTTGTCAGAAAATTTGAATGGAAGTATGTTTTATTTTTCAGTGTCGAAGTTTTTAGCTCAAAATTTCCGTATTTCATTACAGTACCCTAACAATATGTAGATTACCTTAAAAAAATAAAATTGGCTGATAGATTTTTGATTTTCTGGTGGGCAATTGTCCTTCAGAAAGGAAATAATATATTTCTTCTGAAACGTTTCATTTAGTGAAAACTCAGTTATCCCCCAGAAGCCTCAATATTAACATTGCTGACATTCCTAGTAATAGGACTTTTTTAAATCTATTTTTTAAGATTTTTAAAATATTAAGTTTTTTTTTAAGATGTTTAAAAAACATCTTACATGAATATGAGATTAAAATCTATTTTTTTTTCATTCTGCTCAACTAGTTATATCTAATGTAGACTGTGCAACCTTCCAAAATTCTGCTTGCTGTGTATGAGTCATTTTTGTTGGTTAGTAATTAAAGAAGTTTGCATTCACATTTCCCCTGTATTTCTGACTGATCAGAGCTTATGTACACTGTGAACAGTTTCGCACAGTGCTTTAGTTGAAGACAGGTGTATTGGAGCTGCTTCTGGACAGCTTTGCAACCTGCGTTCTCATGTACGCAGGAGCACAGGCCAGGGGTTTGTCCCACCCACAGGCAAGGAGCAGAGCAGGCTGGGGGGCATCAGGCACCTCCTGGGGGGCATCAGGCCATGGGTGGGGATCAGGATCAAGCCTGGTGCAGGGAACCAGGGTCAGAGCAGCTGGGGCCACAGAGGTGGGTCGGGGCCCAGGTGGAGGCAGGCACAGACATGGCTTTGGTGAAGCTGAAGACGTGTACCGCAGTATAGCTGAAGGCCCAAGCCTGAGCTGAGGTGAGACCCTGGTCAGGGTACCAGGGCACCCCCAGCTGAGGCTGTGCGGGGACATTAAGGCCTGCTGGTGCGTTGAGGTCCTGGGCAAAAGTAGACGGCAGATAGCTTTAGCAAAGTAGCTTGCAGCAACAGTGCTCTTGCTGCTGTCTTCTTCATATTATCACTTTAAGCAATCCTACGTGTTTTCTTTGCTACCAATTTGCTAGCTCTTTGTTTCTCAACAGCTTCCTTTTCCTTTCTTTTGTATTACTTGTGTGAAAATGTAGAAAGAATGTCTGTCTGTATATGTTCATAAATTCTTATGCAGCCTAAATTACATGCTGTGGCGTTCAGACCTACAGTCTAGAAAACGTTGCCCATAAGAGGTGAGATTGCTCCTGCTTTGTCAAGTTAAGTACAAAAATCATAATGTTTCTCTGCTTGAAAAATAAGCCATACGCTAGCTGACAATTTCCTGGCAGATTTTCAAAGGACTTTCACTTTGTTTCCTGTATCATGCACACGTTGTTTAAAAAAATGCTGAACCTCTCTTCGAATTGGCAATTTCTAACTCCAAATGCAAAGTGCCACCTAGTGGTTAGTATATGCATGAGGTGTATATAAACATTTTCCAATACAAACCCAGTGTGTATTTTTAGAGGTGAAGAAGTACATGTATATAAGCAAACCTGTTGCTCAGACAGGATAACAGATAGGAGGATGATGAATATGGCTATGCAGAAACTTGTTAAAAAAAAAAAAAAAGTAAAATGTAGTTTATAGTCTGTTAAATTTCCTCTCATGAGGTATAATAAGGAGGACACATTCAAATCAAGTAATATCTTTTCAACTAGGTAAGAATATCACTAGCAATATCATCTGGAGGAATAAGAGGGAAGGACATGGGAGTAGTGACACAATAGCCAAACTGATGAGCGAGTCACTGAGCAAAGGTTTTCTGAGAAGACCGATAATTTCCTTGGATATTCTGAGAATGTCTCACTAGGAAAGTAAAATGAAGAGGCTGAAAAGAGTTTGGTATGTTTAGGGTGCAGGAGAGTTCTTCTAAACACCTCAGAAATACAAAAGAACCATTTTTTTTCTGTTGTTTTTGCTATTTTTTTTCTAATAGATAAGGAGATAAATAGGAATAGCAGTAGAGATGATCTCAAAGTTAGGTAGCCAAGGCAGAGCAAGACCTGGGCTGATTTTATATATGTGCATATCAGGGTGAGAGTCCAAAAACTTTCAAGGTGTAAGAATTTATTAAAGCTGGATACAAACAGAGAAACTAAATGCATGGATGAGCATAAGATTAGATATAAATGAACTTAGAAATACTTTTGTGTAATTAGAATTTAAAAGTTTTTTGATTAAATACAAATATAGAAAATTGCAGGGACTATATGAAATAAACACTGGCGTATTTTAATTCGAAATGTGAGAATTTCTTACAGACTTTCTTAAATATTACTGGAATTATTGGTACAACCTTATTTAAAAATATAAATAGAAATGTTTTATATCATAATTGCTTAATATCCTTTGGAGACAGAAGGAATCAGGCTTATATATGTGGCATATAGGTAAATTCTCCAGAGAATGAGCATACAGAATGATTTTCTGAAATGTGGCAGTGATAACAGTCCAGAAGTCCTAATGCTGAACAAATTAATGGCTAGAGGTAGAGTAGTAGAGAATGAGTGAGCAGAGAGAGCAACTGATCAAGCTAGATATTCTGTGCACAGAGACACCTTAAACATAGCCGTTACCTCACCTTCATCTTCCAACAGTGTAGGTATTTCTAACACTACAAGCTGCTCTATAGTCACTGGCACAAACACAGGAAGTTGTAGGGAGCAATTAATCTGACCTATTTTCAGATGTTCTAGAATGAGATGAACCGTACTTTGTCACCCTCTGACAGTGTTTCATGTATCTCTGTTAACTGTAAAAGAAGTCCTGTGAATCCCACCTAGGTCTCCAGTTGTGCAACATTTTGAATTTCCAGAATCAGTAGGAAACTACTTGCAGTTTTTAGTTGTGCGTGAGTAAGCTTATGCTGTACAATAAAGAAATGTTGTTGGGGTGGGAGAGACAAGCTGATGCAAGTGCATGGACTTGTTCATTATATCCCACCTCTGCATAACAGTTTTGCTAAGAAAATGATCTATGACTGCAATATTGTTAGAAGTCCATAGTAATAAGGAGGGGAAATGAGGAAAGGTGTGAGCTGAGAGCCCAGAAAAGTGTGTATTGTTTAACTGTTGTACTTATAGCAGCCTCTAGCAGCACGGTGTTCAGTAACAGCAGCATTTCAGCTTTCAGCTGTAGACCAGTTTTCAGAAGCACACTGCATTCATTCAGTGAATATAAATGCCTCTAGGACATTTCTGCAGTTTTCTCAGATTTCCTGTGCAATAATAAATAAGCTTGTAAATGTACATAAACAGAGGCTTAATGCTCTTGGAATTCTGATGACAGACACTCAAGTTTCACTCTCATGATTGTTGATGCCTTTGAATGTAGTCTTTTTGTGGAAATACATCTTTTGTGTTATTTCAATCTACTTGATGTAAGGAGTACAAAAAACTATCATTCTTTTCTCTGCAGTAGATGCCTGTAAAGTCGTAAAATACTGAGGAAGAACTAAGGTAAAAAAATACATTCCCTGAAAATTGTTAGTGACTTGTAGTGTTTTGAATGTCAAAAATTTGCATACTGTTTTACTTGCTATAAGCTGTCCTCAAGATCTGATGCACATTGAGCATATTGATCGTGGTGGGAATAGTGCTTGGACTACCATATTTCTATATGATATTGTATGTTAACTGAAGCTTGAATAAGAGTTTAGTGATGTTTTTTGTTTTGTTTTGTTTTTGTGCGTGTGTGTGGAAAAAGGTACTAATGGTACTCTGGAGTCCACATAGCTCAGCTGCCTTTATCACAAAGGCTTACCCTAGTCCGTATAGTAGCATGGTACAAATTTATAAAGGCTTCTGAACTGTTTGCAGATTACTGTAACAAATCCACCATCTTACAGAGAGGGTATTAAAAAGAAAAAAAAAAATTGTGAAAGTCATCAGCTTTTATGGGTGTGCATGAACATTTTGATGACTCATCTCAGCTCTCACTTGTTATTGAAAATTGGAGTGAACTAAAAAGGTCTGAAGTCATACAAGATGCTGATTATTCTTGTGTACTCCGGGACTTGTTTGTGCTGGCCCAGGGAGTACATCCATCCACGCCAAAAGAGTTTCATTTTGCCACTATAGTCCTGAGTGCTGGCAGATGAAGAAAACAGTTTCTTTGTCTCTCTGATTACTTGTATGAGATGTTGTTGATGTTGTTTCTGGCTTAAAATCAATTGGAAAGGAAGCATGACCTGAATTGGCTGGGGTCTGCATTCTTCTGTTTTGCATAAGCCCTAGTGTTACATCAGGAGTAGGACTTAATTTTAATCCAGTACTGCAACTCAGGAAGCACCTAAGCATGTTTAAGTTCCATTGACTTCCGAGGATATGAAGATGAACACTTCTTCCTCCTTCTTTTACCTGCCCATCAGCTGCCATTTGTCACAAAGTGACTTTGTCCACAAAGTGACTTGCCATGGCAAGTATTTATGCATTATAAAACAGGAAAAAAGTATCCTCTTTATTACAAATAGAGTAGTAGGTGACAATGGAAGGGTGTAGGAGAGGACCTAACTTAGAATGGAAACTGATTTGGGTTTCTTGACCAGGTTCCCACTTCATGTTGTCTTATGCCCGCTATTAATTGAGATGAGTATGGGTAGTGAATTGAGATGGGTAAGGTAGTGAACATAATAAATCAGTTGCATACCTCTTTGGATAGAAACACTGATGCAGTGTACAAGGCAGTGGAGGGTAAGGCACTGCATGTAACCTATCCATACAGGTAAACTTTGTGAAGCGTTCCTGTTAGTAATCCCTTACTTTTGACGTCATCTTTCTGAATTCATTTGGAGTTATGTAATTCTACAAGAAGTGAAGAAAGACCCAGTCCCCATGAGCAAGTCATTCCTCTGGAGAACATTTATGCAGATGCATCAGCATGGGCAAAGTCTTAATTAATTAGGCTGTCTATTATTAAATTAAAACTGTCTACTAGTAACAAGTCGTTACTAGTACTGCTATCAAACGTGCCTATAAAGTTTTATGGCCCCCTTCCTGAAATCAGTGTACAGAAGCATTCTTTGTTTGAAACTCTGTTACTTACTTTAGGAGAGATGATTTTGTGAGTGCGTACACCGTGTTCCAAGAATTCTCCAGTCCTGATGTGCTCCCATCCTATTTGTGTTGCTGAGTCCAATGAACTACTGAAGTATTTCTTTATGATGTTGTCTGCCTATTACTGCACATTAAAAACTTCATTTACCTGTGATTAAGAGAGTCTCCAAATTTTGGAAATGCTCCTAATCCATATTAATACTTGGAACATAACTTACTGCATTTTTTATAATTCCTTAGTATGATCTCATCATAATGACATAGTTTTGAAGAGACATTTTGCAAATAAGTGTATTAACTGACTTAGATCAGAAGACTCTTACGACTCCCTTAACATTTTCATAGAAAATGTAATGTCTGCAACTCCTTTAGAGTCTAATCTTTCTTGAAGTACTCATCCAAGTCTTACACACTTATTTATAAGATAAATCCGGTGGGTGGTTAGAACCAGACTGAGCTTTCATGTCTGTTACTGTTTTTGTTTCAGGATGTGTTGGAGTTTGGGATAACATCACCTGCTGGCGTCCTGCAAAGATTGGAGAGACTGTCACTGTCCCGTGCCCAAAAGTGTTTAGCCTCTTTTCTGGAAAACCAGGTATTTCATTTGAAGGTGTATTTTTGCTGGTTTCTCTTTAGTATTTGATAATAAAATATGTTAAAGGTATTTATTTGCAGTTTAAGGGTTTTTTTTTTGTTTGTTTGTTTTTTGGTTTTTAAAGAGTTAAAATAATGGATTTTCAGCAGAGCTGTTCATGATACATCATGAAAAGACCAAATAATTGTCTTTGTGGTCCATCTGGTATTCTTTGATTCAGGTGCTAAAAATAAATCCTGATATAGTACTGCTGATCAAAGTTGAAGACATTGCTTAATCCTTCTGTCCTGGTTGCATGAATTATTAATGCAGTTGAGCCTGACAGACTTCTTGACAGACTTCTTTAACAGTTACCATCAGATCACCACATACAGGTTGTTCCTTCTAGAGGGGAGATCTGCTTTGCCCTCATGAGAGTAATGAGCCAGCATTAACACATAATACCTAAAAAATTATTTATATTACAATGTAAGGGAATTATTCTCTAACCTTTTATGCTGCTTTTGAGTAAAACTTGAAGGGAGTTCCTCAGTATCTTAAGATTGATGAGATCTGTTTTT